>CM062293.1:23294977-23894977 GCA_031216915.1 Pictodentalium vernedei
AGCCCAAATATAAACCCAGAGGGCCGATTTGAACAAACTTGAATCAGATCCACCCCTCAATGTTGCATACCAAATATCAAAAGATTCTGCCTGCTGGATCTGGAGAAGAAGATTTTTTAAGAAATTTGCCTGAAATGCACTAAGTTCGAATTCGAGCTTCTATACTGAGCCCAAATATAAACCCAGGGGGCCGAATTGAACAAACTTGAATCAGATCCACCCCACAATGTTGCATACTAAATATCAAAAGATTCTGCCTGCTGGATCTGGAGAAGTTTTTTGAAGAAATTTGACTGAAATGCACTAAGTTCGAATTCGGGCTTCTATAGTGAGCCCAAATATGAATCCAGGGGGCCGATTTGAACAAACTTGAATCAGATCCACCCCATAATGCTGTATACCAAGTATCAAATGATTCTGCCCACTTGTGTGGGAGAAGAAGATTTTTTAGTAATTTCTCTAATATACATAGGATGCTATCGGAGTTATGCCCCTATGGAGCCCCAAGTGGGCATGTCCATTTCATTTGAACAAACTTGAATTGACATATGGTAATAAACATCCATACCAAGTTTCGAGCAAATTGACCTAGCAGTTTCAGAGGAGAAGTCGTTTGAAAAATGTTCACGACGCCGGACGGACGACGACGACGACGGACGGCAGGTGATAAGTTTAGCTCCCTTCGGCGAGTTAAAAATCAGTAATTTGACCTTGAGGTCAAAGGTCAATGTCATATGTGGATGATGATGGTACATCGTCTCATGGTGATACACCCACATGCCTAGATCAAAAGATAAAATGAAAGTGTCAATGACACTGTAGCTCAACTTGTCAAGACATGTACATGTATAGTATGTGACACGGCAATGACAAACATCTAGGTAATGACCTGATAACAAAGGTACATATAAAGTATTGTAACAGCCTGTACATAAATACTGACCGTAGCCTGTAACAAATGTATAGGTAAAGTATTGTAAAAGTGGGTGACAGTCAGATGCTAAACTAGAAAAGAAATCTTTGAGTCCCAGAGTGGGTCTGACTGAACCCTAAAATACTTGTTTTCATAGCAGTGATAACAAAGGCACCCCAAAACACACTCATTCCTGTCCCAAGGTGAAAACAAAGGTACCCAAGAAGTTTCATGAAGATCAGTTCATAAATACGAGCTGTATAGAAGTTGTGACAAAAAACTGATTGGACCTAATTTCGGTACAAAATGGCCACTGGCAGCCATCTTGAATTTACCACACCCAAAAACACCCGTTCTCATCCCACGGTGATAACAAAGGTACCCAAGACGTTTCGTAAAGATCGGTTCATAAATACGGCCTCTAGCCTGAGACGTATAGAAGTTGTGTACAAAAAACTGAATAGACCTAATTTCGGTACAAAATGGCCACTGGCAGCCATCTTGAATTTCGAACCGCACTCAGAAACACTCGTTCTCATCCCAAGGTGATAGCACATGTACCCAAGAAGTTTCGTGAAGATCGGTTGATAAATACAGCCTCTAGCCAGAGCCGTATTGACATGTGTACTTACTGTGTGTAAGTAGCACTGAAAAATTCAAAGTTCATCTAATTTGCATAATTTCTGCACGAGAAAAAACCCGTATTATATGTAATGTATCCCATGGTACTAAACATTCACACAAAAAAATCATTCAAATCAGAGCTTTCATGTGGAAGTTCTGCTCAAAAATCTGATTGCCCCTAATTTTGAACAAAATGGCTGCCAGCGGCCATCTTGAATTTCGGACCGCACCCAAAAACACTCGTTCTCGTCCCACGGTGATACCAAAGGTATCCAAGAAGTTTCGTAAAGATAGGTTCATAAATGCGGCCTCTAGCCCGAGCCGTATTGGCATTTGCACTGACAGTGCTGAAAGTAACTCTAAATACATCAAAGTTAGTCTAATTTGCATAATTTACGTACGAGAAAAAAACCCGTATTATATCTGATGTATCCCATGGTACTAAACATTCATACAAAAAATTATTCAAATCAGCGCTTTCATATGGAAGTTCTGTGCAAAAAACAGATTTCTGCATCGTCGGTACAAGTTGGCAGCCATCTTGAATTTCGGACTGGACCCTAAAACACTCGTTCTCGTCCCACGGTCATAACAAAGGTACCCAAGAAGTTTTGTAAAGATTGGTTCATAAATATGGCCTCTAGTCCGAGCCGTATTGAATTGTTGAAGGACAGACGGACAAACGGCCAGACGGACGGACGACTGGCCATGGCATAAGCTCAAATTTGGCTTCGTCAAGTTGAGCTAAAAAATGAAAATCGAAAGAATATATAATGAAAGTGTCAATGACACTGTAGCTTAACTTGTGTGTTGTGTTTGATGAAAAGGATAATGTTATGAAAGGATTATGAAATAAGACAAGAATTGTGATAATTGGGAATATGTTCATTTCTGTTCCCTGTGTGCTATGTTTATGATAAAAATAATATGAGGTGTACACTGTACTAAAGATCTGAGGGGTGGGTTAATATGACCTCACAGTTAATATATGTGGCCCTCACAGTTAACATATATCAACAAAATTACAATGAAATTATTCCAAAATGAGTCATCCTATCAAGTTACATTAAAATCCCTTCATAAATATGGCCTGTAGACTGTGCTAAAGGTTTTCGGGCTTCAGGCCCCAGTAGCCGTTAGTTTCCCAATTGCGCCCGAAGGGGACGTTCTCATCTAGACATATATGAAGTCAACTTCCCAAGTTACAATGAAATCCCTTCATAAATATGACCCGTAGACTGTGCTAAAGGTTTTTGTGCTTTGGGCTCGGGCAGCCATCATGGTTGAATGATCGCAACCAAACATGGACATTCTCATCTGGCCATCACTGGGAGTGATCCTACGAAGCTACAATGAAATCCCTTCATAAATATGACCTGTAGACTGTGCACAAGATTTTCGGGCTTCGGGCACCTGTAGCCATCACAGTTGACCAATCATGACCATGTCATCATCTTGGCATTATATGGAGTCAACCTAACAAGTTTCAATGAAATCCTTCCATAAATACTACCTATAGACTATGCTAAAGGTTTTTGGGCTCGGGCAGCCATCAAGGCTGAATGATCGCGACCAAAAGGGGACGTTCTCATCTAGACATTATTTGGAGTCATCCTACCAAGCTACAATGAAATCCCTTCATAATTATGACCTGTTTTAAAGGTTTTCAAGCTTCGGGCCCCTGTAGCTGTGACAGTTGCCCAATCGTGTCCAAATGGGGACGTTCTCATCTAGACATTATATGAAGTCAAACCTACCAGGTTACAATGAAATCCCTTCATAAATATGACCTGTAGACTGTGCTAAAGGTATTCGGGCTTCGGGCTCAGGCAGCAATAATGGTTGAATGATCGCAACCAAAAGGGGACATTCTCATCTGGGCAACATCTGGAGTGATCCTACGAAGTTACAATGAAATCCCTTCATAAATATGACCTGTAGACTGTGCTCAAGGTTTTCGGGCTTCGGGCACCTGTAGCCATCACAGTCGACCAATCACGACCAAAGAGGATGTCATCATCTAGGCATTATAAGGAGTCAACCTAACAAGTTATAATGAAATCCTCCCATAAATACAACCTATAGACTATGCTAAAGGTTTTTGGGCTTGGGCAGCCATCAAGGCTGAATGATCGCGACCAAAAGGAGACGATCTCATCTAGACATTATTTGGAGTCATCCTACCAGGCTACAATGAAATCCCTTCATAATTATGACCTGTAGACTGTTCTAAAGGTTTTGGATTTCGGGCCCCTGTAGCCGTCACAGTTGCCCAATCGTGTCCAAAAGGGGACGTTCTGATCTAGACATTATATGAAGTCAACCTACCAAGTTACAATGAAATCCCTTCATAAATATGACCTAAAGACTGTGCTAAAGGTTTTTGGGCTTTGGGCTCGAGCAGCCATCATGGTTGAATGATCGCAACCAAAGGGGACAATCTCATCTGGGCATCATCTGGAGTGATCCTACGAAGTTACAATGAAATCCCATCATAAATATGACCTGTAGACTGTGCTCAAGGTTTTCGGGCTTCGGGCACCTGTAGCCATCACAGTTGACCAATCACGACCAAAAGGGGATGTCATCATCTAGGCATTATATGGAGTCAACCTAACAGGTTATAATGAAATCATTCCATAAATATGACCTTTCGCCTATGCTGAAGGTTTTTGGGCTCTGGCACCCATCAAGGCTGAATGATCGCAATCAAAATGGGACATTCTCATCTTGACATTATTTGGAGTCATCCTACCAAGTTACAATGAAATCCCTTCATACATATGACCTGTAGACTGTGCTAAAGGTTTTCCGGCTTCGGGCCCCTGTAACCATCACAGTTGCCCAATCACGACCAAAAAGGGACTCTCTCATCTGGACATTATATGAAGTCACCAAGTTACAATGAAATTCCTCAATAAATATGACCTGTAGACTGTGTTAAAGGTTTTCGGGTTTTGGGCTCGGGCAGTCATCACGGTTGACAGATTATGCCCAAGGAGTCATCCTACCAAGTTGCAATAAAATCCCTCCACATTAAACATGACCTGCAGACTGTGCTAAAAGTTTTTGGTTTTTGGGCTTGGGCAGCCATCACGGTTGATAGATCATACCCAAAAGGGGACATTCTCACCTAGGCATTATACAGAGGCATCCTACCAAGTTACAATGAAATCCCTTCATAAATACGACCTGTAGACTGTGCTAATGGTTTTTGGGTTTTGGGCTCAGCAGCCATACCGGTTGACCGATCGCAACCAAAAGGGGACGTTTTCATCTAGACATGACTCCAAATCTGCAAATGAAATTTTGTGACGATTAGACAAGAACTGCGGGGTGTAGCCCGAGCAAAAGGAAAATGTGAACAGACTCACAGCTTCACAGATCACAGACTAACAGACTTCCGCACGCGTGATGGCAATAGTTTATCTTGACTTTGTCAAGTTAAGCTAAAAATCAAAATTTTACCTTGAGGTCAAAGGTAAAGGTCATATGTGGGTCATGATAGTATGCAACACATCGTCTCATGGTGATACACCCACATGCCTAATATCAATCGCCAAGCTGAAAAGGTAAATAAGTTTTTGCCCGGACAAGCTTACATCCCAAAATATCAGTAATTTGACCTTGAGGTCAAAGGTCAATGTCATACGTGGGTCATGATGGTACGCAACACATCTTCTCATGGTGATACAACTACATGCTAAATATCCAAAGCCTAGGTCAAAATTTCTGGCCCGGACACGGTTGTATGAGAAGAAAAAGAACAAGAACAACGAGAAGGAGAAGAATTCAGGGTAAAACAATATGTCTCACTTGAAGGGGAGACATAATTATGAAATGCAATTCATGGAAATGATGAGAATTTTTTTTTATATCAGTCGTATTCTCATGTATAGGCAGGGAAACTGTCCAATGTTCAGAATGAGTGAAAATACCATGGACACAGCTCTACATATAATTGGAGCACCATCCATTGCGAGACATGAAGGTACTTAAACATAAATATAACAAATAAAAAATCGAGTTCAGAACAGAAAGTGAAAGTAGGATGATTACGTAATGTTCTGCACATTTTATCCACAATATATTAGGCGTAATTTTAGCCAACTTCAGCATACTAGTGAGGGAATCAAGCGATTAGCATAGTATTGCATTAAATCTTGGAGTAAATTGTCTTCAGGCATGCCGAGTCATCTTGTGTGGACTGTGTCTTAGTCAGTTGCCACCAGGTTTTCTCACTTGGGTGGGACAGTCTGAGTAAGTCACCTTCTTTTCTTTCCGAAGCCCCACCCGGATTTTTTTTTTATTGGGTGGGGCGACGAAAAAAAAACGAAAAAAGAAAAAAAAAAAAAATAATAATAATATTCTCTTTTGTTTGTCTGTGTAATATCTTTATAATATGATGTTCTTATATACATTTAATATGTTCTTGTTATAAAATACTATTCATTGATATACTTATAAATACATACTTATAAATACATACTTATATATATATCTTTATATACTTATATATGTATATACTTATATGTATGCATACTTATATATATATACAAACTTGTACATATAATATTCTTAATAAATGCTTGAAATATCTTCAATAGTTCTTCATTTTGTTTCCATATGCATGTATCTATTTCACTTAAAAATCTCTCCATGTTATGGGAAAGAGAAACAACATACTCAAGAATTTGTGAGCACAGACATTTTATTCAAGATACTTCCAGTTCATTGACAGTTCTACAAAAAGTATACATATACTTCACATTTACAATAATAATGACAATATCTTTTGTCACTTTAAAAGACTTCTACTTAAAAGGAGTTTACAGGAAACACCACAAACCTGCTCATGGTTCAACCCAGAGGTGGGGCATGGGTGTTATTTTATTGAGAATGGGAGGGAAGAGGGTTTTTGAAGTGACTGGGCACATCTTTGCTCTGATATGTTGACATAAATGTCACAGGGTGGGGGATGAGGGGGAACACAGGTACATAATATATTTCCAGGCATGTGGGGAAAACAATGGCTACAAATGCCAGATGGTCACACAGGTTTTGAATCTTGATGGGCTGGGGGTGAGGTTGGATCGGATTGGGGACATTGTGTGCCTGAGCCAAGACCCCACTCCCCCAACTAGGCATGCTCGTGGGCAGGGAGGGAGGGGGTGGGGTGAGGGCTTGGCTGGGCACAGGCACACAAGATATCTTTCCAAGCATGTTGGGAAAACAGTGGCTACAAATGCAAAAGGGTCACACAAGTTCTGCATCTCAAGTGGTGGGGCAAAGGGTTGAGGTTGAATAGGAATAGGACTAGGCCAATTATGTGCCTGTGTCCAGCCCCAAGCCCCCAACTGGCATGCCCATCTGGGGTGAGAGGGGTGTGGCTTGGCTGGGCACAGGTACACAATATCCAAGCATTCTGGGAAAATAGTGGCAACAAATGCCATATGGTCACACAAGTTCTGCATCTTGTTGGGGTGGAGGTGAAGTTGAATAGGACTGGGAACATCATGTGTCTGTGCCCAGCCCCCACACCCCCCAATTGGGATGCCAACTGGGCACAGATACACAACATCTTTCCAATCATGATGGGAAAACAGTGGCTAAAAATACCAGATGGTCACAAGGGGGGGGGGGAAACCTTTCCTCTTAAGGATACGTAGGTCAGGAATGTAGGGGGTGAGTCAACCCCTACACTTTTATCAGCAAGTCTGGGTGGGATGGATGATCAGCTGTAATGTCTTGGGGATTAGACTTGAAGTCCATAATTTTTCATCATAAAGTTCTGGAAGGAAGAAAAACAATGCATATATGCATGGCCATGTTTCATGCATTGGTACATACATCGGTAAGATGCAGTGTTTGCAGAATGGCAATGGTCTAGGGGGATTCTTTGAATTGAATGGGCACATATTCTCTCTACTTTGCTGCTAAGTTTGAACCAAGATGCTCACACTGACAATACAAGAAGGGCCAAGAACAAGCTTTATCTGCATGCAAGGCAGGGCAGGGAGTTCAAGCGGCTGGGCACCAAATGATAATTTCCAAGCAATTTGCATTTTGATTAGAGCTGGTCGTTTTTGAAATTTTCCCTTTGATTCGATTTCGGTTCAGTTTAGTCGCAAAGATGCCTTTTGAGACATAATTTATGATTGCGTCAAATTAATTTTTCATTTACATTCACGGCACCGACATATTGCCTGACATGAAAATTTAAATTTTATAGTAAATTTCCTTTCTAATTATACCTACCGCAATTGTTTACAACAGGACTGCACTACAGTCAAAGTACCTCACTCGGAAAAATACTCTATTTTCTTCTTTCCCAAGTGATTTGGGAAAGAAAAGAGGCGCAAAAGCACCAAGAAAAAATAAGCCCCACTGGGTCGAGTGCGACCAGCGCACACCCAGTAGGGAACCCTATTTTCCTTGTACTAATTCATGCCTTCTGGAACCAGTGAGCAGACATATAACCAATGTGTCATTCTATTGAATCTGTCAACAATGAAGTTATGAGATTAGCAGGGAGGAAGGATTCTTACCCGAAAAAGAAGACTGAAGGACCTCCACGTAAACAATTGCGATTGGTATAATAAGAAAGGAAATTTACTATAAAATTTAAATTTCTTATCAACCTACCTTACAATGGTTTACAACAGGCTGAATAGACAACAGAAGGAGGGAATCACATAACCAACCCCCACATAACCCGACTGCACTGGAACCGTGGACAGTAGAGTTCCCTTGGCCTATAAAATCATAACATCACAACCATTAGTAAATGACAAGGGGAGATGAGACGTATGGCCCTGTGTGACACACAAACAGAAAGTACAGTATCAAGAACAGGGCTGGAAATGACCTTGCAAGAACCCTAATAGCTAGGGTCGATGACAGCCAGAGCACAAGAAACAAGAGGCCCCGGGAGCCTGAGGTTGCTCACCTGACATGGTAGTCTAAATATCAAACCAGGGACTTGAATAAGCTGCATACACCCCTCCTAAGAAAAGCATATAGCAACAAGATGAAGCGATTGTGCCCACACAATACACAGGATTTTCCTCTATTTTAAGTACCTGCACTTTTACGTCCCAAAATTGAGATAAACGCATAAAAAACAGTTTTTTTTTTATTTTTGTTCGGAAATTTTCGAAGTCCCAAACAAATTATTTTTAGACCCCAATTTTTTTTTTCTTCTTAAAATTGACCAAAACGCATAAAAAAAACAAGAAAAAAAATTTCCAGATTTTGGTCCAAAATTTCTATGTCCCCAAATTTGCAGTGTAAAAAAAAAAATTTTTTGTCTTAATATAATTCACCGAAACAAAACACTCATTTCCGTATTTGGGACCAAAATTTCTAAGTCCGGACCGGGACCCTAAATTTTCAGCCTAAAGGCTTGAACAAACTTGAATCTCCCCCCCCCCCCCCCCCCACCCCCCTAAGCATGCTGCATACCAAATATCAAAAGATTCTTATTGGGAGATCTGAAGAAGATTTTTAAAGAATATTCCTCATACTGCACTAATTTAAACATTTGGGCTCCCATAGAGAGCCCAAATATGGACCCAGGGAATTGATTTCAACAAATATGTGAACCAATGTTCCAAAGACGTTATATGTAAAATATGAAATCTTTTGGAGCAGTGGTTTGGAAGCAAACAATTCTTTAATGTTTTCCCATTGCCCAGTGTTAAAAAATGCTGACTCGGCATTTTTTCAAAGTCACGAAAATGTACCTTATGACAAAACCAATGGCAATTTTTTTTAACCATTCCTTTCTGTTGGTCCCAAGGAAGCCTCACACCAAATAAAAATTCTCAGTGCCATGCAGTTTTGGAGATATGGACGTTCTCGTTTTTTTTTCTATTTTTTGCTCCTGAGGTTCCCACAGGGCTGCAGGAAAATTTGCTTTTGCATAAATCAAGTACTTATAACCCAATAATACCTCATTAAATTTGGTTCAAATTGGCCTCTCGGTTCAGAAAATAGAAATTCTGGGCGGGGCAAAAATTCTTGCTCCTCTCAGAACAAAGGCAAATATTGCCCGTCAAACTTCTCTTGAACAAACTTGAGTCTACACCTCAAATGGAAGCTGCATACCAAATATCAATTCTCTGCTACGGCTGGTTCATGAGAAGATTTTTTTAAATTTTGTGCATTTTGGCCCCAGCCCCCTCCACAATATGAGCAGAAACCCAATTTGAAGAAAAACCCAAATGCCCCTATATAACCGCTACTCATGTGAATTTTCATTGAACTGCAAGCAGTGGCTTGGGAAAAAATGACCCAAACAACACCTTCACGACATACGATGGACGACAGACGACGGACGGACAACAGACAATGGACGGACGACAGACAAAAAGTGATCAGAATAGCTAACCCTGACTTTCCGTCAGGTGAGCTAAAAAGGGCCTAAAGAAAAAAGGTCCTTAGACAGCTCCAGCAACTGACGCAGATGGGTGGAGAAAGTAGAAGCATTCCTCCAGTAGTCTGCCTGCATAACATCCAACAACTGACAGACTTAGCATAAGCCCAGGAGGTAGACAATGCACGTACCTCGTGGGCAGAAAAACGATTGGTAATGCAATCATCAGACGCTAGATGAGCATTATGACATGCAAATTACAAGACAAAACCATCTAGAAATGGATTGAGAAGAGATCTTATGTCGACCAGGGATAAGAGACAGAAATATAACTGTTCCTGTCCTTCCTAATGAACTACGTCTGGTTGAGGTAAATGCGAATTGTACGAACTGAACAGAGCAAAGGGCGATTACCCTCAGCAGAAGAAAGACCCCTGATACAGACAGGAAGTTTCTGGCATCGGATTCTTGGCCAGAATGGAGCAATCAGTGGAAAAGTAACACTGTTGGCAGAGCTCCTGAAAAAGGCTGGATCAACAGAGAGAGTGTGAAGCTCACTAACTCTTTTGGCTGAGGCAAAAGCCATCAGAAAAAGCTGTCTTGTATGTGAGAGAAAGCATATCCATGTGTGATAAAGGTTCCAATGCCCCCGCCCCCAATAAAGATACCATCTCAGGTTAAGCTGCAAAATCCTAGGCCTTTTCAAAGAAAAGTGCCGAATATGTTTGGAGAGGTACGGATTAGTGCCGATACAACGCTTTCCCACAAATGAAGATGTCTCCAAAAGCATGGACCTGTACCCTTAGATGGTAATAGGTTGGAGACCACGAGAATCGAACAAATATACCAGAAACTCCACAATTTGTGTTATCGAAGAATCGGCATATCAACAGAGTGATTAGCACACCGACAGAAAACCTTCCATTTAGCCGCATAGGCTAAACTAGTGTTGAAACGATTAGTCGACTAGTCAAAGTAGATTCGATTTTCGGAAAAATCGACTCTGAAATCTGCCTGTCGACAAGTCGGAAAACTCAAAGATGAAGTCGTAAAATTGAAAGAGTGTGGGTTAATTATTACAAACATCAGACGTTTCTGCTTTGTGGTGGACCTATTTTAACTGGTAGAGTGCTGAATTATTTTTGGCAATTAAAATTTGTTCACATGTCTTTGCCTTGCTACAGTTTATGGGAGAGTGCCTGTGGGCAATCTCCCATAAACTGTAACAAGCCAAACCCTAACTGACTAAATAATATCACTTCAAAGATAATATGAAGCATATCCATTGAATATCAAGCCTTTAAATGGCAGTTCCTGCACTTGAGAATGAAGCCCAAATATGGGCTTCCAGCACTCCACCAGTTAAATTGTATTGAGAAGTGGGATATCAATGCAATCACTGTTGTTTGTTGATGCCGATAATGTTACAACTTAGATTTCAGCAGCATTACAAGCACTGATTTCACCTAACCTAATCACTGGCATGCATTGAAGAAAAATACTTTGAACAACTTCAAAGATGCCGTTAATTAAAATTACATGCAAGCATTCTGTCCCTCACCCAAGTCACCCACACTTTTTAATTGATATAAAAACTTAGATGTGAGTCTTCCATGGAAGACGTGTGTCGCCTGCACTATATTTTAATATTTCAGACAGAATTCTAAGTGGAAAAGGGGCATAACTCTGGAAAAAATACAGCGGATCAAAAAATAAAATAGGAGGTGCACAATGCCATTATGTGATAAAGAATCACTGAAAGTTTCATCAAAATCCATTCATAGGTTAAAGAGGAGTGGCGGATAAGAGAAAGTGTGACGCGGACGACGCGGACGACGCAAGACGACAAAAGTAATCCCTATATGTTGCTCCCCACTTCGTGGGGCGGCGACACAATAAAATACATGCCTGAATTTTGCTAAGTCCTTTCTCCTCTCATTCGTCCGCAGTACTCTGCACTCCACACAAGAGTCAGTTGAAGCGCCGTAACTCTGCAGTTTCTGCAGAGTTCCCGCACTTAAACTGACTCTTGTACATGTATATAAGTGAATCTGCTTTGAGCCAATTGCCCTGTCTTCCTCAAAGTTAAATCAATGCCATAGCTTCATATTCTTTGATATTACTGTACTGGTTTGGGTGCGAGCTGGCGAAGCCAGATTTGGTGAGGAAACTGTCGGTCACAAAACTTGACCCGAGAGTTTTTAATTAATTGCACCGGGCACCCTGGTTCCAAATGTAAGCGACCACCGTCAAATTGCAGGACAACAGAATTGACAACAGAAGGACCTGACAATTCAAAAAGTGGGGGATCCACTGCCGGAAACTCAGAAGAATAGCAAGCTCCTTCTGGCTGATGTGAAGAGCTGCTTGATCCTTGTCCCATACACCGTGAAGGGAAAGACCAGATGATCCAACAGCATGCACCACCCGAGATCGCTGGCATCAGCCGTCAGAATACGATCGGACAGGGGCAAGTCCTACGGAACTCCCTGCATAATCCACAGAAAATCCATCCAGGGAAGAAGATGAGGCTAAAGAGATGCTCGTAATTGAAGCACCAGATCCAGAGGATCAACGTTTGGCCTCCAACAACTGAGCAGAAAGTGTTGGAGAGGTCTAACATGCAGCTGACCTAGAGGAATGAGATCTGTCACCGAACCACTGAGACCGAGCAGCCGGAGAATACTCCGAGCTGTCACGGATGTGGACTGGGTCCGAGTCAGGGTGAAAGTCGAGAGAATCACAGCTCACGCCCGGGGAATCTCCACCATATTCAGCAGAGTACGGAAGTCCATCCCCAGATGAAAAAACAACTGAGAAGGGGCCAGGTCAGACTTCTCTTCGATGACTCTGAACCCTCGAGACGTGAGCAGGCTCAACAGTGGGTCGACATCTGACTCCAGAAGAGCAGCACTGGAGTGCCTCTGGAGGATAACGTCCAGATATGCCGAAGTAGTCACCCTGGACTGAGTGTGATGGAAGGCTATCACATGCGACATCAGTTGGATGGATGAAGACCCAAGGAGCCAGGTTGAAGCCAAAAGGCATGGCCTTGAACTGGTAAATTTGCGATGTCCGATGAATCGGAACATGAAAGTAAGCGTCTCGCAGGTCGATGTTTGAAGCGAAACGACTGACTTGGGCTTGGAGTCCTGATCCAAGACCGTCGGATTGCAGACTGACGGATTGGCAGAATCATAGAAACAATAACACACAGGGGGCAAAAAGATATCAGCCTAGTGAAGATCTTTGAGTCCAATGGGACAAATGCTTTGACCACTTTTACCGGCTGGTACGGTCGAAGGCACCCAGAAGCAGGTTGCTCCACAGGCTGTAGGTGCACAACTGATGATCACGGCCTGTCTGAAACCTCTGGTTGGTCTGACGGTTTGAAGGAACTAAAACACAAAGTCAAGAGCTGCCCCCAAGTCAGAACACTGATGGCTCGCAACGTCGGTGTGTCTGACCTATTGCCCGAGTCAGAAGACACATAGCCCATGTCGTGCATACCAGCCAATGCCTCCCACAGTGTAGGAACACCAGGGGGATTAGAAAGCAGCGGCCCGCTTCCAATCACGGGAGGCGGCACCACAGAGCTTCTGGAAGCCACTAGAAGCCTCTCTGGAGGCAACGGGAAGGCTCTTGGAAAGAACCTGCGTGAGAAAGGAGAGTTCTCCCTAAGCTCACAACCCGTATCTGCCGGTACAACATGGGAACGGCCCGATAAAGTGGCTTCGTATCTTACCCTCTAAACCAGCGCAGGGTCACGATCCTCTGGAACACCTAACATGGGGAAACAGGTGGCAGCCAAAACATCTGAACACAGATGCTTATAGGGGTATGAAATCCCCCCAAGGATCTGAAGTGTGGGAACTCAGGAGAGTCACCGCGGACCTCTTGACAGACAGAAGGTCCAGGCTGCACAAAAATGCGACGTCCCGCAAAACTGGTCAAAGGACCAGAATGCGTGGACAGAAGTGCAACAGAGTCCACGGTGACCCCTCCATGGACATCTGAATCCAAACCAAAACCTGCAGGGCTCGACAGCTGAGAGACCACAGTAGAGGGATCGACCGGTAACCACTTCCGGCTTCACCGAGTTGATGCCAAGAGGGGCTGAGGCTGATATCCCATGTCCAAGAAGCAGAAATCCCTGCAGCGGTCTGCAGGGATAAGCCGAGGGCCGGCTGAAATGGAGACTGATGACATCACCAGCGGAGTAGCAGCAGGAGCATAGCGACAGACTCAGATGTCGAATGGAGGGGGACAGTAGTCCCTGGACCAGGCATCTCATCGCCAGAAAGTCAGCAGCTACTGTGGTATCCATGCCATAAAAAGACTGCAAACCCCCAGGAGGGGGTATAACTCTCTCCAGACAGAGTCGAATTGGGAGGCCCCAAACGAATGCGTTCCCCTTCCCGCGGGTGCGGGAGAAAAACGTCACATGCCCAAACTACATAACAGACGGAAGTCCAAAAGGTGGAAGACAACCCAGACCACAGGGGTTTCAACAGAACACCCAAATAAAGTGTAGCATGAACAATGGGAAACTTCAGCATGCTGAGACAACAAAAATGGCCCGCAAGGTATATCTGGTGAGAGCAATGTAGATGGGAAGGTGAACCCAAAGAAAAAATAAATCAGGACACCCCCAGCTGGCAGGAAACAAAGGCCCGACGGGAACAGAAAAGTACCCCAACAGCAAAAAGGGGACTGGCAGAAATTCTACCCTCAACAGAAGGGAGAAAAGAAAGCTGCCACAACTGCCCCCAGCTGACACCTAACTCAGTTAAAAGCAGGTCACATATTTATGCACAATGGCTAATCATGACCGTGAAAGTTTTACGGGTGGAGGAAGCCGGAGTACCCGGAGAGAACCACCGAGCAACGATGAGCAGCTGCCAGCTCCCCAACATCGTAACTCTGCACTGCAGCACAGGCAGGGTTAGATTGGTTGAAGATGTGTACCATCGACGTGCAGTACGCCTTAGTACACGGCGCCATCGTGCCCCCACGCGGGCAATGGAGATGAAGTGTCTTGCCCAAGGACCCAACGCAGTTGCCGCAGGTGGGATTCGAACCGAGGACCTCTCGGCTTGCAGCCTGCACCTCTACCAACTGAGCCACCGCGCTCCCCAGAAACTGCATGGTACGCAAAAATCGCGCATGAAATCATATAGAGATTTATCATGAAAAATACAGTGAATAATCGAGAGAATATATAAAAACACAGCCCTGTATGTCTGGTTAGTGAAGAAACAGCTATGAATCCACAATTCAGAACAGTAAACATCATTAACATGGAGTCAAAAGGTATCACTGTTGAAGAGCGAAACAATCTGCATCCTGTAAGATGGTGGAAAAAAAATAAAATGACATGTTGGTTATATGTCAGCACACTGGTTCCGGAAGCCGTGGATGAGTACAAGGTGAAGAGATTCCTCTACTGGGTGCGCGACAGTCGCACTTGACCAAGTTTTGGCTTATTTTTTCTTGGCGTTTTTTCACCACTCTTCTTTCCAAATCGCTTGGGAAAGAAGAAAATAGAATATTTTTCCAAGTTAGGGACTTCCCCTGTAGTGCAAGCCTGTTGTAATTGTAAGGTTGATAAGAAATAAGTGAAGAGGGTCGGAATTGAAATCAGAAAACAACTGCCCGAAATCAAGGAGACGTTGAGAATTGACGCCTTTTACTTTCAGAAAGACAGATATTTTCCCTGGAATCCCAGGTTTCCCAGCATTGAGCGAATTGATATTTTTCTCTTACCTTCACACTGTCGCTTTGCAGAGTCTGTTCTTTTTCAAGAAGTTTTGTACTCTTCGGTGTGATGATTCTGTATATGGCAATGCAGGTTGAAGGTCTTTGCGCATAGGGCGACAACTGACTTATTGTATAATTGGCATTTCTGTCGCTGCTTCTCACAAAATAATATTAATATATACTACTACGCGTTTTAGCCGACATTTTGTTGATTCTAGTCTACAAAATCTATGGTTTCTAAATGTGAATATTCAAAAGTTAAGCAAAACCAAAAATATACGGTTTTAAATCTCTTTTTGGTTTGGTCAGCTTCATACAACAGTTATTGTCCCATGTGCTGATGGTAACTTCAAAATTAGAAACACAAGATGAAAAGTCATTCGATTTGTCTGCCACATTTAAAGGGTTTTTTTTCACATTTCTGCCTACTCTGACAAAAGGGGGTTAAAATTGGCACATTATGCAAAACACTGTCCCTGAATGGAGTATTTATTTTTCTGTTAATCAAACGTATCAAAGTGTGTGTAAGCTCATATTTTCAGCTTCTGCCATCAGATCTGAAATGATATTGGAAATTCACTACAACAAATTTTTGGTCCAATTGGTGCACCATACCTTCATAAAAAGTTCCCTTTCAATCATTGGATGTTTGTTGACTTTTTTTCAGATTTACCACAGCATCTTATCTTCTGTACAATCAACTGTTAACAACTTCTTCAGAGATTTGGTGGCTCCATTACTCTCGGGTGCCAAATAAACGTACCGGTACGCTTATTTTTTTTGGTGCCGATTTCCCCCCTGTACGCTGCTTATTAGGACCCCTACGCTTATTAATTTCTTCGGTTTCATTTTGACAGAAAACAAAAAAATCACCGTAAAATACTAAAAAAGGTGATTGAAAACGATAGATGAACCTACAAGTCGCTAAGAGAAATTAATCATTGAAGTGACGTTTTCAAAGTCCCCGACTATCAGCTTTGTGAAACTGACAACACACACGTCATTGATGTGTGATGAAATCGACACCCTTGCTTCTATGTAGCGACAATAATCTGTGAAATCGACAAGCCTCCTGTACAGCATAGCGGAAACAAATGGCGTTTATAAAAAAAATTACGCTACACGATTGACTGCTTTGGATCAGAATGTCAATCCGCCCGTCATTCGTCGCATGCAGCTCTCAGCTGCTTTTGCCAGTTTTGGAGCTTTGGTCCCATAGTTAATCAGTTCTTCAGAGAACCGCGGCAAATTAGCAACTGATCAAAGCGTTATTATTATTGGAGTGGGTTTTCCATTTTCGAATTTCCTGGGACTGGCGTATCCGATGTGTTTTGGGTAGAACCACATTCTCTGTCTCAGCGATGTCATAGTTGGGGGCTGCATTTGGGTTAGAGTTGAGGTTTACCGTTTAGGGTAAGTGTTTTTATTAAACATCAGTGCTATGATTTTGTTGAGTGCAATAAATAAATCATCAAACTGTAAGCGTGTGTCAAGATTTTTCATTCACCCTCTAGCTCTCCCTCAACACTGCCTTGCCCCCCCCCCCCCCCACCCTCCAGTAGTTTCCCATGCCATTTTAGCACTCTATCGTGAGCCTCGCTTCTTCACGCTATTTCTCTGCCTTCCAAATTTAGCAGCACACAACGCTCTCAAAAGTACATGCGCGAAGTCAAAATGGCGGAGTTTTCGAAAAACAAACAAGAAAAATACTCATTGGAACAGAAACAAAAACTGGCAATTTTGGCCGAAAAATATAGAAAAGAAAGCACTGAAAGTACCCCAATAGAAAAAGTGTGGAATGCTAAAAAGAAGAAGTTTGTCGTACCCCAGCCAAAGGAGGGGTATCTTTCTAAGGCTGTTAGAGAAACTTTTCCGTCATTGAACTCTGTTAAACATGATGATCCAACACTACTGAAGGCAGTTCAAGTAGCGCGTAGGGCACACGAGAAACTGTTGAAAAGGCAAGGGGAGGATTTGATGGACGACCCCCCAGAAAAAAGCAAGAAATTTCGGGAAAGTGGGGGAGGTAGAAAGCGTCAGGCAGAGCCCATATGGCAAGCCCTTTTTGATTGGTTTATTGATGTACGGGGTACACTAAAAGGAAGGCTGCCTGTAAAAATATTTCGCGCAATTATGATGATGAAGACGAACAGCTTTCCTCCGATGAGGAGGGTGATGACATTGAAAAAAATGATAATATTCTGAAAAAAACTAATGATCATGATACAAAGATAATATTCTGAAAAAAACTAATGATCATGATACAAAGGAAGAGAGCTTACCCACAAAATCGGGGGATGTGGATATTGATGCCGACACAACATTTTTGAATGCCATTGGGGATGTCATTCAGGGGCATGAAACATCTCGCCTTTTTTTGCCGTATTTGTGTCATTTTAAGGACACGTATACGAAGGCCAGAAAAAGTATGAAAAAACGGCTCCACGTGTCTTCTCAGCTGTCCCGGCCAGCCAGTACCAGTAGTACTTTAGATATTTTAAATTCCGATTCTTTCCAGCAAAATTGTGATGGGAATGAAACCTCTGAGCCCACTGGCACTAAGTCTGGTGAATCCCCGAAATCAAATTGTTACGGTGTGGAATTATTAATGATATTGGTAACAGAAAGAAATCTGAGAATCAGCAACAAAACTATGAATTTAACTATTCTGAAATTTAATTAAAAAAAATTGATATAAAAAAAAAAATGATACAAAGATCTTTTACACTAATTGGGTTACAGAAAATAAAAAAAACAATGGTACTTATCAATTATAGAATTAGTCCAAAGTACAGTTTGACAGAATCCAGTAATCCAGTGGCGAAGTATCTTCTGAAGAAAGTTACCAGCTGGTAGATGTAGTATTAAATCCAAGAATGTCTCTTCAGAAACAGTATCCTGTAGATTTATAATAAAATTTTCACTTAGAAATTTCAGCAGTCTCCAATAAAATATAATAAAACGCTCTGCAAAATTCAAATGGAGTAAAAATCCAAGAAGTATTGGCGCCACAGGTAATTTCCAAATAATCCAGTAGAATCCTGGCTTTTCACAAAATAATATTATTCTGTTTCACAGAAAGTATAAATTCTCTTTTCCAAGACAAATAGATTCTCTTCAAAATTCTCTTTTGGAATCAATCTTCCAAAATCACAAAGAAGCACTGCTTCTATAATAAATGCACTGCTCTGAAACAATAATAATCTCCAATGGAAACAATTGAAGTTAGTCTTTCTGAAATGGTTTTCTAAAATGAGTTTTTGAATTCTGACAAACCTTTATATAGTAACCAGATAGAATGTCCCAGAAGAGGAAGTTTCTGCAATGTTCTATTAGTTTCTGGGGGATTCTGTTAAAGTTCAAGTAAACAAGGTCATTGAGTGCAAAAGAGTTAGACCAGTCAGAAAATGCAGAAATAAAAAAAAATCTTTCTCACATAATTATCAACTTAAGGATATATCCATCTCAATATAATATGGGGGCTATAACACACCCCGCCTTAAAAGAAAAAGTTTGAAGGTACTGTAAACTTTTTACACAATTTTAGCAGACTCTGACTGGTTTACAAAACACACACCATAATCTTCACAATTTTATTTTATTTTTTTTTTTTTTTTTTTAATAAGCATATATACACTTGAAGTGAATAGAGACCGATCATATCATTTTAAATTAGGATATTCTGGAAAGAGCATCAGCTACAACATTATCTCTTCCCGAAATATGCCTAATCTCTAAATTATATTCTTGAAGGGCTAAACTCCACCGCAATAATCTTTGATTCTTGTTTTTCATTTTATTGATAAAAGTTAAGGGGTTATGATCGGTGTAAACTGTAATTGGGCATTGGGTGGTTCCTAGATACACATCAAAATGGGTTAATGCCAAAATTAGAGCCAAAGTTTCTTTTTCTACTGTAGAGTAATTCTTTTGATGTTTGAGAAATTTTCTGGAAAAATAACATACAGGGTGATCAATACCTTGGGAATCTTCCTGGGCAATATACCCACATGCTCCATTGTCACTTGTATCTATGAATAATTTGAAGGGCTTTTCATAATTGGGACTGGCCAGGACAGGGGAATTATTTAATAAAGTTTTTATTCTGTTAAAGGATTTCTGACATTCCTCAGTCCAAACAAACTCAACCCTTTTGCTCAATAAAGTGGTCAAAGGGGAAACAACATCTGAAAAATTTAAACAAAATTTTCTATAATATCCAGCCATGCCTAAGAATCTCATGAGCTCTTTTTTAGAGCTTGGTACTGGAAAATTTACAATGGCATCAACTTTAGCCGCAATCGGCCTCACCTGCCCCTGCCCCACAACATGACCTAAATAATTTACAGTTGCTTTGCCAAATTCTGATTTTACCAAGTTAATAGTTAGGTTGGCTTGGGTCACTTTGTCAAAAAATTCTTGAATATGCTTTAGATGATCAGCCCAATTTGTATCTGTGTGTATAATAACATCATCAATATAAGCTTCACTGTGATCTAGGTCTGCAATTAAGTGGTTAACCATGCGCTGGAACGTTGCCGGAGAGTTTTTCATGCCAAAAGGGGTAACTTTATATTGATACAATCCAAATGGTGTAACAAAAGCAGATATTTCTTTTGCTTTTTCTGTTAAAGGGACTTGCCGATAACCCTTTAACAAGTCAAATTTTGTCACAAATTTAGCATGGCCAAGTTTGTCAATGCAGTCATCAATTCTAGGAATTGGATAATTGTCTGTTTTGGTGAGGCTGTTCACCTTTCGGTAATCCGTTCAAAATCGGTAACTGCCATCAGGTTTTGGGACGAGTATACAGGGCGAACTCCAGTTGCTATTGCTAGGTTCTATGATATCATTGTCCAGCATATACTGTATTTCCTTTCGCATGATTTCAGCTTTGAAAGGGTTCAATCTATATGGATGCTGTTTGATGGGATTTGCCTCTCCTACATCAACATCATGAAAAATAACAGATGTCCTACTAGGCACATCGGGAAATAAGTGTTGATATTTGAAAATTAAATCAACTAAATCCTTTCTTTGGTCAGGCAGTAAATAATCAGTTTTATTTTGTAGATCTCTCAGGACATCTGAGTTCTGTAACTTTAGAGGTACATTTTCGCTGCCTTCATGAATATCCTCTACAGGATTTTCCAGCTCATCCGTGTGGGTGACTGTTGAGACTGGTAGAGAGTTTGGTTCTCTCTCATAAGTTTTCAACATATTTATATGGCACAGCTGAGTATTTTTTAGTCTATCGGGAGTCTCAACAACATAATCAGTATCACTGATCTTGTGCTTAACAATATAAGGGCCTGAATATCTTGCTTGTAAAGCATTGCCCTTTAATGGGAATAATACTAACACCTTGTCCCCAGGTTTAAAGGTGCGAAATTTCGCCTTTTTGTCATACCAGGTCTTCATATGACTCTGGGCTTTCTGTAAATGTTTATTTGCCATTTCTCTGGCCTGGTGTAATTTTTCCTTAAAAGTGGACACATAGTCCAGGAGAGAAATTTCAGGTGGCTCTTCCTCGAGCCATTTCTCCTTCAAAGCAGTGAGTGGACCCCTCACTGAGTGTCCAAACACTAATTCAAAAGGGCTGAACCCCAGAGATTCCTGTACAGTTTCACGGACTGCAAATAAAAGGAGATTGACTCCTTCATCCCAATCCTTCTCATTATTCTCCCCATAGGCCTTTATCATGGTCTTCAGTGTTTGATGAAAGCGTTCTAGAGCTCCTTGACTTTCGGGATGATAGGCACCTGATGTGTACTGCTTAATTTTGAGCTCATACATCACCTGCTGAAAAATGTTTGACATAAAATTTGAGCCTTGGTCCGATTGCACTGACCTGGGTAGACCGAAAGTCGTGAAAAATTTTATCAAGGCCTTAACTATAGTCTTAGTTTTAATATTTCTTAGAGGAATAGCCTCAGGAAATCGTGTAGAAGCACACATGATGGTAAGAAGATATTCATTTCCAGATCTTGTTCTAGGCAATGGGCCAACACAATCAATAATAATTCTACTAAATGGCTCCTCAAAAGCAGGGATTGGTTGAAGGGGAGCAGGAGGAATCTTCTGGTTGGGTTTTCCTACAATTTGACAGGTGTGGCAGGTTTTACAAAATTCGACAACATCCTGTCGAAGCTTGGGCCAGTAAAAACATTGCTGAATACGAGAGTAGGTTTTCCTAACTCCCAAATGTCCAGCCATTGGATTTTCATGAGCCAGGCTTATTATTTCATTCCGGTATTTAGTGGGGACAACTATTTGATAAATAACCTCCCAATCACTATTGGAGGGTACTTCTGGTGGTCGCCATTTCCTCATAAGTACACCAGATTTTCTGAAATAACCGACAGGGGAGTTTTGGGCTTCAGCCTGTGTTAGAGCCTTTTCACGTGGCTTGGCAAGGTCAGGATCACTTTCCTGTTCCTGAATTAAAGATGTCCGGGAAATGACATTCAAGGAGGTCCCCCTATCACTCTCAGGTGTAGTGGCCTCTTTACAATGTCTGGACGAGTCATCACTTTGACTCAAAAAAGTCTGAGACAAATCAATGTCTTCAGAATCCGTAATTCTGTGACAGTTCTTATCCTCAGCTTTGCTGTTTAAATCAACACAGTTGAGGTTGTTATCAACCTCAGTTTTCTTTGCCATGGACCGAGTCACAGCACATGCTGGAAAGGCAAAAGGAAAACATTCCTTCAGATTAATAATGCTTTCATCTGTGCTCGGCTTATCCACCACTTGAGGTTCTACAGTGACTTTGTCACCAGCTAAGTCATTTCCCAATAATAAAGAAATACCTTTTACAGGTAGAGTAGGTCTGATTCCTACTGTCACAGTCCCATTTACTAAGCTACTTCTTAAATTTATTTTATGAAGTGGGACATTTAAAGAGTTTGACTCAATACCTGATATTAGAACTTGTGCCCCTGTAGCACTTTCTTCAGAAAATGGCAAAATGCCTTCTAACATTAATGACTGAGTAGCCCCTGTGTCTCTCAGTATTTTTATTGGTAAGGAACAGTGCTTATCCCCATCAAGGGAAACAAAGCCTTCAGAAATGAATGGCTTATAATTTTCTAAAGCATCTTGCTTTATAACATAATTTTCAGGGCATGGAGCACATGCTAGTGCATTCTGTGAAGTTGAGGACTCATTTTTCCTTTTTAACAGCCAGCAATCAGATAATAAATGACCTGGTTTCTTACAATAATTACAAGTTTTACTTGAACTGTTGGGTCGTAATGGTGTGGGACTGGCTTAGATGACTTATTCTCATTAGGCTTCCTATTAAATTTGGGTGGTGAAAAGTTTGGAGGATTGGAAGGATGATTAGAAGGATGAGTTTTATCTGAAGTTGGCCTAGGTCCACATTGGAAAGAATTCTTGTGAAGCCAAAAATTTGTAGAGTTACGACTCATTTTATGAGTTAAGGCATAGTCATCTGCTAGTACTGCTGCTCTATTTAATGTGTCAACTTTTTGTTCATCCAGGTGGGCCTTTATATCTGAATGTATCTTTCCTTTAAACTCCTCAATCAGCATCATTTCCTTTAATTTTGTAAAATCTTTCCCTATTTCTTTTGAGTGGCACCACCTGTCAAATAAATTTTGCTTTTCTCTGGCAAATTCCACATGAGTTTGATTTTCATTTTTATAATAATTTCTGAATTTCTGCCTATAGGCCTCTGGAACAAGTTCATATGCCTTAAGTATTGCCTCTTTAACAGCGTCATAATTGTTGCTTTGCTCAGAAGATAGAGCGGAATAGATTTCTTGGGCCTTCCCTTTCAAAACACTTTGCAATAGCAAAGTCCAGACATCCCTTGGCCATTCTAAACTTGTTGCCACTTTTTCAAAATGTAAAAAATATTTATCAACTTCATTTTCTTGAAAGGGGGGAACTAGCCTAACATGTTTAGTTGCATCAAATCTACTTGGGGAAATTACATTTGAGCCTTGACGCTGTGATTCTAATTCTTTTATTTTTATTTCCTTTTGAATTTCTAATTCTTTTAAGTGCATTTCTTTTTGAGTTTCTATTTCCCTTAATTTTAATTCCCTGTCTTCTTTTTCTTTTTGAGCCTGAATTTGAATTTGTTCCATTTCTTTTTGAGCTTCCAATTCTTTTAATTTCATTTCATTTTCCTGCCTTTTCATTTCTTGTTGCATTTCTAATCTCTTTAGTTCCAATTCTAACTTTTTAAGTTCAAGAGCATCAGTAGGTTGTGGTTCTGCGACAGGTGACCCAGACTGAGGCAAAAGACCTTCTTCCATATAATGATTAACAATGAGCTGTTTAAGTCTATGTTTGTTCAGACCAGGGGTGGCAGGTAATTTTAGATAATGAGCAAGTTGGAATAAATCCTCCTTCTTAAGAGATTCTAAAAGGGCCAAACTAGGAGATCTTTCAAATTCAGAAATAAATTCTGTCACAATAAATACCATGATGAAAAGGTTTGCTGGTTCTCAGATTATTTAAATAATAATACTGAAATTTTCTAAGAAAATTTAGATGTTTCGACTATGAGCCAAACTAATAATTGCAATATGCAAATAAAGGTTTCTCGTTATCTTATATCCAATCTCGGCAACGAGCCCCCAATTTCTGTTACGGTGTGGAATTATTAATGATATTGGTAACAGAAAGAAATCTGAGAATCGGCAACAAAACTATGAATTTAACTGTTCTGAAATTTAATTAAAAAAAATTGATATAAAAAAAAAAATGATACAAAGATCTTTTACACTAATTGGGTTACAGAAAATAAAAAAAACAAAGGTACTTATCAATTATAGAATTAGTCCAAAGTACAATTTGACAGAATCCAGTAATCCAGTGGCGAAGTATCTTCTGAAGAAAGTTACCAGCTGGTAGATGTAGTATTAAATCCAAGAATGTCTCTTCAGAAACAGTATCCCGTAGATTTATAATAAAATTTTCACTTAGAAATTTCAGCAGTCTCCAATAAAATATAATAAAACGCTCTGCAAAATTCAAATGGAGTAAAAATCCAAGAAGTATTGGCGCCACAGGTAATTTCCAAATAATCCAGTAGAATCCTGGCTTTTCACAAAATAATATTATTCTGTTTCACAGAAAGTATAAATTCTCTTTTCCAAGACGAATAGATTCTCTTCAAAATTCTCTTTTGGAATCAATCTTCCAAAATCACAAAGAAGCACTGCTTCTATAATAAATGCACTGCTCTGAAACAATAATAATCTCCAATGGAAACAATTGAAGTTAGTCTTTCTGAAATGGTTTTCTAAAATGAGTTTTTGAATTCTGACAAACCTTTATATAGTAACCAGATAGAATGTCCCAGAAGAGGAAGTTTCTGCAATGTTCTATTAGTTTCTGGGGGATTCTGTTAAAGTTCAAGTAAACAAGGTCATTGAGTGCAAAAGAGTTAGACCAATCAGAAAATGCAGAAATAAAAAAAAATCTTTCTCACATAATTATCAACTTAAGGATATATCCATCTCAATATAATATGAGGGCTATAACACAAATAAATTACCAGAAAGTATGGAGTCTGATGACATAAGTAGCGACTATCAAGTCGGTTCATATATTCTTGTCCGCAGTGGTTCGTCTTGTCATGGTCTACCAGCATGTGTGACAGGTGAAGTGCCTCTTACGGCTAGGTTCTTTGAACCCTGTCGTGGGAGTGAAACCCTATTCAAACCAACGGGCGTATTTACAATTCAATCCTCAGATGTGGAAAGGGTCCTAGATAATCCAGATATCATTTCTGCCGGTACCAGAAGCCTTTCATACAAGTTCACTTTATGAAGCCCATTTACTAACAGTGACAGACACTGTCTACCATTATGAATCATTTCTACGTTCAACTGACTTTTAAAAATATTAAATCATTACAAAGCTGCTTTACTTTGAAAATCATAGCAAAACAGTTGTTTTTTTTATAAACTCACGCTCCCCGTAGGAAATGTGGGAATGGGAAGAGTAGTACTTGTTCACTGTTAAAAATTCATAGTTTTTACATAATTTTTTACTGGTCGGAGGTCCTCCTACTGCCATCACTTTTTGCAGTAATTTTCACGAACTTTTGTTAAAATTATAAAATGTAAACATACACATCTCCTCAAAATAGTTCTGAAGGACCCCCTTTCGGGACGCTTCACACCCTTCTGCAATTCCATTGAAGGTGTAAAAAATGATAATGTAGAATTTAGTTGAAAAAATGACTTGGCAATTAAATTATAGTGGGCCGCCTGTGTGATTTGCTCCATTAACTAGTTGATGTTTGCTCATTGTTCATGTTCGGGTACAAGTCAGCTGTATTTTGTTCCTATAAATTCATTTCATTAAAAATTATTTTATAGAGTGTCTATATAGGCACTCTCCAATAAAAATAAATTTATAAGAACTTATTTTCATATCCAAAAATTTAAGTCCCAAAGGTAACAAAAGCTTCCTCAAAATTACGGTAAAAAGTCCTGGGGGCAGGGGACCCGGACCAGCAAAATGTGCCGTAAAAACTACGGAATTGTTTAACAGTCAAAAGTCCTGCTTTGCTGGTAGAATAGGAACTAGTAACCAATGCTTGTGGTAGTCTTAAAACGGGCACCTCAAAGAATAGTAAATGTTAAATCACTTGGAATATTGGCCTTTATCGAGATCATAGCTTTCAACAACCCCACAACAATCTCTTTGTGCAGACGACACTGGTGAAAAACGTTTTTGTTGAATTAAACATTTTCATTGTTTGTTCCCAAAATACAGGTTATAACCACTCCCAGTCGAACAAGCGTGTCACGCTCCTTCGAATGGGGGGACCTGAGTCTTGGAAGCAGAAAAAAATGAAAATTTGAAACTAGAAGCATTTAGATTATGCTTCGAAATAGCGTCTCCCTGATCTATAACTTGTGCAAGATGGGACCAAGCCGCGTCTTCTATCTAGCCTATGGAGAAACTGTTCCGTGTTTGATTCCATTGTGTATGATCTTATCTTTTGGGGGCGGGGTGGGGGGGTGGAGATGTTTTGTGGGCGGGGGGAATGGGGGGTACTAGTTTTTTTTTTAGGCTACTCCACTATACTACCGCACACTTGTAACGTATTCCGAGATGGAAAATCAGCTACCCCCCCCCCCCCCCGCCCCATAAAGTCAGAAAGTTGAGATGAGTGCCTTCTATCTAATTTGTGTAAAACGGTATTCCCTATTAGTACCGTGATTGAACTGCAAGAACCCATATTACGTCGTACACCTCGCATCGATTGATGTCAAAGACTACAGCGTAATCACTCTGCAATACAGCTCTCAGCCAATGGTTGACATAGCACCGCCCACATTGTCAAATTCTCACGCCATTGGATCTCCAATCCCGACCCTTCAGGTTGTGATTGCCGCATGAGCTCCGGGAACTGATGCTGTGCTTGTTTGCTATGGTAAACTTTCCCGTTTTACTGGCAGTGGCAGATACACGAATTCTCAAAGGGGGGGGGGGGGGGGGGGGGGTGTGGGATCCTGCAGATGCCAAAGGCATCTGCCGCGATTTCCAAAGACACAAGCTTTGTAGGGGGGGGGGGGTCTGGGAGGGGGGAATTCCGCCAGAAAATTTTAGAAGTGAGCGATCGAATGAAGCATTCTGGTGGCTTCTGGAGTGCAACAATCCTCTTGGTTCTTTGAGCGGCCAAATTACCTTTTTAAACAGCATGTTTCGAAATTGCAAATTTTGTCATACGTTCAAGACAGAATTAGAGAATTTGAAATGTTCTCTTTAGAACCGAACGTTCACTATAATATCACATTTTGGACAAAATATTTACAGTCATAACAGACTTAACCCCAGGAGAACATTGCGATCTGCCAGCGTTTGGAAGTCTTCAGCAGTCGGCCCTCTAGGAATAGGTACCCCATGGCTATGCCATTTAAAATCCTGACTGACTAAGGATCATAACTGGCATGGCGATGGGGTACCTAGGGCTAGGAGGCATGTAACACCTCAAAATCATGCCGTTCTGGTGACGCTATAAATGAAGGCGGCCAGTAGATATATTTTACATATTAAATAATAACCCTGGCTATCCCTCTGTATACTAGACAAACACGGGTTAAAAGGGGGGGGGGGGGGGCGATTCCCCCTCCCCCCCCCTTTGTATTCGCCATTGTTTACTGGTAGAATAGTTTGCATGCAGTAGCCAGTGTTGGGGTAGAACTAATCTAAAATGGGCATCCTGGATATAATTAGCTAAAAGTGACTTCATATCCGTGTATTGCTGTAATGTTCAGTAAGTAGAACAAGTTTTAAGTGAGAATAGTTGAATAATTAGGTTTTGTTTTATTTCTTCGAACCAGGGCGCCACGTCGTGAACTCTGACCACAGCCTTGGGGGTCAGCGTTTACCATGTAGGGTCCCAATTCGTAAAAGATAAAAAACAAAACCTAATTATTTCTAAAAGTCTGCTGACCGAATGTCTCTCATCATCCATGCATAAAATATATGCTCACAGCATTTACGATTTTTGTGTATTTAGAGATGTACCACACTCGCTAAAGCTCTGATTATAATTTCTTATTCCACTCGAGGGAGGTTCTTCACTAAGTACTCTTTGTAATTATTTAAAAAAAACAGGGCCAGAGACACTATTCGTGAATTTAAAACATTGAGAGTCTTCTGGGAAATTGGAAATTGTAGGCCACTATCTTGAAATGCTCAATGACATAACAAAGGATATAATGGGGGGGGGGGGGGGGGGGGGGTTCTCGGGGCGGATCAGGAATTTCTGAAACGAGGCCGTCTCTTAGACTCAAACTGAGCCTTGAAGCGGCATGGTGTATGATAATTTCTCCCATTATTAAAGGGGGGGGGGGAGGGGGGGGGGGGGGGGCTCTAAGAAACAATAAACGACAAAATGGGCCCTGAGGTAATTTTTAATCTAGTACCAGCACCAAGGAAATCAGCCAGTTAATGTTCAGAACTCTTAAGGTTTTTTTCAATAGAACTATGTATAAATAGTACAGATATTGGAGCCAGCTGAATACTAGTAAGCCCGTCAAAAAATATCCATATTCACGTACTAGAAGTTTCACAACGATATAGAAAGGGTTACCTTCTTAGTAAAAGGTGAAAACATTGTGCCGTAATGATGTGTGGTATTTACGAATCAATGATAGTGTGCTTCGATAGGTTTCTGGTAAAAAAATAGAGACAGCGCACCTGTTGCGATCTGCCAGCATTCGGAAGCCTTCAGAAGTAAGCCATCTAGGCCGAGGTACCCCATGGCTATGCCAAGTAGATCCTAACTCAGTAAAGGTCATAATTGGCATAGCCGTGGGGTACCTAGGTCTAGCACCTCAAAATCATGCCTTGCTGGTGACGCTATAAATGAAGCTTACCAGTAGATATATTGTACATATTGAATAAAAATCCTGGCTATGCCCCTGCATGCTAGACAAATACGAGCTAAAAGGGGGGGGGCTCCCCAGCCCCCCGTCCCTGTATCCATCATTGATCCTGGGTCACCCATTGAAAGAAGAATTGTAGGCTACTGGCAGATACATTGGCCAGGAATGAGAATACAAATCAAATGACAGAAAAATCCCGAAAGGCGCGTGTGCCTTTAGGGATTTTTCTGTCATTTTATAGCTCAGTCAAATTTAAGAAAATATCATATTTGTCTTGACCAATAAGGAGGAAAAGAAAAAAAGTTACATGTACCGAAAGGATGCCCGAAAGCGATTCATAAGATAGGCCTACTGAGAAAGGACCCTAAAAACTAATGTTTTCAACTTTCTCGACACTGACAGACTTGGAAAATATCGCGCATCGCGGCATGTGAATGTCGGTGTCACAATGTCTGCCATTCAAATCTCATACAGAAAACACGCCTTCGAAGAATCAGTCGGTTTTGCTAGTGAACGTGTTGCAAGTGGCACGTCTTTTTCGCATTCAATACAATACAGACGGTGACCTTCTCCGAACAAAAAAGAAAAAAAAATAAATGCCTATCATTTTTTGGTGCAAAAAAAAATGTATATAAACGTATCAGAAATGAAAATGACCTGAAAGAGCACCCACTTGCTTATTAGAATGCGAAAACCCACCCGACGCACTGCCATTGGCTGAAATCGCAAAAAATAAATAATTAAATAAAATTGACGGCTGTTGGGCGTGTATCTTATTTGACGATTGATAGTCATTAGTGGTTTACTTCTTATTTCGGCACTTTCAGAAAGAAAACAAAGCCAAACAAAGTAGGTCTATTTTCACGGAGTTGGTAATGTTACCGGCTGTCAATCATCAAATCAATCAACACCCATTGGCAAGTTAAGTTTAAATCTCTCGGATTATCAGAATTTTTAAACGAAAATCAAATAGACCCTGTTTAAAATTTACTTCAGGTATGCAAAAAGTAATGTGTGAGATTTGCCACAGTGTCAGTGACCCGGATATTTAATTATGCTTGTCAACTTCAGTTTTATTTTCAGCGCCACTCTGACGAAGTCAATTTTGAAGGTTTTCCATGTTGTAACAGTTTAATAGTCGGTTTCGAGTTATTTCATTTGAGAATGTTGGAAGAAAAAGAGACCGTATTACCTCGAAAATAGGTAACTAAAAAGTGAAGGAGTACCGTTGCTCCTAAAAATTGTCCCGGGCCAAAAAAAAAAAAAAAAATGTTTTGACACGATGGTCTTTTTGGTTATGCGGATGGTGCCTGAGAACCCGGCTTATTTATTTTTATCGTCTTACAAGGTGGTTTCATGGTTAACTAACAGGTTATATCCAAAGGTTGACCATTGACGTGAGACAACCCTCTGGGAGGTTTAACAAAATCATTTGTCAAGTCAAGGTGCATGTGTGTTGGGTGTGTGTGTGTGTGGGGGGGGGGGGGACCTGGGGGAGTAGTTGTGGGATTTACTAATGTGAGGAGGGGATCTCTTGAAGTAGGTTATAAATAAAATGTGTTGGGATGGTGACGGGTAGTAGTGGGCTTCTTGATGAAGACAAAAAGTGGTGGTGGAGGAGGGGAAGGGGGAATACATGTAGGTGGTTAAATTAGTAACTGGAAAAACTTACATGGAAAAAAAAGTGGCAAAGAGCCAGGCCATTTGGATTGGGCAGGGTAAAAGTGGGGAAATCGATTAAGACAATGTGTGTGTGTGTGTGTGTGTGTGTGGGGGGGGGGGGGGGGGGGGGGGGGGAGGGGGGGTGAAAGTAATTTTATGGTTGTACTGAACAGAAGTCTTGTTATAATATTCCACATGCATAAATCTCCATGACAATCATTTAACTCACTGTAACATATCCATGGGCGCAGATCTGTTGTAAAAAGTGTGTGTGTGTGTGTGGGGGGGGGGGGGGGGCACAAGCGAAAGCCGATGCCAAAGGCATCTGCAGCGAGTGCCGAAGGCACGAGCTTTTAGAGGCGGAAAGCTGAAGAGTTGTGTTCATAGAACGAAAACTAGCGCATGCATCTAATTATAGAATGGCAGAAGTGGATTCCGCCACAATACCTCGTCATAAACAATGAATTCTATAATTAGACAACTGTACAGCAATAAGAAAACACTGAAAATAACACTAGAAGTCTCGAATCTGTCCTCAAATAAATAAACATTAAGTTGCCTTCGGATGATTTTTATGGGGGGGGGGGGAAACCACAACACATGATGTCCCCCCCCCTAGAAAATTGGGGGGGGGGGGGGCCATGATCTGCGCCCATGAACATATCTGTCGCCAACCCTCAACTAAAAAGAAGTTGGGGATGATCTTTGATCTTTTGGCCCATTTTGATTTTGAGTTGTTTATATATGTTGTTGTGGTCCAAGCTAGGCAAAGCCTTATGGGGGGGGGGGGGGGGGGCTGGAAGGGGGAACACATGCTCCCTTTTTTCACAGATAGATTTTTCGACAACCATACATACACCACTCACCCCTTATCAACTGTAATTTTAACTTAATCTTTTTTATGGGTGATTTTTCAAAATTTTCTAGCTGGGCCTTTGGTCAAGAAAACTTCTTTCTTCAATCACAGTGCACAGTAAGGTGACAGGTCTGGAGTTATGGAGCTGGAGACCTAGCAGGTGCTTGTCACAGCTCGGGATTCTCTCCAGGCACTTCTGCTTCCTCCACCCATAAATCTGTCACCAACAAGAATAGGAAATTCGATCGCAATTGTGCAGAATGGGTTTGATAATCTGCTCTGTGCGAATGCGACCGAGTTTGATGGCCTCCTCTGCGCGAATGAGATCGAATTTCCTATTCCGCATCGATGAAAAGGTCTATTCGTTTCGGCGCCATTACCGGGTTATCGTTTTTACTGTTTTATATTTAAACAACATGGCCGATTTTGAAATCTCCGTCGCCGCCTCACGAGTACACAAATGACATTTAAAGGATAAAACCTAATTTGGATTAATAAACTCTTCCCAAATGTAAGGAAATACATCTACTATCGATTGCAGCCGGTAATAAGGGCGAAAGCTTGATATATATTCCTAATTTCGAGTTTTGAGTTCCCATAAAAACTTGATGGGAACTTTTTCTATAGGATTGAATGGGAAGAATCTGAACGTAGAGGGGTACCCACTACGTTCAGATCGCTGAACTAAGATTAAAGTCCAAAGATGGCAGTTTCGAAATTGGCTTATCCTGACCTAAGTAGATTTTTTATTCAAATTTACAAAATAACTACGTTCGAATTTTAGGGGAAACATCTATTTCATATTATAAGTATCAAAACTATCATCCAAAATTCCAAATTCTATACGGACAATGTGCAGCTTTCTGGCCCTGCCATGTGCTGCGGCAATGACGCAAGTGGCACAGGCCTAGCCATTTTCAAATTTTTCATGGACCGTTTGGACGTGTCTTTGGTATTGGCTATTTGAACATTTTCTGGTTTTCAAATATTTTTAAAATTTGTGGACACTTACTCGAAGGTCTATACGGTTCTTTGGACGACCCACGCTGAACTTGCAAAGTGTCCATTTTTCCTGTTGGCTTTGACCGCATGCTTCGTCTTCGGAGTTAAGTGACGCTGCGCCTGACCATATAATATTTCAATGCGCCTGACGACTTTCGTCCTTGCGGAGTTATGACTTGGAACTACCAGATTGATCCAAGAAACAACCACCTTACCCCCCACTGAGTGATGTCCGGTGCCTCTAAAATTATTGATATGATGCTAATTACTTCAGTTAAAAATATCGAGAAAAGAATCTTGACTGTTAAGCACTTTACCCAACGCAGACGATATCAAAATTTATAATTTTACATTTCATTTTTTCAATTTTTTCAAAAAAAATTCAACAAAACCATATGATGTGACCCCTCGTTGGAACGATCTCATCGAGCACGTTCCAACGAGGGGTCACATGATATGGTTTTGTTGAAATTTTTTGAAAAATAAAATTTTTTCAACTGCTGAATTTGCATATAACGCGGGCGGATGCGGGCGATTCGTTAGGTAAAGGGCTAAGCTCTTTATGTCCAGTGTTTTGGTGAAGAAAGGACTGACTCCCAGCAGGGGCGGCAAACGGTTTTCATAGTGTGTGTGCGTGGGGGGGGGGGGGGGGCTGGATCGGGCGAAGGATGGTCGTCGGTATTTCGGACCGACCCTGGTTCGGCCCGAGATAGGAAAAAAAAATTCCAGGGTCCCAAAACCCCTATTTCCATGCATCTGAGTGGATATTTTGAGATTTTTTCAGGAGATGTAGGCCTGTTTGAAAGATTTCACACTTTGAGATTCGTTAAAAAACGTCGGTAAAGCATTCAGGTGAGGTCTATTTATCAGCTTAGGTCGTAACGACCTCACACCTGTCTATTCCACGTCTATTGCTTCCTGTCATAGTCGGCACCTGTGAAGAAATTCATCTAAATACCTCAGAGTAGGGTCGAAAGGGCTTGCCCCAAACTGTCCCTGTGCGTCTTTAAATTGGCGCGCGAAACCATTCGTTCATTCGTCACACACACACACACGCGCACACAACGCCATTCTTTGTATGGGAGACATTTTTCTGTCATAAGTATAACATTAAGGAAAAAAAGAACACATATCATTTTGGAAATACCAGGTCGTTTTATAAATTGCACGTTGTAATGCACAACTTTTCATCTCTTTAAAACCATAAATACGGAAATTGAGACTGAGCGTAACATATGTTTTAATTATGATATATTTAGTAAATTCCATCGCACACAAAGTGCTTCTGTGAAAAGTTTCAACACATTTTACTCTCTTTCGGTGGCGAATACTGGCGATGGACATTTTCAAATGACGATCAGGGGCGGCACGTCGATTTACCCAATAACACCCAATACTACCCAATACTACCCAATAACACCCAATAATACCCAATAACACCCAATACTATCTGATAACAGGGTCGAGATAAATTTTTCTATGGACCCGGTCCCTTCCCTTACACACGGACAGAATCCCCTTCAACAAAACGCATCGAAGAGAAACCTCACCCGATCCAAGCCATTTTTTTGTTTAAAAAGTAAAGTGTCGGGTATAGTTCTCTAAATCAGTATAATAATAAGTATAATAAGTGGTGAAGATTTGGCAGCGGTGGGAGAGTGGCGAGAGGCCTCTCCTAAAAATAGTCCGGAAAATGGGTCCGTCGGAAATTTCGGGGGTACGGGTTCAGGGCAACTAAAAGGATCTTTCTGTTTGTGTTGGTTTGAAAAAGCGTAGCAATGCCTGATTTTGGTTAAAATCTGAGAACAACGGAGAGAGAGAGAGTGAGAGGGTGCAATTCCACTTGTAAGACCCTTCTGAAAGGTAGTTTTTTATAATTTAAATTTCAATGCCCATAGGGTAATCACTCGGTTTCTTTTAGTTTGTCTTAAGTGCAACACATCAATTCTTGAGATCTGTGTATTGTCGTTGAAGGCGTTGCTAATGTTTTTACTCTCTGACTGACTCATTGTGAAGTTCCAAAAAACAATGACTCCTACTTCCCCTTGACCCTTGTCCAAACCATGTTGTCTCCCAAGTGATATCTTTTGAATTTGCGAAAACAACTCCCAGTCTTTTTATACGGACCGACTGATGCTCTCGTCTAAAGAAAGAGTTATTTTGTTATTCCCAATTTTATGGAGAAGCAATTTCTTCGAGGGAGATTTTAAAGAATTAAATTAACCCCAACCTTACCCAGTTTGTAGAATAAAATAAAAAACTTGAAGGTTGTTTAGACGTGAAAATGTGTCCCTTTGCTATTTGATATGGTCAGTACAATGTATGTGGTCAGTACAACCGGGTCTCAAGGGATCCCGGGTCGCAAGGGGTTTGTAAATCCGGGTTGCAGGGGATTTGTAAATCCCACATCGTCCCTGCGCGCCTTCGGCGCGCTAAAATCTTTCATTCATTCAGTCATGGTCAGTACAATCTTCCAAGATGCCCAAGCGCAAAGCAGTCAGATGGCCATGTAAAACATGCCAAAAAGAGATACACAACGTGCAAAGTTTGTTGTGTGAATTTTGTAATATGTGGTGTCATTCAAAATGTGAAAATATAGATGACGATAAATTTTCACTTTTCGCATGCGTCCAGTGGATCTTGGTTGAAAATGAGTACGGCTACCTGTTTGGCCTAACAAGAATAAAATCGGTAAGTAATATTTATTTCCACAAGCACCTGTCAAATTTCCAACATAGTAATTCCGAAGTGCAGAGCACTGCGGCATATGTATAGTGTTAATCCTTTACTCAACAAAATTGTGCAAAAAGCCCCGAAAATTACTTTTAAGGGAGTTTCAACAAACTGATATGTTGTGAAACCATGCAAATATGAATATCATTGGCATCGACGGAGCTAACCAGTTCCAGTAATAGACCCTCACTCAGAGTTTCTGAGATGTTAGGGGGTGGGGGGGGGGGGCGGTAATTGTGTTTAATTTTTTTTTGCCCATTAGTTTTTGACTTATTTTCAATACAGTGAAAAAATAAAAAACTCACTTCTCATCGGAAAAGGATGAAAGTACACAAGTCTAATGCCACAAACCTTCCTTCGGTTGTTAAAATAATTTTCCTTTCTTTTCAGTGTTTGCTACATTGTTTTGAATTATTCCAGGTAACTTTGCGACATTTCGTCGTAAAGGCTGATAAAATAATGGAAAATTAAGTAGCTGATGTGCTTTTCTATGCATGTTCAATATATGTTGAAGTGTCAAAGATTTACTTCGAAATCGATGGCTTAAAAAGCGTCGCTTTCAAGTTGCGCTTTTCGTGGTAATTTCGTGGTAATTTCTTCACCGATTTTGTTATTTTTTATTCACTTCTTTATCCAGTATTCTGTTATTTTAAGTAAAATAACGAATATATAGAGCATATATCGCACATAGCATATTTTAAGTGGTTCATTTATTGCGAGGGTTTTGCAGTTATGTGATAAAAACAAGGCTTTCGGGGGAACATTCGGAGAAAATCCTTAAAGTTTTTTTCCGAACCCATCAGAACATCTAACTACGTCAACAAACACTTGAAAATATCAAATAACTCACCAATATTCCCTGCTCAAAAGAGTTGATCAAAGGATTACCGCACTGTCTCATTATTTCACTGCAATTATTTGATTGGTTATTACCAGCAACATTTGAGCAGATTGGGAGTGTCTATCTTTGATATATTGTGTTGATTAACTTTATTCGTCGATAAATGAGATTTACTAACAGATTAATTCCATGGCTACTCTGAGCTACTCGGTGGTGTTTGCCCTCCCTATTTAATCAATCAATGAACGTGCAAAAAATTCCGATACACAAGGCCGGGGTGGGTGAGTGGTCCAGCGGCTCCAAAACTCACTTTTTTCTTGGTGGTCTAAATTTTCCCTCACATACTTTTAACAGATAATTATAGTTGGAATTTGTTGAGACGTTTTTTGGGATGAGTTTACAATATTTTGGGGTAGTTATTATGAAATGGGAGGTCACCTATGGCTCTCAGACAAAAGATTAACCCATTAACCAATGTGGATAGAAGACGACACTTGGAAAAAAATTGTTGACTGACTTAAAATTTTCAATTTTTGTCTCAAAAACAAAGCTTTAATATGACCCATCATTGGAACAAGCTCAATGAACTCATTCTAATGATGGGGTCATAAGCTATGTTTTTGAAACCAAAAAGTGAAAATATAATAAAATTTGAATGGCAGTTTTAGTGAATAATGCTGGCCAGTGTTTGCCGTTACATTCACTGTTACATTGGGAAATGTGTTGAACGACTTGCTCAATGTCTTTGACTCTGTGAGTTTACAAATGCAACAAAGTAAATAAAATGAACATTTATATCTTGTTATAGCATTGGAACTAACATAAAACAAGAAAACAGAAAATGGTTATTGTATTCGGGTGAATTAGGTTTTAGAGATAAACAGCAATCACAATTAATGAATATAGTCAGTCACCACCCCGCTCCTCCCCAAATATTGTTACCTTCCTACTCTCCTGTAAAATACTCGTCCTTCAGTTGTAAGTTGAAGTTCACAGAAAACTCACCGAGAAAACTCAGAAAGTACACATGTTGTCGTGTCAGGCCGCTCGATGTTGCAGGACGTTGTGAAAATAAATGGATACATGTATGTAACAATTTTTATTATATATTCTTGAAATAAATATTGTTTAAACTAAATGGATACATGAAATCGGGTTTTTTATGCTCATGAATTTTGATGAATTCATGACTATTGAGCACCAAATATGATATTGTACCATCTACTTACCCTTTATGTTGTTTGGAAAGCTGAAACCAGATATAATTAAAGTATAATTTTTTTGGGGGGGGGGGGGGGGGGGGGCAGGATACTATAACTAATTTTGCTGCGTTTCTGTTTTGTTACTGATAATTGTTTTGTGAGTAATATGTGCAATGTTTTCGAGATAGTGAGCAAATATTCCATTGTAGTTGGAGATGTAGAAGTATTATTTGTTGTTAAACCACTGAATAAACCTTTATAATTTGTGCTAATGTTATATGAACTGGTCTTGTGCTAGATTTATTTCAGAAAATGATTACTTTTATTTAAAAAAGGAAAGACAAAAAAATGGTTGTTGTCCTTCTACTCCTTCATTTCTTTCTCACCTTACATTTTCATCAAATTTTAATCTTTCTATTTGTCATCCCTTCCATCGCCATTAGACACTTTTAATTGTGGCATTATAATCTATATTGTTTTTGCGCTTCGAGGGGCCTGTGGATCAAGATAATTGTTTTTCGTTAGGGTGAAGCTTCATTTTGATTTTAAATCGAGCCAACTCATTGTCATGGTTCATCCCGTGCTTTTTTCCCATGACACCAGAAGGGACGTCGTACCATAAAATTTCCAACGTGCTCATCAAACATTGGCTTCCACAGCTATAAGCCCATTGCCGATTAGCTATCTTTGACGTTAATGATATGGAAGGTCAGAGGTAGCTTCGGGTAACGAACGTCCTTTCAAAGGGCGTTCCAAAACAACAAAAATTAAAATACGGACTTTCAGGCCATGTTTGACCTAGCCCCCCCCCCACCCCCCAGTCCCCCCAGGTTCTGACTCCTGCGCCGACAGTTAAGAAAGGGCTGTATCGTGAATGAAGCTATGCACTTGACCAACGGCTGTAATTCTGGACTGCATGATTCTTGAAGTAATAACTTTATTAAAGCAACTTGACGTCACCAAGTTAGCACTTCAAAAATTGTGCAGTCAATATAGCTATGGGCTGTAGATCATTGGATACTCATTGATCAACTTGGAAATTTGAAACATGTTGCTAAAAAACGTCATTTTGACGGCCAAAAGTAACGTGATTTGTTATCCCAAAAGCCGCCAGAAGACTCCATTTAATAACTGATTTCAAAAGTTTGTTTGGCGGAGGGGAGGGGGGGGGGATGCCGCCGCTCCAACCTCTCTGTGATCGATCGCGCCTCCGACACTCGCTACAGATGCCTTTATCATCTGTGCAATATCCCGACATTTTTGAAAGGGGAGCCGTCACAGAATTAACCCCAGGTCGAATGTCCTTTCCCCGGCCCCGCGTGAACCTTCCACTTCGTGGGTGTTTTTTGTAATAAGACAGCTTTCACTATGTGAGATGAAAGTTTGAGTGGTGGAGAAAATAGTCAAAAGAAGAATTTATATATTTTTATGTCCGATTCTTGTGTTATTAGTATAGGAAACATTACATGTATAGTTTATACCAGTAGTGGTTATTTTGACGTGTACTGTATATGGACAAAGTATTATTAGTAGACACTGCTACTTGCAGACGATTTTCATTCACTTTTTAGGGACCACGCCCCCTCCACCCAACCTCTTCCAGTTGGAACATCTGTGTGTTATTTTGAAAATATTTGTATGGGTTGGTTGTTTTGATACCCCGGTTTGCAGTTTCACCCACGCAGACATTTTTGTGTCATTTCAGTGATGTATCTGCAGTTTTCTCACTCGTCAACAAAACAAAATCATGATGCCGAGTTCACCTTCGCTTGTGGGAATGGGTTCATTGCGGTATTCATTTCACTAAAAAATCAATATTATTTTGCGCTGTGCAATAAATGAAGTGTTGAAAGTGTGTTATTTTTTCTATCTTTATCAGTATTAAATCGAAAATGCACATTTTCTCGTTTCAAGCGAAACATTTTGGTTGTTTCTATCTCATATATGACAGTCTTGACAGATGGTCTGATCGAAGTGTTTACCCGAATCTACCTTTGACCTTGCATATAATTAACGTCAAAGATGGCTAATCGGCAATGGGCTTATTGTAAAAATTGCTGAATAAAATAGTGGGTGGGCTGTAAAATAGTAGATGGATGGTAAGTCATCTCGAAGCGCTGACCATCAGTGAATGCGTCCTGGGGGGGGGGGGGGGGGGGTCTCCCCTTCGATGCCCTTGGTGACGGTCCGCACATCAGGGAAGCATGAGAGGAGCATAACCCACCACCCTTTGTAAGTTGGACCGGAAAAGATTTTTGAAACTACCATTAGTAAGGGAGTCCTGATTGATTTTCATATCTTTCTGTCGCATAATTCTACGCAGTAGGTAAAGGGTTAACTGTCCTCATGACAATATTTGTTTGAGAAAATATATCCGAAATGGGTGCTCTGAACGAAGCAAAGCTGTAGCTTGATATGGTGAATAAATCTAATACTGATCGCGCATCTGGGAACTAAATTTCGAGGAAACAAGAAGAAAATAGCCTGCGCTGTTTTAAATTTGTTTTGTCTACTTTCTCAACTGACTTCACTTGGGGCCGAACGATAACAAGCGCCGAGTTCTCTAATGAGCAAACTTCTCAGAATGTGAGCTAAATGTGAGAATGTGTGTGTTAACTGGGTTCAAATGAAAGACGGTGCTCCTCAACCCTGCGTAATCCCGCCGCCCCTTAGATCTTGTTAGTTTTTAGTTTACCCCCCAAAAGTCTTTCAGTTTCATTCTAAAAAAACACCACTGGACTCTAAAATGCCACCGCATCATAGTTTGTGTATACATAAGTATTAGTGTGTTTTTGTGCCCGGTTTGTCGTGACGGGGTCCATGTACATCAAGATACATCGTTGTGCCTGTGCCAATTACCTTGGCGATAAGCATGGACATTATATATGTGTACATAACCATATATACTACTCAAAGTTTGCTAAGCTCCACATATTTGAATATCATTGTGAAATTTGCTTGTGACACATTTGCGAGATTTTTGGTGGATATGATTGAGGAATGTATTGAGATGGCCCCCAGTATTTACATTAGCTCTCTTGTCAGACAGACTTTTCGTGACAGTCATGGAAAGCATGTACCCCTTGATGTTTTCGTGTACTGTCTACATGTATATGACATGTGTAGGGTATTCAGTCTTCATTTCAACACAAACCCTTGTGATTTAATGATTCAATATGGCAAATGTAAATGTAAGAAGACATGTGTCTGAAGCAGAAATGTGGCGGGCTGTATGTATGGTGGAGCAAAGGGCTACCCATCGCCAGGTTGGTGAAGCCCTTGGTGTGCACCATTCGGTGATCACCAGAGCCTGGGCAAGATTTCAGCAGTATGGCACACCAGTAAGAGGGCATGGTGGTGGCAGAGACAGGGTAACATCTGCAGCTGAAGACCGGTTTTTGATCATTCAGGCCCGTAGGAACCGCTTCGCCACAGCAACCAAGCTTCGCAGTGACCTTCAGAATGCATCCGGGGTAAATGTTTCGACGCAGACTATCCGGGAAAGGTTGCACGAAGGTGGTCTCCGATCGAGAAGACCATGTATTCGCATTCCGCGGTTCCAGAACCACCACCAGGCACGATATGAATGGGTCATGGACCACGTTTGGATGGACCAGAGAAGATTGGAGGCCTGTCCTTTTTACAGATGAGTCAAGGTACTGCCTAGACAACACAGATAGGCGTTCTAGGGTATGGAGAAGACCAGGAGAGCGATTCCATGCAGCCAGCATTGCTGAGCATGACCGCTATGGTGGAGGACCAGTCATGGTCTGGGCGGCATCAGCACGGATGGACATACAGAGCTCTGTGTCCTTGAACGTGGTAAATTGGCTGCACAGCGGTATATTAATGCGATCCTGGATGTCCACTTCAGATTGTGTGCAGTTGCAGTGGGTGATAGATTAATTCTGATGGACGATAATGCCCGTCCGCATGTTGTCCATGCTGTTGGGACGTACCGACAGAGGGAAGGGATTGAGCGTATGGACTGGCCAGCAAGATCCCCTGACCTCAATCCAATCGAACATGTCTGGAATGAGTTGCAGCTTGCAATTTCAGCCTGTTCAGTCCAGCCAAGAAGTGTCCAGGTGCTTGGTACCATGCTGGTCCAAGAATGGAACAACACCCGCAAATGACCACCAGGAGACTGATTGGGAGCATGAGAAAGCGTTGTCACGCTGTAATTAGCAGTAAGGGGTCTCATACTCGATATTGAACCCATACCAGTTCGCTCCGTCAACTTTTCGGCAAATTTGAAAAATTTCCTCCATTTTTCATGGTTATCGTATTCAAAAGCTATAAAATAATGTCAAACACAAATAAAATTTTAATTTCTTTACTTAAATCATTAAAGATATAATTAAATAAAAAATATATACACTTTTCATTACAATATTTCAACTAAAACGTAAAACAGGTAGTTGGATATACTTGGTGCTTAGCAAACTTTGAGTAGTATACATACATAGGGGACGGTTGAGGCTCATTTGATTGGAACACCAGATTGATGATCAAGAGGTCATAGATTCGAGAGATGCCGCGTTGTGTTTCTGGACAAGCCACTTAATCCCAGCAACCGATGTTGCTAAGGCGTATGGTATGCTGATGGTACAAATGCTTTCAACCAATGCAGACATTGCTTATGTCCGGTGAGTACTTTGAAGAGTATGACAATTACTCGCCGCTCAAAAAGGCCTTTCATTATCAAAAACATTACTTGTCTCTAAACTACCATCCGTTACACATATATATTTGTGTGTGAACGCGTGTGTAAGTATGTTGGTGGGGGAGCTGTTCCACCTTATGGCCTCCCCCTCAACTACAAATATGCCAAGCGCGATAGCTATCCACCGACACAGATCATCTCATCGGTCCATGCGAGGCTCTCCTAGAGAACAACGAGGGGAGCCTTGTCATGAGCTGCCACAACAAATTGAAACAGTGTGCAAATAATAAGTTTGCCGGTGCTAGCGAGCTAATTATATCTACAATTCTACATATCGTATAGTTGAGTGCGCCGTTGTCACCAAGAGCGATTCACAGTGAGTATAGGGTGGAAAAGTTCATTAACTGTTGTGGAGTGAAAACAACTGTACATTTTAATTTTGCTCAATATTTTTTGACAGATTAGGAAATTGAATGAACACTGATACTTATAGTGGCTTACTTGTAGTTGAGTGCTTGTCAGCCAGAACGACTGGTTTAATAAAGCAGCTGCATTGTGGTTGGTGTAACAGTTGGCTCAATATGTCCACCAATACTTGTTATTAGTGGATAACTGTACAACCAATAAAATTCCAGTGCAAATTACAGCTCTCAGCCACGCGAATCAGCAACAAGCATTGTACGAATGATCTCAGGGGCGGGGGGGGGGGGGGGGGGTTCAGCCCCTCCACTTTTTTGTCGGGTCATGTTTTTTTCTATGCATATATTTTTACTCAACCAACAATCGGTGAAACATGGGACGGATCTAGAGCCTCCCCCATATATTCGCCAGCTATGTGTCTCTCGTACTGGTTCAGTTTCCATGGATTTCGGATCATTTTTTACAGTAAGTGGCAACAAACGCTAAAATGTACACAATCTGTTAATAAATCAGTTAACTGAAGTAGATCGTAATCTTACAGACATACAAGTACCAAATCCACCCCCAGACAAGATAATCCACAGATAGTATAATTGCTGTAAACAGCTGGTAAAGCATACAGGTGAGGTCTATTTATCGGCTTTGGTCGTTACGACCAAAGCTGATAAATAGACCTCACCTGTATGCTTTACCGACGTTTTTTAACGGCTCTCAAAGTGTGAAATCTTTCAAATACATCTCCTGAAAATATCCACTCAGATGCATGGAAATGGAGGTTTTGGCACCCTGGAATTTAAAATTTTTATACCGATGACCATCCATCTCCCGATCGAGCCCCCCCCCCCCCCTCCCCTTCCCCACTTTGAAAATCAATCCGTCGCCCCTGGATCTGTTTTACAACGTACTGATCAATCCAAATCGTACATACAATAAACATGCTAATATCCAAATGGAATAAAATAACACATGCCGGTGGTTATAATATGTGCTCACCTAAACGAGCATACCAAAGCATATACCATAGTTTTGTGCCTTTCAATAAGAGCAAATGCCAGAACCAAGGCTTCTAGCCAGGACGCAAATTCCCCCAGACACCAGAGGAAACATTAATAACTTACAGTGGGTATGCATTATGCCAAACAAGACGAACTGTAGTTATTAACACAGAACCATAGCTCTCAGGGCTCAGCAATTCACCAAAAATATGCTCATTCCTTACACACAGCGCCATTCTCATTTACTCTGTCGTTTTAGTAAAACCTGTTCCAAAAAGCCTATAAAATTATATCTTGGTCAGGTTAATTAGTAGTATGCCCAACTTACTTTCGGGTGGGCCCAACTCACTAGATTTTCCGAAGTGACTTGGGCCGAACTTGCATTGGACTGAATTGACCTGGTAGCAAAAGTGCACTTGAGAATAGAAGTCCAGCACTTTTAAAAACGGGGGCATTCCGGTTTATGAAAGATCGCCATTTAACGTTTGTGTATTGATGTGCCTGTCCCAGGTCATGGAAACTCACCCCCACCCACCCCCCAATCCCCGTGGTTGCACTACCACTCCATCAGCATCAAATTAAAAAAAAACAGATACGTTTCCACAAGTTTACACTACAGATATTCAGCTCCTATCCGAACACCGCACTTGTCCCCTTATAGTGAAGTGTCCAAATAACCATACAAAATATCAAACTTTGGGCACAAAGCAGCGAGAATGTTCGTGACGATGCTGTTGGACATTACATATAACCACATAGACGAAAGTCCGTTTGTTAGTAGAGCAAGGGTCCATACTGGTTCACTGTTTGGGGCATAAGACTTGATCTAAGGTCGTGGGTTTAATACACGCCGCGTTGTGTGTCTGGTTCAGCTACTAAGCCCCAACTGCCCGCACAAGCCCCCGGCTTAGCTACTCTGTGCTCAGGCGTATCATATGTCGATGATGCATATGCCTTCGGCCAATACTAACCCTGCTTCTGGCGGGTAAATTGCAGATTTTGGTAGCTGGGGTGGGGTGCGGGCAGAGAATACCACGAATGCTATGATACATTTGCATCGAACTATTTCTAACCCTGCTTCTGCTAGGTAAGTTGGAAAGTTTGACAGTTAATCGCCATGGCTCGATGGTTATCACCTGCTATTCTGGCCCCTCCACCCGTAAAAATACCCCACATGATGTCCCTTCAGTTGTCATTAAGCCCGCCCCCCCCCCCCTCCATTCGAAACAAATGCATTGATTGAAAAAGTACGTTCTCCAAAACAAGCTCATGATTTTTCATAATTAATCAGAAACATGTATGTACTCATACCTCCATTCACTAATTATCATGATTGGGCATCGGCACACACAAATTAGGAATATGTGTGTTCAGGGAAGATACTTTGGTTAAAACCCAACTTGAATGTGTCCGGAAAAATCACCGTGTTCCTCAACTCTGTGTAATCACTGCCGCCCTGTTGACGTGTACATCAATATACAACCGTCAAATGTGAGCCTTCAATAACAGGTGACATCTCCATTTCTCAGTATTCATGCCATTTTATTTGTTACAAAGTCGGAATAATTATTGGTCCGGCGTTGACCAGACATGATATCGTCGTTCGCGAGCACAGATTGTTCAAAGATTTAAAAAAAAAAATAAAAATAAAAAGACAAAACAAAGGGGTTTAACTCTTGAGTGTGTAGTGCGGAGATCAATTTGTATGTATCGGAAAGTGCTTGTCATACTGAATATCCATACCAAATTTCATTGACAAATGTTGGCTATTATCGAAGTTATGCACTGAACGGACTCGTATGGGTGGACGGAAGGACGGAAAGACAGGCGGACGGACAGATACAATCCAGTATACTCATTTTTTTTAGAAAGTTGGGGTATAATTACGACAGTGCCCAATCATCCAGAACGATACCAGTTAATAGTAATGGTGTTTGCTAACGGAGACTTTGCTAAAAACAGCTTAAAGGATGCTTTCGTTTCATAATTTGGTTCCGGGCAAACGGTGGTGTTTTTCACCTTTTTGTAATCCCTGCCGCACTGTCGATCTCGTTGGTTTTGGGCTCATCTGAAAATACCCTTTCATTCTCAAAACATATCACTGGTCTCCAAAATACTATCTACCACGCAGTGTGGTAAAGTGTGTGTATGGACACTGTAACAAAATCGGGGATAGGCACATCGATACAAATGAGGACTTTCAACAACCGGGGACAACTCCATTTTACACAAAAAGTTGAAATCGTAATATCAGTTACCACATCTAAATTGAAAAACAAATGCTGTAAAACGAATCGTTTGTCAATGCGATATGTGCACATGAACACTGAATTGTATACAGAGGAGCCAGGCTTACGGGCCGGGGGTGGGGGTAGTAGGGGGTGGTCTGGGTGTTCACAGCCACACATAACACTGTGGTACGCTAGCACTGATTGTTCACCGACCCACTAATTAACTAGGTGGGTCCAGGAAGACCAAAGTTGTGGGTTTTTTTATCTAGACCGTATATAGATATTTCAACTTAAGGCTTTATGTTCTGTCGATATATTTTATATTATCTTTGAAATGAAATTACTTAGTCTGTGTGGCTTTACTTTCTTACAATTAATGAGAATGCCCATATGTACTCTCTCATAAATTTTAACAAAGCAAAAATATTAAATTACGACAGTATTTAAAATTCAGTACTATACCAGTGAATAATAATGTGTTTACTAAGCGTCGCCTGAGTGCTAGAATGTCCTATGTCCCCTATAGGACATTCTAGCACTCATGCGACGTAAGGGAGACCTCGCTAGAAAACAACCTAAAGGATGGATGCAGCTCATAATTGGTTCCTAACAAATGATGGTGTTTTTCACCTCTATGTAATCCCTGCCGCACTGTAGATCTCGTTGGATTTGAGCTCATTTGAAAAGTCTTATTCTCAAAACACAGTGGTCTCCAAAAACACTATCTGCCACTTTGTGCAGTAGAAGTGTGTGTGTGGACAGTGTGTCATAATCAGAACACAGCCGTGAAATGTGGAGCTTTAATAACCGGGAACATCTCCATTTTTTTTAAAAAATAGTTAAAATCCTAATCTCATTTACAATTAATTTGAAAAAAAAATGCTGAAAGATCAATTGTTTATCATGGCGATATACCCGGTGAACATGAACGATTATATACAGAGGAGTATGTCAAAGCTGTACGAGCCGGGGGTGGCTGGGTGTTCGCAACCATACATAACGCCGCGGTTGAGAGAATTAATTGTTCATCGACCCACTAGCTGGGTCCTTTTAGACCAAAGTTGTGTTTTTTTTCTACAGGACGAGTACTTCAACTTAAGGCTTCATAGTCTGCTGATGTATTTTATATTAGCTTTAAAGTGGAATCATTTAGTTTGTGTCTCTTTATTTTCTTTTCTTCCTATATATTTTCTTCCCATAAATTTTAACAAGGCAAAGCCAAGATAAGTTTCGACAGTATCTAAAAATTCAGTACTTTTCCAGTTACGAAAAATTGGTTTTGTTAAAGGAGACCTTGCCAAATGGAAATCAAAGGTCCATTATTCATCCTGGAGATATACCTGTACACATGAACTTTTGTATACATACCAATGGTCTCCAAAACACCGTCTGCCACTTGGTATGGTAGAAGTGCGTGTGTGGACAATACACAACCGTGAAATCTGGACCTTTAACAAGAGTTGAATCTCCATTTTTAAAAAAAAGGTTGAAATCGTAATCTCAGTTACCACATCTAAGTTTTAAAAAAAATACCGAAAGACCACCGGGGGATTGTGAGTATTTCCAACCGGACATAACGCCTTGGTTGAGAGTGTTGATGTTCATCGACCCACTAATTACAAACTGGTGCTGTTAGGTCAAAGTTGTGCTTTTTCTAAAGAATGGGTACTTCAACTTAAGGCTTCATATTCTGCTGATGTTATATTATCTCTGAAGTGGAATTATTTGATGTGGCTTTACTTTCTTAAAATTTATGAGAGATTACCCAAATGCTCTCTCCCATATATGATTACAAAGCAAAGCCATCTTAGATTCCGAAGGTACCTAAACATTCAGTACTATACCAGTTACGAATAACTGGGTTTGTTAAGGGAGACCTTGCTAAATGGAAATCAAAGGTCCATTATATATCATGGAGATATACCTGTGCACATGGACATGTGTATACAGAAGAGTCGGTCATAGGCGTACGAGGAGGGGGTGGGGATGGCTGGGTGTTTGCAGCCTCACATGACGCCATGGTACGCGAGCATTGATTGTTCACCCATCCACTATTTAACTAGCTCCGTGCTGGAAGACCAAACCTGTTGTTTTTTTTTCTCGAGAACAGATTCTTCAACGTAAGGCTTCATGTTCTGCTGATGTTCTTTGAAGTGGAATTATTTAGTCTGTGTGGCTTTACTTTCTTATAATTAATGAGAGTGCCCGTATGTACTCTCTCATACAATTTAACAAGGCAAAGACATTAAATTACGACAGAACCTGAAAAGTCAGCACTATACCAGTTGATAATTATTGTGCTTGCTAAGGGAGACCTTGCTAAAAGACATTCATCTCATAACTGGTCCTGAACAAACGGTGGTGTTTGTTCAACTGTGTGTAATCCCCCCCCCACCCCCCCCCCCCACCCCACACACACACACACACTGTAAATCTCGTTAGAATTGGACTCATCTGAAAAGTCATTCTCAAAACACATCACTGGTCTCCAAAATGCAATCTGCAACTTAGTGCGGTGGAAGTGTGTGTGTGGACACTGTGTCATAATCAATACACGGCTGTCAAATGTGGACCTTTAACCCTTTACCTAACATAAAAAGCAGACACCACTTGCGAACAAAATTCTTGAATAACTCATTTTTTGTCTCAAAAATATAGGTTATGACCCCTCTGTGGAACGAGCTCGTCGAGCTCGTTCCAAAGAGGGGTCATAACCTATGTTTTTGAGACAAAAAAATAATGAAAATTAATTGGTGATTTTTGTGAATAGCGCTGGTCGGTTTTGGCCGTTACGTTGGGTAAAGGGTTAATACCCGGGGACATCTCCATTTAAAAAAAAAGGTCAACATTGTAATCTCTGTTGCCACATCTAATTTGAAAAGAATGCTGAAAGATCAATTGTTTATCATGGCGATATACCTGCGCACATTCAGTCATTGCATACAGATGAGCCAGTTATGGGAGTACGGCCCTGGAGTGGAAAGGGTGTTTTGTGTAAGCCTCACTGGGGACAATATTGAAAGTCCGATGGTTTGAGAACGATACAAGACCCCCCAACCTGCCTGACCAACCCTGTAGTTGAGGGACAAGTTCGTCACTTTTTAGGTGTACCTGGATTAATTTCGTTAAGTTTCGTCTGGAATCTGCCGAAATAAACGGTTATGTCTGTGTATCCTTAGAGGCCCGAACCCATGGATTTTCGGGCAACCAGAAGTCTCAAGTAGCATTGTGAAAGCGCAATTTACGACCAGTTTTCAAATTGTTTTCGAGCATTCCAAACAGGGCGAATCTTCCCCAAAATTGAAAAAAAATTGAAAACTGCCTGCAAAATTTGATTGTCACAATGCATGCAACTTGAGACTTTTGGCTGCCCGAAAAATGTCGAGTAATCCATGGACTCGGGCCTCTAAGAATACACAGATGTAACTGTTTATTTAAGCAGATTCCAGACGAAACTTGTTAATCACATTCAGCCAGGTGCACCTAAAAAGTGACAAACATTTCCCTCAAATATAGGCTTGGAAAGCAGGTTGGGGGCTCTAGTATTGCTCTTAAACCATCGAATTTTTCAATATTGTCCCGAGAGTGTGTCCACAGGAAACCCCCTTTCCAAACGAAATCCTTCAACAATATTCAGCCAAGTGTACCACAGAAGTGATGAAAATTTCCCCAACTACAGGACAGGTCAATTGTATACAGATAGGCCCCTCCTCTCATTGGGGTACACTCCTTCTGCTGGGTAGGTTTGTGATTTTCGTAAACCTAGTGAGCCGCGGTGAATGCACGGAGTGCTAAGAGGAATGTGCTGATGGTTCATGTACATTGAACCATTGCTAACCCTGCTTGTACCGTGTATTTTTCTTTCTCAGTATTCAGGCCATTTTATTTGTTAGAAATGTCGGAATAATTGGCCCGTCGTTGGCCAGACATGATATCATCGCTAGAAGACAACTTAAAAGATGCATTCATCTCATAACTGGTTCCGAACAAACGATGGTGCTTTTCACCCCAACGCAATCCCTGTCGCACTGTAGATCGCTGGATTTGCGATCATCTGAAAAAAAGTCTTTCATTCTAAAAACATATCAATGGTCTCCAAAACACCGTTTGCCATTTGGTGTGGTAGAAGCGCATGTGTGGACAATGCACAACCGTGAAATGTGGATCTTTAACAACCGGGGGCATCTCCATTTTTTTACAAAATGGTTGAAATCGTAATGCCAGTTACCACATTTAAGTTTTAAAAAAAGTGCTGAAAGACCAATTGTTTATCATGGCGACATACCTGTATACATGAACAATTGTATACAAAGGAGCCAGTCAACGGCATGTTGGCCTGGGGTGGCTGGGTCTTAGGAGCCAGACAGAACTCCGTTGCTAAGAGCGTTGATGTTCACCGACCCATCAATTACAAGCTGGGTGCTCTTAGTTCAAAGTTGTGCTTTTTTTTCTAAAATAAAACGATCGAAGAACCTTTGAAACTATCTTTATTAAAATCATCAAAACCTTTAATCAAGATTGATCAAATAAATCAATTCGTAGCTGGTCAGCGTAATTCAATTCTCGGTCAGGTTCAATTCTCGTCGCACTTCTGTGTATTAAAACTCCTACAACTTTTTCTTAAGTCTGTTTTGTGGCAATTTCTTTTTAAAAATATAGGTTTTAATATGTAAGAGGAATGTTATATAGTATCATTTGGTTGATTTTGTGTTTTAATTACTTTCATTTGATTTCATTTGGTTTCATTTACGTAAAACGACGTGCCGTTTGCGAACTAAAAACAATACAAAAGGAAAAATGAAAACATGATTTTCAAACCTTACTTGTTATTTGTTATTTCTAATAACAAGTAAGTAATAACTAGTAACAAAAAAAATATCCCTCCAGGGCTTCCGTAAGTGTCAGTGTCATTTGTAGCCCGATACACTACCGACTTGGCTGCCAAACCTTTCATAAATGATGACTTCATTTCCTAAATATTAGTACAGTAGAATCCTCTTAATTGAATATCCATTTTGCCAGTGAAAATTATTCAATTAACAGGAGTATACAATTAACAGGTATTTGGCCAGTTTCCTGTGTTCTGTGGGTAAACTGAGCATTTATTCTATTATATCTTGTTTGACAGAGCTCATAGAGCTCTGTCAAACAAGATATAATAGAATAAATGCCTGTATTGGATGTAGTGAGGCAAAAAGGTTGATAAATAAGGGGTATTTGGTGCGTGTCACAGTAATGTTTTCGACATATTACAAAAAATTACGTACAATTAACAGGAGTTTACTCTACAACCCATATGCAATTAACAGATCAAATTTGTACTGAAGGTATGGTAAAAGGGTTTTGTATTTGAAAATTATATTCAATTAACAGGGATATACAATTAGGAGATATCCAATTAAGTGGGCTCCACTGTATTAAACCACCACAGTTGGTGAGAAAACATGATCTTCTATGGAATATTTTTGATTCGTCCTTCATCTCCCAAATTTATAGTACACAGAATTCAGTCAGGCATTTTGGAAGAAACCAGTTATTCAAAAAATATGTTCAAAAGAAAACAATTTTCTTATTGACTCCTTGAGGGCGTGAACTGATGCCGACAGGTTGTCTGAGTATAACAATTAATATAACAACCCAATCAACTGAGCTATTCGTTATTGTCAAATTTTGGTGGATATTAATTCGACATACCCTGTAGGTTGTTTGTTATCCGGTTTGGTGCTTCCATACCCATGGAGTTCAACATCGGTCAAAATTTCATTGATATTAATGCCTTCAACTGTTTTTTCCTAATCTAACAAAAACATTCTTGGGTAGTTTCCGTGAAGGCGTGTTGAGTGTGAAGACGTATTGAGTGTGAGCTGAGTGCATGCGCTAGGGGTCGGACGTACTTTTCAGGCGAGAGAACAACTAACATGATAAATTTATGGTTTGACCACCAAAAACACTTGAAATCGACATACTTTTAGTGAAATACCAACTTATAACATTGTGTGATACATCTATATTATATACGCGGGATGTTCAACTCATAATCGATGTAACGCTAACAAAAGATCTCTCATGGAAATGTCATGTAAATAATATAGTAAATAAAGCGAACACCTCGCTATGATTCATCAAAAGAAACATAAGAACAAGTAATAGAAACATCAAAGCACTTGCATATCAGACATATGTCCGGCCACAACTTGAATACTGCTCACCTGTGTGGCATCCTTGGCAAAAAGATCTCGCACCACATTGAGATGGTCCAACATCGTGCAGCACGCTATGTCATGAACATATATAAACACCCTAGTAGTGTTACTGACATGCTTACCATCCAAAATTGGCCGACTCTTGAGCAGCGCCGATTATATACATCCATGGTCTTACTGTATAAAATCCACCATGACCTTGTAAAAATAAAAGACACTGCTCCTCTTACTCCTACTAGAGATCACAAGTATGTTAGACCCCACGCAGTGCCCAAATATATCTCAAATTCCTTCTATCCTCGAACTATCAACGCATGGAATAAGATCCCATACTCAATGGCAAGCTTAACAGATCTAGATGAGTTCAAATCCACCTACTACAAGTACTTTTTTAAAGTCAAATAGTCATCTAAACAAATCTTTTTTATCAGTTTACAAAAAAAAAAAAAAAAAAATCATTCATGCGCCCCCTTATAATCTTCAATTCTTTGAAGGCTAGGAGTATGATGTAGATGTAGATGTAAGGGGTTCTCTACAGGGAGTTTATTACAAAACAGACAAAGTTTTTAGTAGGATAAATAACTCGTTGGTGTTGGAGAGGCGAGAGAAAGCACCCCGCCTCGGGCCGTTAGGCCCGAGACGGGGTGCTTTCTCTCGCCTCTCCAACACTTATCCTCTACATATTACCTACGCTGGATGATCAACCCATAATGTCTTACTAAAGGAATTTTTAGTTGGCCAGCTGTCACAGGTCAACCACCAATATGGCGGCAAATCCGTTGCTCCCCTATCTCGTCTTGCCATTGTTTATCATCACAAATATCACCGTTACACACCACGAAAGACGCTTAATATATAGACATTTTATCATGAGTGGAATAACTGCAAGCTCTACGAGAACTCCCATATTAGGGGGCACGACTGCTACACAAAACTATATATATCCTGCTCATCCTGTTGGCAAATGATATACAACAAAACCCAGGACCCAGAAATAACACAGTTTTTCCATGCGATGTAAGTGAAATAACTGTAACTTGGAATCGAGTTGGTGATTGCAGCAATAGTTGCAGTCATGATATGGTACTACAAAACATGTGGAGACATCAGTTCAAAGAATATGTCATATCTTGAGAAAAATCACGTAGCCTGGCATTGCTGCAAGTGTAATAGCATTAATGTAGATAGTTTTACATTCAACAGTTTCGAACTACACACTGCCAACATGTTTGCGCCTCTATCAGGTACAGATTCAGTCTTCGACTCATTTACGTCTGGTGAACCATTCTGCTCACTAATTCATACTAGTAGCCCGAAAAAGCGTGGAAGTAGATCTTGTACATCATCATGCCATTGTGCGAATACAGACAATACTGGTGAATCTAATGTCCACAGTACAAGCTCAGAGGATAAACCAGATATGTTACCACGTACCACAAACCTCGGGCTGTTACCAGTTAACTGCTGTAGTATGAACACAAATAAATCTGAATTTAAATCATCGGTAGAGTACGGGAAACCCGGCCGACATAACATGCGGCACAGAGTCAAAAATAAAGCAGCGTAACATGAAAGACATATACTTATCTTCATTCTATATGCATCACCGTAACATGAAGGACATAACCAAATTGAAAGAACCCATCAGTAAAATTACAGGAGACAGTAAGTACAAGCAGACGATCATAGCTGGGGACTTTAATTGCCCGGATATTGACTGGGATACCCTCACTGTCAGAGCAGGCACACAAGGCCGCGCAGTACAGCAGGCTCTCATTGACATTTCTGTAGACTTTGGAATGACACGTCAAGTACATAAAGGACCAACCAGATATAACAATATACTGGATCTAGTTTTCACAAACAATCCATCGTTGTGTAAAACATCAACAAGTATACCAGACATTAGCGACCATGATATGGTAGTAATAGACTTTGACATTATACCACATCACATCAAACAGTCAAAGCGCAAGAAGAACATCTTCAACAAAGCCGACTGGGAATCGATCAACAGAGAACTATCACAACTTTCATCAACCCTTGAATCTCAACATAACTCAACCGAAAAACTTTGGACCACTTTCACTTCTGCCATATTTAGTACATTTGACAAATATGTACCGTCAAAAGTATGCTCCACCAGAAAATCACTACCGTGGTGAATTAGAAATCTGCGAAGAACGCTGAAGCATAAAATCAAATTGTACAAACAAGCAAAGAAATCGAAACAGTGGAATGACTACAAAAGCTTCCAGAAAAATGCAAAAAAGAATTTAAAAATGCTGAGATCGATCACATCAATAACACCATAATTTACCAGGACTACAGGACAACAACACAAAACCGTTCTGGCGTATTGTCAAATCCAGACACCAAGAAAATCTTGGGATACCAGCTATGAAACAAAATGGCAATCTGGTTAACGGTAGTAAAGAAAAGGCTGATATCATCCTCAACCAATTTGAATCTGTGTCCACAAAAGATACAGATGCTCCACTACCACTAATTCAAAGGAAAGTAAAACACCCAATAGCTCCATTAAAGGTAACAACAGAAGGGGTCGAAAAATTATTGTCAAACATCAAACCGTTCAAAGCCATTGGACCAGACAATCTACCCAACATTGTATTGAAGAGCTGCGCTAAACAACTAGCGCCAGGTCTTAAAGTCATCTTTCAGAAATCAATCGACTCTGGAACCTTACTTAACATTTGCTTGAATGCCAACATTACACCTGTATTTAAGAAAGGCAATGTCCACTTGCCAGAAAAGTACTGACCTGTGTCATTAACTTGTGTAACATGTAAGTTACTGGAAGACATCATATGTAAACACCTACTGAAACATCGAGAGAGGCACTAAATCTTAACACCACTACAACATGGATTTAGATCGGGATTTTCATGTGAATCGCAACTACTAACCATCATGAATGATTTATTAACTGGTAGAGTGCTGGAAGCCCATATTTGGGCTTTATTCTGAAGTCCCGGTATTGCAATTTAAAGGCTTCATATTCTGTTAGGATTTGCCTTGTCGCAATTTATGGGAGAGTGCTGGCACTCTCCCATAAATTGTAACAAGGCAAAGATGCACAAAAAAATTTCCAAGATCAAAAATAACTTAGCACTTTAGCAGTTAAAGTACTTCGACCAGGGATTCCAAACAGATATTGTGATTTTGGACTTTCTTTTCAAAAGCTTTTGATACAGTATCGCACAAAAGTCTACTCTCCAAACTTGAAAGTTATGGTATTGAAGGGCCACTGCAAGCATGGCTGTCCATGTTCCTCACGAAACGATCCATGAGAGTTCTTGTGGATGGCGAACATTCGGATTCTGTTGGAGTAGCATCAGGAGTACCACAAGGAACTGTACTCGGACCGATTTTATTCTTGTGCCATATTAACAACTTACCAGATGCTGTTAAATCACAGGTAAGATTATTCGCTGATGATTGTTTGCTATACAGAAAAATACAATCCCAGCAGGACCACCAAACATTACAAAACTATTTTTTAGAATCTCTAGAGAAATGGGCCACTACCTGGGGCGAGAGATTTAATGCCAACAAGTGTTATCTGATGCAGCAAGTACAACAAAATCTGTACTTAGAAGCCATCATATCTGAAGACCTGAAATGGGGCATCCATATAACGAAAGTAGTGAAAAAAGCCAATTCCACCCTTGGTTTCCTACGTAGGAACTTGCGCTACTGCCCGAAGAACTGCAAGAAACAAGCATACATAGGCTTAATACGATCAGTACTTCAATACGCATCGATAGTATGGGATCCTTACTACATCAAGGATATCAACGCACTAGGGCGCATTCAAAGACAAGCGGTGCGATTCATCAGTGGCGACTACACCAGCGGAGATCGAAGAAGGTAGCATCTCAAAACTAATGGAAGAACTAGAACTTCCCACTTTAAAAGAAAGAAGTCATCGCAGTAGACTTACCTTTCTGTATAAAGTGGCCAGTGGGATGGTTCCAGCTATCCTGCAGGACACTGTACTCACAACAGAAAGGCCCAAAAGCAACATCAGAGCAAAGTAATTCAATGATTATAAAAGTGACAACATAATCAAGAAATTTGAGCATAACAGCAGCAGATGCTTCAAAGTACCAACATGAAACTCTGACCAATATAAACAATCATTTTTTGTCAGATCTATTATCGACTGGAATGGTCTGTCTGATAGCGTGGTGTGCGCTACATCAGTAGAGAGCTTCAAGACAGCACTCCTAATGTTGGTCTAAGTCTGACGCCTCTCTCCCGTTGCCATTGGCACCAGTAACTGGCCCTGCAACGTATTTATCCAGATCCAGAGAGAAAATCAAAATGTTTGGAATGAACATGCGTAAGAAATAGTGCGCGTATCAAGCGAGCTACTCGGGATGTTGCGTTTAAGTAACTTTGTATTCGTCTGTTGGAAACATGGTGAGTAACGGCAGAACACAATGAACAGATAAAAGGATGAATATGTGACTCCGTCATACAAAAGCCAAAATAGGTTTCTTGGACGTACACAGATACAGCTGCCATTGTCAAGTTGAACATTGTGGGGAAATAACTGGCAGGTTTTAATGAAGCAGTTTTTCGAAGTGACTTGCTCGCCGCGACATGAGAACATTACTCTTCTTCTGAGAAAAGATTAAACAGATTTGCGGCGATTGAGATTCGAACCTTTGCCTCGATTAATATAAATGATTCCGCAAATATAAAAACGGTAGCTTGACTGGCCGAGCCAACGGGGACATACAAGAGATGGCAACACCAAATACGAATTAACTATATATATGAATGTTAACCCTTTACCTGACCTGAAAAGCAGACGACACTTGCAAAAATAATTCTTGAATAACTAATTTTTTTCATTTTTTGTCTCAAAAACATAGGTTATGACCCCTCGTTGGAACGAGCTCGACGAGCTCGTTCCAACGAGGGGTCATAACCTCTGTTTTTGAGACAAAAAATGAAAAAAATAATGAAAATTAATTGGCGATTTTTGAGAATAGCGCTGGCCGGTTTTTGCCGTTACGTTAGGTAAAGGGTTAACAGTATGAAGATATGTTGTTTTTGTCCGTTTAAAACATCGATAGGAATTAAATTCAAGAAAATTTTCATTCGTTTCGAATACATTATGGAAAATCTGTTTTGCAGGGAGGTGAAATAAATACATCACTCCATAGAAAATCTGGGGCTTGAAACTCAACAACATCGGAAAATGTAAATCCATGATAGGGTCGGGGATGGTGCTAGGATTTCCCTGACGCGTTGGCTGTGATCCACGGCATGGGGTTCGGGAGAGTTCCCGGACCCACCGGGCCAACCAGTCGTATCCAGTATCCCCAAATTACAAGAATGTTTCCAAATTTTAATGCATGGTAGTTGGGGTTTTTTTCACACTTTTTGTCCAATTCCACAAGAAATGCTTTCATCCTTAAAGGAGTGAGATTTTATACATTTTTCACCCTTAACTCTTTTGGTGCGACAGGCGACTAAAGTCAACAGACGGCAGACTGCGGAAAGGTACTGCAGTAGTCATTTTAGCCATCTGTGTGTGTCCATTTCTAAGTGCTTTTAACCCTTTACCCAACGCAGACGATATCAAAATTTATTATTTTAAATATCATTTTTTTCCAAAAAAATTCAACAAAACCATATCATGTGACCCCTCGTTGAGCTCGTTCCAACGTGGGGTCACATGATATGGTTTTGTTGAAATGTTGTGAAAAATAATATTATTAAAGGAGTAACATTTTATACATTTTTGCTACATAGCGAAAGCCTATCTTCTCTGGCTTTGCAGATGTCTCCAGACCGAAACGCGACCGAAACGGACTGAAACGGGAGCTCAAACGGGCCTCCAGTCTATCGATCTGGGCGTCGAAAAGACTGGAACAGGTCTGTGTGCGCTTGACGAACGCCCCCCCCCCCCCCCCCCCCCACACACACACACACAAACACACACACACTAATCTTGAAATTTTAGATCCTAGGATATCAATACTACTAAATTCCAGACCCACCCCTGATAATCATCATAATTCCATCGCAGTACTGAGGAACTCCTAATAAATAATAACCCATGGGAGATGGGTTCAAGTTAATTTTCCGACCGTTTCACAGTTAATGGGATAAAGGTTCGATGTGTTTCAGCTTTTAATTTTCACCTGTGTGAAATAAAATTTTACGGCAGATTTTGAGGAAAGGTGCGCCCCTTCTTCCCTCAATGGTTTTATTTCAGCAAGCATTATCGCTCAAATAGAACGAAGTGTGCATGGTCCAAAATGAGCAGTGAAAGTATCAGAACTGAAAGGAAATGATTTCGCGCGCCCAAGGCGCGCAGGGACGGTATGGGGGACAGACCCCTTTTGACCCTCAGTGACTGTAGATGGTTAATTCTCACATGTCTAGGCGTGTTGAAGGAGGAACGGCATCAGGTACTCGGCAGGTGTCACCAGTTGCGTCGTGATGGTCTCTTGGCTGATGTCGGTTGAACCCTCGGGTGAGGACCAGTGTGAGAGGTTGGGTCCTCTCACAAAGGTACTACCTCTCCCCGAGGGTGCAGTCGATCTGGATTTTCGGGCAAGTATAGTCTGCCAGTTCGAGGATAATTTTGATTGATGAGTGATGGCCATCACTGGCAAGTATAATCTGCCTCAGGCTGTCTCTGTTTGGTTGGACTCTTTGAAGGAAAACAACAACGACCCCTTTCGGGGACCACCAAGAAGAAGACCCGAACTTCCATGGTTTGGGGGCAGGCCTGCATTGTAATCCTAATGGGTTGGGACAAAAGGATGCGCAATGCGCTTACAAAAAGGGACAGAGGCGGGACGCAGGACCAACGCTCGCCTCCCTTAAAGTGGTCGACCACTTTTAGGGATGGAGTGGAGGATGTTCAGGAACCATGGGGGTTACCGTTTCTATAACGGTTGGACTGTCCATAGCGGTTATTTGGGGTGCTGGTCAAAAAGCATCTTCTGTGTAACTGCTTAAAAGAAGAAGGCAGAATTAGTTTTCATTAGAATATGTAAAAATAAAAAGATGAAAGTGGCACATTGTGTTTTACTTGTGATCACAGTTAAGCTGTTAATCTGCCTGTTAGATCACTTACATAGGGTGATAGTGAGTCTGTAGCAGGAGGGTAACAGGTTTAGACACGAAACCACACCCGAGGGTGTTTCTGTTATGCCTTCGCTGGTTTCGACCATATTTAGATTAGTTTGAGTTTATTTTGGATCACGATTAAACACTGCAAATCCCACCCCCAGCCGGGGAGGCCCAGCCCACACAAAACGCTCTCGCCTGGTATCGCGAGCGTCCTGTGTGGGCCGAGCCTCCCCCCCCCCCCCCCCCCCACCGGCCGGAAACGAGATCTACAGTATCCAAGCGTGATGTAATTTTAGTTGAGTCGGTGAAGGCAGCCCTTTCTGATAGAAGGCCACAGTTAAGCTGTTTTTCTGTCTGTTTATTCACCTCATTCCCTATTTATTTAGTTTTTTAACAATATTTAATCCTGATGTAATTTTACTTGAGTCGGTGAAGGCAGCCCTTTCTGGTAGAAGGCCACAGTTAAGCTGTTTTTCTGCCTGTTAGTTCACCTCGTTCCCTAGTTTTTTTCGAGCGGTCTTAGTTTTGATTGCAATTTTTGGGCTTTTGTCGGCCTTCGCAAATGGCTCCAAGTTCGGAGATTAGTTCGCTGTCGGCTAACCGGTCATGGGTGGCTAGGCGGTCTTTAATGGTGGGGATATCCGCCCTGTCGTGGAGTGTTTTGATGGGTGTGTCCCATGGGGCGCGGAGCGCAACTCTTAGCGCGTGATTTTGGACCTTCTGGAGTTTTCCCATGTTAGTTTGATTGAAGTCAGTTAGTACGATTGCGCCGTATTCGAGTACTGGGCGCACAAAGGCGTTGTATAGTTTGAGTAGGGTGGACTGGATTGGTTGGCTCCCCATGAAGTTCCCTTAAGCATTTTCAGTAAGTTAATGCGTTTGGTGGCTTTTTTCGCCATGTCGTCGGTATGTTTGTTGAAGGACAGTTTTTGATCAATGGTGATGCCCAGGAATTTCGCTTCTTTGCATTCTGGGAGGGTGTTATCCATAAGTTTTAGGTCAAAATCCCGTTTACTTATCTGGCGAGTAAAGGTGATTCGTTGGGTTTTATTGGCGTTTAGCTTAATTCTCCATTTGGCACACCATAGTTCAAGCTCGTTGAGAGCGCGTTGTAGGGGTTTTTGGAGCAGATTGGCCGTATTGTCCCAGAGGCCCTTATCATCCGCGAATTGGGAAACCTGAACGCGATCCTCGGAGAAGCTAAGGTCATTTACGAAAAAGATGTAAAGGAGGGGGCTTAGGACGGATCCTTGGGGGGGGGGGGGGTGCCTGCTTCGAGGGGGACACTGTCAGACATTTCATTGTTCACTCTGACTTTAATTTCGCGATCATTTAAGAAAGAGGATAGTAATCTGAGCAGTTTCATAGGGAGTCTCATTTTTGATAATTTGTAGCGCATTCCATTATGCCAAACAGAGTCGAATGCTTTTTCGACGTCTAACAGGACTGCCGCGCCTATTTGCTGATTGTTGATAGCGGTTTTCATTTGGGTGACTAGTCGGTAGACATGTTCGACTCGGATGCCTTCTTTACGGTTTCTATAGGCTCTTTGCCATTTATTGAATGAAGAAGTCGATGTCTTCAAGGTGCCCCCTGAACCGATTGGTAAGGATTCGTTCGAATGCCTTACCAATGCAGCTGAGCAGGCTGATTGGGCGGTAGCTGGCTGGATCGGGGGGATCCTTGTTGGGTTTTGGTATCATGATACGCCGACCTAACACAAAGTTTGGGATCATGTTTTTTTTTTTTTAAACCAGAGCTTTATCACAATAACAACACAAAGTGGGTGGTTTAACGATGTAAGCTGGTGATGTGTTGTCTTAGCGATGAGGTCTGTAGGCATGTGTTGGGAGGTCAGAAATGTGTGGCTTCAAAATTTTCCAAGTGTGAAAAGATAGCTTTCTGCTTTGGTTTCTTAGTGAAAGTGACAGTACATCTGTCTGCACTTGTGAAATCCAATAGAACCGCAGCGTTTTCGATTTCCAAATTTACACCACGAGTGAAAAAAGGGAGTGGCACACGAGATCTGGCGAGTGTGGTATATCTCTTAACCCACAAGCGGTGTAAATTTGGCAATTGACATATCCCACAAATGATGTAAAATTGATAGTGTATTTTAACAAGCTTCTGCTTATGGGCAATGAAGTAATGTGGTCAAACAGTGATGCGCAACGACTGGTTTTATTGTGAACTATTAAACAAACTAAAATTTATGACATTGGTTGAACAGTAGCCTGGTCAATACCACTGTGAGAGTCCCAAGCAGTGCCCCGGCATTGACACCAAACGCAAATAAATAAATGGTATAAATATGGATATCATTGGAACCAACGGGGCCTGTCGGTCTCAATGATATCCATAATAGCATGGTAGTTCTCAAACAAGATAGTTAACCCTATCCCCAACGCTTGTAGCAGACAACACTCAAGAAAAAAAAAATTGTTTACCTTGAAAAAAAACAATTTTTTCACTTCTAAAACGTAGGTTATGACCCCTCATTCGAACGAGTGTGTCACGGCAGAAAGACCTTATCGGCCATTTTAGTCTTTTGGGTGCATGTTTCGGTAGCTTAGTCGCCCATTTCAGTCGCGTTTTAGTCTTTTATGGTAGGAAGACCCTCTTGTCGCCCGTTTCAGTCTTTTGGGTGCACGTTTCGGTAGAGGAGATCACTCTCCCGTTTCGGTCGTGTTTCGGTCCGTTTCGATAGCGTTTCGGTCCGTTTCGGTACGTTTCGGTCCATTTCGGTAATTCGACGCACCGTATAATGGCAGCCAAGACATGCTTGGAAACAAATGTTAACCCTTTACCTAACAGGAAAAGATGACTATACATGCAAACAAAATTCTTGAATAACTGAATTTTTTCATTTCTTGCCTCAAAAACATTTATGACCTCTTATTGGAACAATCTCACTGAGCTCCTTCCAATGAAGGGTCATAAGCTATGTTTTTGAGATAAAAAAGTGAAAAAATAATGAAAATTGGATCGTGATTTTTGTGAATAGTGTTAGCTAGTTTTGGCCATTACATCGGGTAAAGGTTTAAGGTACTTGTATTGTAACTTTGAGTTTATCAGAGACAGTGGCGTAGATAAAGGGGGGGGCCGGTGAGGGGCAGAGGCCCCCCCCCCCCACCAGAAGTTTTGTCGGAAATTTTTGGGACTATTTTTAGGCGAATTTATGCCTAATAACATTAAAATGCTGGCTTTGGGGATAAAAACATGCCATTTTGGGTAAATTTGGGTAAAAAAGACCAATTTTCAGTACATTTGCAGTAAACAACAGATTCTTTCTGTTTGTTTGGGTTTTTGTTGTTGTTACACTGTCGGAAAATTTTTGGTCTGTCGGAAAATTTGGGGCTTGCCCCTCCGCCAGCGAAAAGCTATCTATGCCACTGATCAGAGACTAATGCTGGGGTACTTGTTTTGTTTCACTACAAAATTATCAAGTTGAAAATGGGTCCCTAAGGGCTAATAGATATTCCGAGGCACCGATAAAGCTCTGAGAGCCAAAAATGACATTTAATACACTGGATATTACTTGGTATAACAACACTGTTCTTCAAAGGAGCTGCACAGGGGCTGAACAGAAACTGACTTGGTGAGAATGTAATGTCCCCACATTTGACATCCTAAAGACCTGAATGCCATACAGGACCCCCACAATTTCAGGAACAATATTCATTTCGTGGTTCAATTCACAGATTTTTAAGGACCACAATGCACCAACTTCAAGGACCTCCCCAGACCTTTTATGTATGAATTGCAACATCATGGTGTTTGTACAGTACTATCTGAAATAAGATGCATGACAACCACTAGAATATTTTGTCATTTGGGTGCAACATGGTTCCATCTGCAATGCTAAGTATTGCAGATTGCATCTTGTTGTACTCAAGAGATAATTTCTATCATATTTGTTCTTTGTTGTTACAGTGGAGCCCACTTAATTGGATATCTCTTAATTGTATATCCCTGTTAATCGAATATAATTTTCAAACACAAAATCATTTACCATACCTTCAGTACAAATTTGATATGTTAATTGCATATGGGTTGTAGAGTAAACTCCTGTTGATTGTATACAAATTTTTGTAATATGTCGAAAAAATTACTGTGACACGCACAAAATTCCCCTTATTTATCAACCTTTTTGAACTCACTACATCCAATACAGGCATTTATTCTATTATATCTTGTTTGACAGAGCTCTATGAGCTCTGTCAAACAAGATATAATAGAATAAATGCTCAGTTTACCTCCAGAACACAGGAAATTGACCAAATTCCTGTTAATTGTATACCCCTGTTAATTGAATAATTTTCATTGGCAAAATGGATATTCAATTAAGAGGATTCTACTGTACTGCTAAAGTTGTTCCTTGAAAGGTTTTAGAGTACCGGCTAACCACAAATGTTTTCAAGTACTTTGATGGACTTTTGAGGTTTCATGCTCATTTTCAAGTACTTTCAAGGCATTGGGATAAATCTTCAGGCCTGGTAATCTAGAAAATCAAGGAGTGCAAAACAATTGCCCTTCTCAGATTGCTTAGGAGTGCAATTGCACCTGAAATTTTCAATGCGAAAACTTGTATGCTATTTTGGTTATATTCACTTCAAGGTATTAATATTATGACTGAAAAATTGAGCTACATTCAGCTACACAGTGGAAATATTGGCACACACATCTCATTATTCAAAATGTTGAATTCAACTCTTATGTGACTGTCTTCTACACTCAAAAATTGTATCAAAATGCAACACAGAATGGGTCATGAATTATTGCGAATATGCAGCATTGACAAATCGTCCCCTGTTTTCCAATGTGTTCTCTGTGCCAGTAGGCTGCCAGTAGGCACAGAGAACACATTGGAACTCAGGAGACGAAATTATAATAGATTTTAAAGGCAGCCCTAAACAGGTCTGGCATTCCAGAAAAACAAAGGGTGCAAAAAATTGCCTTCCTCAGTTTTTTCTAGGCATGCAGCACTCCTGCACTCCTCAAGAATGCCAGGCCTGAATCTTTGAATTCAATGACATTGAAGGACTTGTGGCTACCCTGCCATTGTTCTACTTTTCTGTAAGAGGAACACAGAACCCTCCAGCTTCCAGTGAATATTAGCAAGTGCAGACCTTTCAATAATTTGGTTTGGATTGTCACACCCCATCTAATCCCCAATCCCAGATCTAACCCTTTAGGCAATAGTTTCAATTATCTTGGCGTTTAAACACCTCAGCCTTTAAAGTTTCATTTCCGAGCTGAGTGGTCAAGAATTCCAAATACTGTTGTGGGATATGAGGGGTCACATGATATGGTTTTATTGAAATTTTTTGAAAAATTTGAAAGAATGATATTTAAAATAATAAATTTTGATATTGTCTGCATTGGGTAAAGGATTAACAACACTTTCAACAGCCAGGGTACCCTTGTGCTGGAAAGTTTTATGGGTGGAGGATGCTGGAGTACCCATAGAGAACCACTGATCAATGACAAGCAACTGTCAGACTCCCCAGCATACTAACTCCACAGAAGTAAGGTTAGTATTGGTTGAAGACAGGTGCACCATCGATGTGCAGTACACCTTAGTGCACAGCGCAGCCTTGCTCCCACATGGGCAATCGGTATGAAATGCCTTACCTAAGACACAAAGCAGTTATCACTGGCACAAATCAAACTGTGTACCTTTCAGTTGAAAGTCCAACACCACTGAGCCGCCGGCGTGCTCACCGAAAACAGACATACTAACTCCACACAAGCACGGTTAGCATTGGTTGAAGACAATCAAGTTAGAATAATAATGAAATTGTTACCTTCACTGAACGTAATGGACAAAATTCCGTAGCACTATTCATAAAATTAGGCATTCAATTTACCTTATTTTTTACACTATTTTGCCTAAAAACACAGTTTATGACCCCTCTCTGGAATGAGCTCATTGAGCCTGTGAGGGGTCATAAGCTATGTTTTTAAGGGGCTATATAAGTAATGGAATTTTGTTTATTTTGGAATTCTCACCTATCATATTCCTTACATTCAGATTAAATATACACAAATGTATTAATAAAAATGGTATGAGAAACAAGATTTACATTGTGTGGCCTTATCTAAAAATTCCTTTTGTGAGTGTCATCTGCTTTACATGTTTGAGGGGTTAAAACAATAAATTATCCATTATTCACAGAGTGATTGTCAATACAGAAAAACTCAGTACTCACTGAACATAGTCAATATCATATACCGTATTTACTCTATGTATTGGGACACTCTATGATTTGGGACACACATTTTTGCTGGAAAACTATATTTTTTTTATGCTCTAAAGTTTGGGACATTCAGGAGATTTGTTTCCAGTTGACCCGTCGCTAGTAGCAGACGACACTCATAAAAAAAATTCTTGAGTAACTAAAAATTTTCATTTTTTCCTTCCAAAACATAGCTTATGATCCCTCATTGGAACGAGCGCAATGCGCTCGTTCCAATGAGGGATCATCATAAGCTATGTTTTGGAAGCAAAAAATGAAAATATAAAAAAAATTGGACGGCGATTTTTGTATATAGTGATGGAAAATGAATCACACACAACTTTATTCAGCATCAAATCAAGACCAGGCTGTGTTCTTTTCCCATTTTCTAAGAATTGGGACACCTGTGAAAATAATTATTTTTAGCTGTCCCAATACATAGAGTAAATATGGTATTAATAGTTTTATATCAGACTCACCATTTATTCTTGTAAGATGAATTCATCTGTTGTTGTTTATTCTCTGATGATCGTTTCCCTCGCATTAATGCTTTAAAATGTTGCACATAACTGTTATAACACATGTGCTACCAATTCAAAACAATAATATTTTTTGGGATGCTCTCAAATTTCTTCATTCTTTGGTTACATTTTCCAAGAAATAGCACAAGTCCACCACACTCAAACACCAACACAAACCAATTCAATGCAGGAATAAGACGGTCTGACGACATCCATACCCCCACTGACTTTTATGTTATAATAGGAATAATCTCATTATCGACATGGACATGTATTCATATCCAATAATGTCACTCATCAAATATCGTTTAATTTCTTTAATCGCAACTGCATATAACTTCCAAGAACCTGTAATTTTGGTAAATTAAAAGTTGATAAGGGCTATAACTCTGGAAAAATTATTCGAATCAAAACTTCCTTTCCATATGCACATGTACACATCATACTCATACTGCACACCAAGTTTCATAAAAATCCAACGAAAAATGCAGGAGTTAAGCGGACAAGGATTTGTGACGGAAAATTTGCTATTTCCAAGGGCCGTAAGCACTCAAAATTTTTTGCATCAAAAATTCTTTACCACATGCACATCTTCACTTGACACTGATACTACAGACCAAATTTTGTAAAAATCCAATAAAAAATGTTTTTATTTCCAATGGCCGCAAACCATGAAAAAAGTCATTGCATCCAAAATTCCTGACCACATGCACATCTACACTTGATACTGATACGTCAGACCAAGTTTCGTAATAATCTAATAAAAAATGTAGGAAGATTTAAGCCGACAAGCCTTTGTGATGGAAGTTTTGCTATTTCCATGGGCCCTAACCAGACAAAAATCTTCCCATCAAAAATTCCTGTCCACTTGCACATCTACACTTGATACTGATACTTGAAACCAAGTTTCATAAAAATCCAATAAAAAAATGTAGGAGTTAAGCGAACAATCCTTTATTATGGAAATGTTGCTATTTCCAAGGCCGGTAACCACGCAAAATTTGTTGCATTGGAAATTCCTGACCACATGGACATCTGTACTTGATAGTGATACTTCAGAGCAACTTGCATAAAAATCCACCAAAAACTGTAGGAGGAGTTAAGAGGACAAAGTTTGTGACGGACGGACTAATAGATAAACACCATTTCAATATCCCTCTCCTGATTCTGTTGCCAGGAGATAATTAAGAGAGAAAACAGCCAAACCAAAGATTGCAATACCAATAAATTCTTGATGGTTCAACCACTTGAAAAGGGGTATGGCCAGGCCAAATGAAGTTGGAGAGATCAAGTAGTTTTCTTCTGCAAATGGCAGCAGAAAAACATTTGATCCGACTTCATTTAACCTGTGCTGGGTTAAGATTGTGCATTCCCCATAGGTGAAGGTTCAAGGTCTTCCCCTGGGGAAAAAAATAACTTCTCAAGCAAGCCTGTAAATAAGCAGTATGGCATCTGTAGAATGAGGTCCCCAGAGGGTGAATTTGGTGATAAGCTCTGCACAGCAGGGTAGCATTACTACATTTACCATCTGTGACCTTCAATCTGAATCAGGGCTTCAGACTGAAACAGAAAGAGATACCCAGAGGATAAATTGGGGTATTCTAGCCCACAGCATGGGATAGCATCAGCAAATTCATACTCTGGGGACCCCATTCTGCAAATGACTTACTGCTTATTTCCAGGAATATTTATTTATTTGGACACTTTTGACAGCCAGAGTCACCTAGTGTCAGACAGTTTTATGGGTGAAGGAAGCCGGAGTACCTGAAAGGAGGAATAGCCATAGAGAAAAGTGTGTGTGCGTATAGGTGTGGGTGCAGGTTCCCCCAGTCCACCAGTGGATATGCTGCTGCACTTTAGCAAAGAAAGTATGTATCGCTGTTTCACAAGTAATGGCCAATGATTGCTTGGCCAAATAATTCCACAGATCAGAACTCGTAGCAACTGTTTCATCAGGAATCCTTCTGCATTCATCTAACTATATGATAGGGGCATAAATAAAGGGGTGGGTTGTACTTTCTTTTGAATAAAGATTGGATACTCGATTTATAAAATCTTTTGATTTACTCAAGAACATCTTCACCTGATGTTTTAGACTGGAAAAATACACGTACTCAGGACATCACTTGTTCGTGATCTGCCATTGTATGAAACTAATAAGCTATCATGGTTGTGCCACCCAAGCCTGAATATAAGCAACCTGTCATTTGCAAAATGAGGTCCCCAGAGGGTGAATCTGATGATGCTATCCCATACAGTGGGCCAATTCATCCCTGGGTACATCTTTCTGTTTAGGATTGAGACCTTGATTCAGATTTGAGGTTTGCAGAGGGTAAATTTGGTGATGTTACCCTGCTGCTACCCTGCTGTGCAGGGTAGTATCACCAAATTCATCCTCTGGGGACCTCATTTTATTGATTAATTAGTAGAGTGCAGAATTTGTTCAAACGTGATTTTTAAATGAGTATTTAAAAAAAAAATACTATTGCTACCGACACAGAGGTCCTTGATTTATAAAAAAATAGGCCGATTAAATCGTTAGATGTGTACCCATATGCGCAACTAGTAGAAAGCTGTTATTATCTCAGGACCAAATTTTGGAGGAATTTTCAATTTGAGGGATAAAGGGTTAATATCTCAGGATCAAATTATCAGATTTACACCAAAAACTATACAGATCGGCACATCAGTAACCTGAACACAAATATAAAGTAACATGACAATCCAAGCAATATTTTTCAAGTTATCAAATGCCAAAGAAATGGATAAGGATGCTGGATGGACAGACAGATGGACAGACAAAGGATGGACGAATGATGGAAGGCCACCCCAGATGCCGACATTATGTGTACCATACATGGTATGGGTACACATAATAACTTTGATCAATATTTTTGAGTCATCGCATTCCAAAGAAACTGATTGGAGGAATTCTTAATTTGATGGATAAAGGGTTGATATCAGAGGATCAAAATAACAGGTTTCCACCCAAAACTTTACAGCTCAGCACATCAGTAACCTAAACAGAAATTTAAAGTAACAACACAATCTGATTAATATTATTTGAGGTATTGCATGTCAAAGAAATAGATTGAATTTTTTTTATTAATTAAGTGGATCAAGGGTTAATACCTTGGGATCAAATGATCAGATTTATATAAAAAACTATACAGCTCGGCAAATCAGTAACCTGAACATCTATATGAAGTAACAAGACAATGAGATTGATATTCTTTGAGTTATCGCATGTCAAAAAAATAGATTGGATAAATGCACAATTTGATGGATAAAGGGTTAAAATCTCAGGATCAAACTACCAGATTTAAACCAAAATCTATACAGCTTGGCACATCAGAAACCTGACCACACATATGAAGCAGACATGTTAACCTCCAGAATAATTTTTCAGGGAACCTGAGGGTGATTTTCAGGGAAATGGGATGGATTTCAGGGGAAAGTTCATGCGGGGGCAAAACAAAAGAAAAACTTGTGAATTTTCAGCTCATGGACCACCATTAACACCAGGTTATATCCAAATTTAGTTGTCATTTATGCTAATGCATTTATACTATGTTAAAAAATCCTAAAATAATTCTTGATTTGCCATTCTAGTCTTCATGACCACCCCCCCCCCCCAACCCCAACCCCCCCCCCCCCTCCATTGTGTATAAATATGCAGTCATAATTTTTCGGCATCCTAAGCGACTTTAACCTATTTTTAAACTGTTAAATAATTGAGGTCATGACAGGTGTTGTTTACATTTTGATTTGGAAAAGGGATGAGGATTAAAGCTATTCTATGAATAAATAAATATATATTATTTAATTCCTTTTCATATATTTTATTTACCAAAAAACTGCATTGAAGGAGGAGTTTTCAATTTTTTTAAAAAAAGTCACCCATTTTCACTTCGACACTCACACATTGATCACAAATCTCCGATTACGAAGAAAAAACCCCAGAAATAAACATGAACACAGTTGAAATATATATCATAAAATACCCTTTTCTTAAATAAATTTAACTTAAATCCTTATTTTACTGCTTCATGAGTTTTTACCAAAATTTGAAATGCATGTGATTTGACTCTGAATGTTTTACATAAGTTACAATGGGAAAGAAATATTCGACTGTTGTTTTCCGGGATTTTTGGGCCAAAACTGATTCCCGTCCGGGAGGCCGGGAACTGCACTGAAATATCGGGATTTTCCCGGGCATTCCGGGAGAGTTAACATGTCTGATATGAAGTAACAAGGCAACCTAATCAATATTTTTTAGGTTACCGCATGCCAAAGAAATGGATTGGAGTAATGCTTAATTTGATGGATAAAGGGTTAGTATCTCAGGAGTGAATCGAAAACTATACAGCTCGGCACATCAGTTACCTGAACATATCTATCAAGTAACATGACAATAGGATTGATATTTGTTTAGTTATCGCATGCCAAAGAAATGGATTGGAATAATTGTCCCCCAACCCTTCGGGGGACTATTGTAATCAGCAGTGTCCGTCCATCCGTCTGTCCGTCCGTCTGTCCGTCTGTCCGTGCGTGCGTCCATCCGTCCGTCACACCCTTGTCCGGATGATAACTTTAGTTTGGATGATTTTACTGAAACTAAATTTGGTATGTGTCTTACTTGGGTGGAAATGCAGGTCAAGTTCGAAAATGGGCATGCTCCACTGATTTCTACTGGATTTATTCCCCTTTTTCGACTTAAAAAATACAGTTTTTGTGTTGTCCGGATGATAACTTTAGTTAAGATCATTTGATTGAAACGAAATTTAGTATGCCGCTTATTTGGGTGGAAATGCAGGTCAAGTTCGAAAATGGGCACGCTCCACTGATTTTTACTGGATTTATTCCCCTTTTTCGACTTAGAAAATATGGTCTTTGTGTTGTCCGGATGATAACTTTACTTTGGATCATTTGATTGAAACGAAACTAAGTATGTGGTTTAATTGGTTGGAAATACAGGTCAAGTTAAAAAATGGCCATGCTCTGCGAACAAATTGCATCCTAACAGCTCCCTTGAATTTGCCATCTTGGTCGGGGGACCGGGGGCGTTGCCCTTGTTCTTAATTGGATGGGTAGAGGGTTAATATCTCAGTGCTGAATAATCAGATTCACACCAAAAACTATACAGCTCGGCGGATTAGTAACCTGAACACAAATATATAGTATCATGACAATCTAAGCAATAGTTTTCAAGTTATCGAATGCCAAAGAAATGGATAGGATGCCGGACAGATGGAGAGACAGACAGACTAAGGATGGATGAACAAGGGAGGGCCACCCCGGATGCCGGCATTCTGTGTACCATACATGGTATTGGTACACATAAAAAAAATTGGTACTCTCCAATAAATAAATTGTAACACAAGAATTTTATATAAACATTTTTTGTTCTACTGCTGAGTAAACATCAAGCTTATTCATGCAGATTAACACTTTACCCAATATAACGGCCAAAACCGGCCAGCGCTATTCTCAAAAATCACCAATTAATTTTCATTTTTTTGTCTCAAAAATATAGGTTATGACCCCTCATTGGAACGAGCTCGCCAAGCTCGTTCCAATGAGGGGTCATAACCTATGTTTTTGAGACAAAAAATGAAAAAAAATAGTTAATCAAGAAACTTTTTGGAAATTTGGAAAGTGTCGTTAGGTAAAGGGTTAAAGACACTATTATAAGTTATTGTGATTAATTGACGACAGTAACATGGTCTGAGGTTTGCGGCTCGAAGCTTATGCTCAACCAAGATATGAAGTGTCAATGTTGAACATACGTTCCGAGCCGCAAACCTCAGACCATGTTACCGTCAATTCATCACAATAATGTATATGTTTCAATAAGACCTCACCCATAGCCCAAAACCCACATCATGAAATGAACAAGGCAACTTGAATGAGCAAGGCAACTTTAATGATAACAAATTTAAACCTCTTGTGTACCCCACATCACCAGACAACAAAAAATCAATAACTGAGATAAAGGTTGATGTTCCTCCATCCCATTTTAAATCCTGAACATGTTCAATAATAATGATAAGACAAGAGGCCCCATGGGGCCTAAAGCGCTCACCTTTAACAGAACACGAAATAAACAGAGTCCAAGAATGAGTCTACCTTAACCAATCCATCTCCACAGGATACATTGTCAATCTTTGACACCGAGCTGTCTTTAAAAATATTGTATAAATGAGATAGACATTAGCTATACACTTTAAAACCAGCCCAGCACCGACTTGGAATTACTGACTCAGGAGGAGGTATTCCCTTGCCTTTCACTATAAAGCCGGTGATATAAGGGAACACCATCCCCTCTCCATCCCCATGTTCTGGGTCAATCACCCCAGAACGAAGAGGGTGGCAGGACAGAGTCACTGCTGGAACAGAAAGCCTGCATAACTATAGTTGCAACTGTTTAGGGGACGACATTCGAAACAACAGATAACGGACCCAAACATCTAAGGTCGCCAGAAATAAACTCAATATTTCTAAGGTAAAAATTTGTGAACATAGAAGGCTGAGACCAGTATGCAGCCTTCATCAGATCCGTAATAGCAATACTATTGGCATAAGCCCAAGGTGTAGACAGTGCTCCAATTTTGTGCGCTGAAATCTTAAGCACAGACTGCTGAGGTGAAGATAATCTTTCATAAGCAGTACAGATAGTCAACTGAATCCACCTAGAAATAGAATGGACCATGATGTCCGGACTGAAGATCCCTAATAATAAGACTTATTAGGAGCCTGATTCTTAGCCAAAAATCCCACATTGGTAGTTAAAGTAATAGTATTACCAACACTACGATAGTGAGAATCATCAATAGATAGAGCATGAAGCTCACTAACTCTTCTAGCGGAAGCAAAGGCTAAGAGAAAAGCTGTCTTATAAGATAAGTATTTGAAGTCTACAGTGTTAAGGGGTTCAAATGGCGCTTCTTTTGAGCTTCAGAAAAACCCAAGCCAAATTCCACTTAGGAATTAACCTAAGGGTTCTAGGTCTATTTATCAAAAAGTTTTCAACTAACTTTGATAAAGAGACATTAGATCCAATTTGTAAGCTATCATGATGAGCATAAGTGTCCGATAGCATAGACCTATAACCCTTTGACTGCAGTTTGATCTCGTCAAACAAGTAGACCAAAAAAATTAGCAATGTCTGCAATGGAGGGATCATAGATATCAATTGAATGATCCCTACACCAACGAGAGAAAACCTTCCACTTTGCTGCATAATTTAGCGAAGAGGAGGTCCTCCTACAGTTAGAAATTGCGTCCATTGCTCATCCTGTAAATTGCTTGCCGTGCAAGAAGGACCGCACAACGGAAATACGTGGAGGTTGAGACCTTGCAGGTTGCAATGCAGTGTGTGCGATTTCCCCTGCGAAAGAAGGTCCTCCCATGGAGGAAGCTTCCAAGGAATGTCCCATAACAGACACCTGAGTAGATTTATCCATGGTCTCTGGGGCGACAGAGATGCTACCAACAGAATCTTGCAGTGAGATTGCTTGATTTTTAGCAATATTTTGTTGAATCAACGGAGCTGGAGGATACGCGTATCCTATCATTCCGTCATAAGAGATCGAGAGAGCGTCTACTGCGAACGCGCGAGGATCTGGGCATGGCGACACATACGTCTGCAACTGACTGTTGAGATGCATCGCAAACAAGTCGATCATTGGACGATCCCATTGGTAGCAGATCTGATTGAATAATTGATTGTTGAGAGTCCATTCTGATGGCAACATGCGACCTTTCCGAAAGAGAGAGTCTGCTAGAATGTTCAGACGACCCAGAATATGACGGATGGACAGAAGAACCTGATGCTCTAGGACAAACAGAAGGAGTCTTTCCGTTAAGTTGAATAACGGAATGGAATGAGTGCCTCCCTGGTTCCGAATGTACGCTACTACTGTCGAATTGTCGGACAGTATTTGAACATGTGAAGTCTGAATTATGTTTATCCAATGACGTAGCGCAAGCCAAATTGACACCATCTCTTTGATGTTTATGTGCTTGTTCAGGAACTGCCGATCCCAAAGACCCTGGCACCTCGAATCTGTTGGGCTCAATGCCGCGCCCCAACCTGTTTGACTCGCAACCATCATAATCGTAATGAAAGTGTCAATGACACTGTAGCTTAACTTGTGTGTTATGTTTGATGAAAAGGATAATGTTCAATGTTTATGAAAGGATTATGAAATAAGACAAGAATTGTGATAATTGGGAATATGTTCATTTCTGTTCCCTGTGTGCTATGTTTATGATAAAAATAATATGAGGTGTACACTGTACTAAACAGCTGAGGGGTGGGTTAATATGACCTCACAGTTAATGTATGTGGCCCTCACAGTTAACGTATATCAACAAAAGTTACCAAGTTACAGTGAAATTATTCCAAAACGAGTCATCCTATCAAGTTACATTAAAATCCCCTCATAAATATGGCCTGTAGACTGTGCTAAAGGTTTTCGGGCTTCGGGCCCCTTTAGCCGTCAGTTTCCCAATTGCGTCCAAAGGGGACGTTCTCATCTAGACATTATATGAAGTCAGTCTACCAAGTTACAATGAAATCCCTTAATAAATATGACCTGTAGACTGTGCTAAAGGTTTTTTGGCTTTGGGCTCTGGCAGCCATCATGGTTGAATGATCGCAACCAAAAGGGGACATTCTCATCTGGACACTATTTGGAGTCATCCTACCAAGCTACAATGAAATCCCTTCATAATTATGACCTGTAGACTGTTCTAAAGGTTTTCGGGCTTTGGGCCCCTGAAGCCGTCACAGTTGCCCAATCGTGTCCAAAAGGGGACGTTCTCATCTAGACATTATATGAAGTCAACCTACCAAGTTACAATGAAATCCCTTCATAAATTTGACCTGTAGACTGTGCTAAAGGTTTTCAGGCTTCGGGCAGCCATCATGGTTGAATGATCGCAACCAAAGGGGACAATCTCATCTGGGCATCATCTGGAGTGATCCTGCGAAGTTACAATGAAATCCCTTCATAAAAATGACCTGTAGTCTGTACTCAAGGTTTTCGGGCTTCAGGCACCTGTAGCCAACACAGCTGACCAATCACGACCAAAAGGGGATGTCATCATCTGGGCATTATATGGAGTCAACCTAACAGGTTACAATGAAATCCTTCTATACATATAACCTTTTGCCTATGCTAAAGGTTTTTGGGCTCGGGCACCAATCAAGGCTGAATGATCACAGCCAAAATGGAACGTTCTCATCTAGACATTATTTGGAGTCATCCTACCAAGTTACAATGAAATCCCTTCATAAATATGACCTGTAGACAGTGCAAAAGGTTTTCGGGCTTCGGGCACCTTTAGCCGTCAAAGTTGCCCAATCATGTCCAAAAGGGGACGTTCTCATCTAGACATTATATGAAGTCAACCTACCAAGTTACAATGAAATTCCTTCATAAATATGACTTGTAGACTGTGCTTAAGGTTTTCGGGCTTCGGGCTCGGGCAGCCATCATGGTTGAATGATCGCAACCAAAGGGGACAATCTCATCTGGGCATCATCTGGAGTGATCCTGCGAAGTTACAATGAAATCCCTTCATAAATATGACCTGTAGACTGTCCTCAAGGTTTTCGGGCTTCGGGCACCTGTAGCCATCACAGTTGACAAATCACGACCAAAAGGGTATGTCATCATCTAGGCATTATATGGAGTCAACCTGACAGGTTACAATGAAATCCTTCTATAAATATAACCTTTTGCCTATGCTAAAGGTTTTTGGGCTCGGGCACCCATCAAGGCTGAATGATCATGGCCAAAATGGGACGTTCTCGTCTAGACATTATTTGGAGTCATCCTACCAAGTTACAATGAAATCCCCTCATAAATATGACCTGTAGACTGTGCTAAAGGTTTTCAGGCTTCGGGCACCTTTAGCCGTCACAGTAGCCCAATCAGGTCCAAAAGGGGACGTTCTCATATAGACATTATATGAAGTTAACCTACCAAGTTACAATGAAATCCCTTCATAAATATGACATGTAGACTGTGCTAAAGGTTTTTGGGCTTCGGGCCCGGGCAGCCATCATGGCTGAATGATCGCAACCATAGGGGACAATCTCATCTGGGCATCATCTGGAGTGATCCTAAGAAGTTACAATGAAATCCCTTCATAAATATGACCTGTAGACTGTGCTCAAGGTTTTTGGGCTTTGGGCACTAGTAGCCATCACAACTGACCAATCACGACCAAAAGGGGATGTCATCATCTAGGCATTACATGGAGTCAACCTAACAGGTTACAATGAAATCCTTCCATAAATATGACCTTTTGCCGATGCTAAAGGTTTTTGGGCTTGGGCACCCATCAAGGCTGCATGATCGCGATCAAAATGGGACGTTCTCATCTAGACATTGTTTGGAGTCATCCTACCAAGTTACAATGAAATCCCTTCATAAATATGACCTCTAGACTGTGCTAAAGGTTTTCGGGCTTTGGGCCCCTGTAGCCGTCACAGTTGCCCAATCATGCCCAAAAGGGGACGTTCTCATCTAGACATTATATGAAGTCAACCTACCAAGTTACAATGAAATCCCTTCATAAATTTGACCTGTAGACTGTGCTAAAGGTTTTCAGGCTTCGGGCAGCCATCATGGTTGAATGATCGCAACCAAAGGGGACAATCTCATCTGGGCATCATCTGGAGTGATCCTGCGAAGTTACAATGAAATCCCTTCATAAAAATGACCTGTAGTCTGTACTCAAGGTTTTCGGGCTTCAGGCACCTGTAGCCAACACAGCTGACCAATCACGACCAAAAGGGGATGTCATCATCTGGGCATTATATGGAGTCAACCTAACAGGTTACAATGAAATCCTTCTATACATATAACCTTTTGCCTATGCTAAAGGTTTTTGGGCTCGGGCACCAATCAAGGCTGAATGATCACAGCCAAAATGGAACGTTCTCATCTAGACATTATTTGGAGTCATCCTACCAAGTTACAATGAAATCCCTTCATAAATATGACCTGTAGACAGTGCAAAAGGTTTTCGGGCTTCGGGCACCTTTAGCCGTCAAAGTTGCCCAATCATGTCCAAAAGGGGACGTTCTCATCTAGACATTATATGAAGTCAACCTACCAAGTTACAATGAAATTCCTTCATAAATATGACTTGTAGACTGTGCTTAAGGTTTTCGGGCTTCGGGCTCGGGCAGCCATCATGGTTGAATGATCGCAACCAAAGGGGACAATCTCATCTGGGCATCATCTGGAGTGATCCTGCGAAGTTACAATGAAATCCCTTCATAAATATGACCTGTAGACTGTCCTCAAGGTTTTCGGGCTTCGGGCACCTGTAGCCATCACAGTTGACAAATCACGACCAAAAGGGTATGTCATCATCTAGGCATTATATGGAGTCAACCTGACAGGTTACAATGAAATCCTTCTATAAATATAACCTTTTGCCTATGCTAAAGGTTTTTGGGCTCGGGCACCCATCAAGGCTGAATGATCATGGCCAAAATGGGACGTTCTCGTCTAGACATTATTTGGAGTCATCCTACCAAGTTACAATGAAATCCCCTCATAAATATGACCTGTAGACTGTGCTAAAGGTTTTCAGGCTTCGGGCACCTTTAGCCGTCACAGTAGCCCAATCAGGTCCAAAAGGGGACGTTCTCATATAGACATTATATGAAGTTAACCTACCAAGTTACAATGAAATCCCTTCATAAATATGACATGTAGACTGTGCTAAAGGTTTTTGGGCTTCGGGCCCGGGCAGCCATCATGGCTGAATGATCGCAACCATAGGGGACAATCTCATCTGGGCATCATCTGGAGTGATCCTAAGAAGTTACAATGAAATCCCTTCATAAATATGACCTGTAGACTGTGCTCAAGGTTTTTGGGCTTTGGGCACTAGTAGCCATCACAACTGACCAATCACGACCAAAAGGGGATGTCATCATCTAGGCATTACATGGAGTCAACCTAACAGGTTACAATGAAATCCTTCCATAAATATGACCTTTTGCCGATGCTAAAGGTTTTTGGGCTTGGGCACCCATCAAGGCTGCATGATTGCGATCAAAATGGGACGTTCTCATCTAGACATTGTTTGGAGTCATCCTACCAAGTTACAATGAAATCCCTTCATAAATATGACCTCTAGACTGTGCTAAAGGTTTTCGGGCTTTGGGCCCCTGTAGCCGTCACAGTTGCCCAATCATGCCCAAAAGGTGACTTTCTCATCTAGACATTGTATGAAGTCAACCCACCAAGTTACAATGAAATTCCTCAATAAATATGACCTGTAGACTGTGGTAAAGGTTTTTGGGTTTTGGGCTCGGGCAGTCGTCACGGTTGGCAGATCATGCCCAAATGGGGAAATTCTCATCTAGACATCATAAGGAGTCATCCTACCAAGTTACAATGAAATCCCTCCACATTAAACCTGACCTGCAGACTGTGCTAAAAGTTTTTGGGTTTCGGGCTTGGGCAGCCATCACGGTTGATAGATCATGCCCAAAAGGGGACGTTCTCATCTAGGCATTATACAGAGGCATCCTACCAAGTTACAATGAAATCCCTTCATAAATACGACCTGTAGACTGTGCTAATGGTTTTCAGGTTTTGGGCTCGGGCAGCCATACCGGTTGCCTGATCGCGACCAAAAGGGGACGTTCTCATCTAGATATGACCCCAAACCTGCATATGAAATTTCGTGACGATCAGACAAGAACTGCGGGGTGTAGCCCATGCTAAAGGAAAATGTGAACAGACGTCACAGACTCACAGACTAACAGACTTCCGCACGCGTGATGGCAATAGCTTATCTTGACTATGTCAAGCTAAAAACCGGATCCGACAGTTGCAGTGGAACTCCCTGAGTCAACCACTGAATATCTGCCCAAGTCTGAATCTCTTGTTTTACTTGGTTTGACAAGACGATGTTCGTTTCGAGCGAATGAATCTTCACACTCCAATTCTGAGTGAAAAATATCTGGAGTGGACGAGTGCGTAAGCGCCCCATCGGAATAAGGTCCGCGGCGGTTTCGCACAAACCTATCAGTCATATAAATTCTCTCGCTGTTACTACATCTGAGTGTAGACAAAAGCGAGCATAACAACTGACTAATTTTGCTCTGGGTAACGCAAGACGAACCAGATTGTTGTGTGTCTCGAAGCTCATTCCCAAGTGACTTCTTTTCGTTTACTATGAAACCGAGACGTCAGAGCAATTGAAGCAGACTCTGAACATCATTCTGAAGAGTTAATCTGTCGCTGTATCTCTGAAGAATGTTGTCCAAGTAGGCCGACGTTACCGCAGACGAATGAGCTCGGAAATGAGTCATTACCAAGTTCATTATTCGAGTGAAGGCCCAGGGTGCTTGATTCAGTCCGAAGCACATTGCCCGGAACTGATAAATGACTCCTAGGATGGCAAAGCAAAGGTACTTTCTGAACGCTGGATGTACCATGATGTAAAAGTATGCATCCTTGAGATCTATGCTCGCAGCATAATCGTTCACTCGAATGCTCGCTCTCACCGATCAAATGGTCTCCATATAAAACTTCGGAGCCACGATCAGCTTGTTTATCCAGCTTAAATCTATAACTGGACAGAACGAGCAGTCTGGTTTTGGTACCAGGAACAGGTGACTGTAACAAGAGGCCCCATGGGGCCTGAAGCGCTCACCTGAAAATAGTTGTTTAAAGGAGGATTTAATTAACATCTATAGCTAGTTAACACTACAGAGGAATGAAGTTATTTAATTATTTATAACTCTGTTGTCCATGCCAGATGATTTTTTTATAGTACTGGGATGCTACCACAGAAGTTTCAGTTATGCAAAACTTGGGAGCCCAAATATCAACCAAGGAACTTAACTTGAACAACCTTGAGTCTGAGCCCTCCCTTCCCCCAACAGGATGCTGTATACCAAATGGGAAAGCATTCTGACTGGGGGATCTGAAGGAGAAGATTTTTAAAGAAATTTCCTCATATTGCACTAAGTTGAAATTTTGGCTACCATAGGGGGGGGGGGCAAATATTAACCCAGGGACCTGATTTGAACAAACTTGAATCCCCCCCCCCCCCCCTCACAGATGTTGTATACCAAATACCAAAGTATTCTGACTGGTGGATCTGGAGAAGATGATTTTTAAAGAAATGGCCTCATATTGCACTAAGTTAAAATTCAGGCTCCCATAAAAAGCCCAAATATCAACTCAGGGACTCGATTTGAACAAACTTGAATCTGACCCTCCTAGAGATGTTGCATACCAAATATCCAAACATTCTAAGAGATGATTCTGGAGAAGACTTTTAAAGAAATATCCTCATATTGCACTATGTTAAAATTTGGTCTTCTATAGGGAACCCAAATATTAATGCAGGGACCCGATTTGAACAAACTTGAATCTTACCCACCTAGAGATGTTGTATACCAAATATGAAAGGATTCTAACTGGTGAATCTGAAGAAGAATATTCCCTCATATTGCACCAAGTTAAAATTAGGGCTCACATAGGAAGCCCCAATATGAACCCAGGGACTCGATTTTAAAAAATTACAATGTGACCCCATCCTTCCCCTCAGAGATGTTGTATACCAAATATGAAAGCATTCTGACAGGTGGATCTAGAGAAGATTTTTAAAGATATTTCCTCATTATACACTAAGTTAAAATTTGGGCTACCATAGGGACCCCAAATATTAACCTAGGGACCCAATTTCAAGAAACTTAAATCTCATGTGAAACTTGCAATTACAATGTGACTCCCATCCCTCCCCCCAGAGATGTTGTACACCAAATATGAAAGCATTCTGACAGGTGGATCTGAAGAAGATTTTTAAAGATATTTCCTCATATTGCACTAAGTTAAAATTTGGGCTACCATAATTTCAAGAAACATGAATCTCCCCCCCCCACCCCCTCCCCCCACCCCACCCCTCTAGAGATGTTGTATACCAAATATGAAAGCATTCAGACTGGTGGATCTGAAGAAGAAGATTTTTAAAGATATTTCGTCATATTGCACTAAGTTATAATCAGGGCTAACACAGGGAGCCCAAATATTAACCTAGGGACCCAATTTGATGAAATTTGAATCTCACCCCCTAGAGATGTTGTATACCAAATACGAAAGCATTCTGACTGGTGGATCTGAAGAGGATTTTTAAAGAAATTCCCTCATACTGCATTAAGTTAAAATTTGGGCTCCCATGGGGAGTCCAAATATTAGTCCAGGCACTCGATTTACACAAACTTGAATCTCACCCCACTAAAGATGTTACATACCAAATATGAAAGCATTCTGACAGGTGGATCTGAAGAAGAAGATATTTAAAGATCATTCCCCATATTGTCCTAGGTTAAAAATTTGGGTTCCTGTATTGAGCCCAAATATGAACCAGGGGGCATCATTTTAACACACTTGTATTTGACCTCGTATGGATACTGTATACCATATATCAAAAGATTCTGATAAGTGGCTGTGGAGAAAATTGTTTTTATAAATTTGTGCAAATATGCTAACTCAGCATTGTTCCGATCCCCCCCCCCCCCCCCCCCCCCACACACACACACACACCACACCTATAGAACACCCCGACACAACTGATGGTAATTTTTTTTTTTTTTACCATTCAATTCTACTGGTCCTAAGACTGCTTCATGACAAATAACAGCTCTCTGTTCTGTGTGGTTTGGGAAATATGGGCATTTGAAAATATTTCTAGTTTTAGCTTCTGGGGTTCCCACAGGGATACAAGAAATTTTGTTTTTGCATGAATCAAGTACTTATGACTCAATAATACCACATATCAAATTTGGTTCTAATCGGACCATTGGTTCAGAAAACAGAAATTTTGGGCAGAGCGAAAAACTTGCCCCTCCCATTACAAAGGCATATGCTATGACTGAATAATAATACCACATATCAAATTTGGTTCAAATCGGACCATTGGTTCAGAAAACAGAAATTTCGGGCAGAGCCAAAAAACTTGCCCCTCCCATTACAAAGGCATATGTTGATCCACGAACTTCATTTGAACAAACTTGATTCTATACCTCAAAAGGAAGCTCCATACCAAATATCAGGTCATTGTACCCACTGGTTCATGAGATTTTTTAAGAATTTTGGTGGATTTTTTTTAGGCCGGGCAAGTTGATTTGAAAACAAGAGGCCCCAGGGGGCCTGAGGCGCTCACCTGACATGGTAGCCTAAATATCAACCCAGAGAATTGATTTCAACAAGTTGCATCTGCTCCTCCTAAGAAAAGCTTATACCAAATATCCAAAGATTCTGACCAGAGGATCTAAAAAAAAAGAAGATTTTTAAAAAATATTCCTCATATTGAATCCCACAGGGAGCCCATATATGAACCCAGGGACTTGGCTTTAACAAACTTGAATATCACCCCCCTAAGAATGCTGCACACCAAATATAAAAACATTCTGACTGCTGGATCTGAAGAAGATGATTTTTAAAGAAAATTCCTCATTTTGAACTAAGTTACAATTCGAGCTTCCACAGTGAGTCCAAATATGGACCTAGGGGCATGGTTTGAACAAACTTGAATCTCACCCTCCTAAGGATGCTGCATACCAAATATCAAAACATTCCGACTGCTGGATCTGAAGAAGATTTTTGAAGAAAATTCCTCATTTTGAACTAAGTTATCATTCAAACTCCCACAGTGAGCCCAAATATGGACCTAGGGACATGGCTTGAACAAACTTGAATCTCACCCCCTAAGGATGCTGCATACCAAATATCAAAACATTCCAACTGCAGGATCTGAAGAGGATTTTTAAAGAAAATTCCTCATTTTGAACTAAGTTATAATTCGGGCTACCACAGTGAGCCCAAATATGAACCCAGGGACTTGGCTTGAACAAACTTGAATCTCACCCACCCTAAGCATGGTGCATACCCAATATCAAAAGATTCTGCCTGCTGGATCTTGAGAAGAAGATTTTCAAAGAAATTTGCCTGAAATGCACTAAGTTCAAATTTGGGCTTCTATACCGAGTCCAAATATAAACCCAGGGAGCCAATTTGAACAAACTTGAATCTGATCCACACCACAATGTTGCATACCAAACATCAAAAGATTCTGCCTGCTGGATCTGGAGAAGAAGATTTTTTAAAGAAATTTGCCTGAAATGCACTAAGTTCGAATTCAGGATTCTATAGTGAGCCCAAATATGAATCCAGGGGCCGATTTGAACAAACTTGAATCAGATCCACCCCACAATGTTGCATACCAAATATCAAAAGATTCTGCCTGCTGGATCTGGAGAAGATTTTTGAAGAAATTTGCCTGAAATGCACTAAGTTCGAATTCGAGCTTCTATAGTGAGCACAAATATGAATCTAGGGAGCCGATTTGAACAAACTTGAATCAGATCCACCCCACAATGTTGAATACCAAATATCAAAAGATTCTGCCTGTTGAATCCGGAGAAGAATATTTTTTAAGAAATTTGCCTGAAATGCACTAAGTTCAAAATCGGGCTCCTATACTGAGCCCAAATATGAACCCAGGTGGGCGATTTGAACAAACTTGAATCAGATCCACTCTGCAATGTTGCATACCAAATATACCAAATATCAAAAGATTCTGCCTGCTGGATCTGGAGAAGAAGATTTTTTAATGTTTTTCCCATTGCCAAGTGTTAAAAAGTACCTTGTGATCAAACCGATAGGGATTTTTTTTTAACCATTCTATTCTACTGGATAAAAGTAAGATTTATACAAAATAAGAATTCTCTGTGCCATGTAGTTTTGGAGATATGGCAGTTTTAAGGTTTTTCCTATTTTTAGCTCCCGAGGTTCCCACGGGGCAATGAAAAAATTTTTTTTTGCATCAGTCAACTACTTACGACCCATTATCATCTCATATCAAATTTGGTTCAAATCACGGTTCTGAAAATAGAAATTTTAGGCATGGCCAAAATTTTTGCCCATCCCATAACGAAGGCAAATAATGCCCGACAAACTTCTCTTGAACAAACTTGATTCTACACCTCAAAAGGACTCTGTATACCACATATCAAGTCTCTGCTTCTGGTGGTTCATTAGAAGAAGATTTTCAAAAAATTTGGCCATTTTTTCCCCACCCCTCTGCTCAATATGAGCCGAAACCTAATTTGCATAAAAATAAAAATTCCCCTATATAACCACTACTTACATGAAATTTAATTAAAATTTGGCCACCGGTTTAGGAGAAAGAGGCTCAAACACCACCTTCACGCAGGACGACAGACGACGGACGACAGACGACGGACTACGGACGAAGAGTGATAAGAAAAGCTCACCCTGACTTTCAGTCAGGTGAGCAAAAAAAACGGTTTTCTACGACCTCTATTGCATTCTTCTCCAGAACAGATTGCACCTCTGATAGAAGCGAATCTCTCTTCTGAAGGTTGGACGGAAGCTGAGTTCATTGTGGACTTACGGAGGTTTTTCACTGAAGGACAGTTTTAGACCTTCTGAAATAACCTTCTGTACTCATCGGTCATCCGTAATTGACAACCAATTGGTTAAAAATCTTGACAGCCTTCCGCCCACTGGAGTGCAGTAGAGGTTCTGACCTTCACCTCCTGGACCTGTGAGGCTTGCGGGAGGAGAAAACTACGTCCTCCCCGACCAGCACCTCGACCAGTCGACCTAGGGGCATCTGACCGGTTGTCTCGGCCAGCATTTCGTCCCCTACCTGAGTCGCTACTCTGACGGTCTCTGGAGTAAGAGCTAGAGGATTTTTTAGATCCTCTATAGGAGCTTCCCTTGGACGTACTCGCTCCAGAAGCTCCTGACTTTCTCCTCTCTGCTGAGTCCGGTTTCTTAGAAACAGACTTAAAGCTTTCTTGGTAATCTGATCATAGATTAATGAAAGCTTACCATCAAAGAGAAATTCTCCTGAAACCAGAGCGACTCAAAGAGAGTTTTTCACCTTTGAATCCACCCTAGTGGTGACGCCAGGGCAGCATCATGTCTGACTAACTCCAAATTTGCCACTGAAAGGGTGGAATTATACATGGAAAATGCGATTGCCCTAGAAAGAACTCTCAAGGAAGTTTGAACATCCTGGAATTCTTTGCCATCGAGACGTTGCGCTAACGCTCTGGTAAGGTGATCTGCGTATGATAAAGCGTCTAAACTGGCTCTGTTAGACGAGATTGTCGTCTCCAATGTACTGAAGAGAATTGACATAGATGCTGGCAAAGACAATTCCAAGTCTTCGGCCTGGTCGTCTAAATGCAGAGGAACTCTTGGAACGCCCTTTCCTGCAGTTTCAAATTTATTTCTATTGTTGATGAACGGCAGATGTAAAGCATGTTGCGATAAGAAACTGGTTCTGCCTGTCTTAGAGGCTAACTTAAAAATAGTGTTATTCAGCAATTCAAACGTCCGTGAGACATTGCTGGACTGGACCGGAAACTCAGGAACATCATCCTTAGTCCGGCCAAAAATGTCTGTATCCAGTGACGCTATCAGTCTCTTATCTGGTATCGCAGCTCTCTGGTCCGATGGAACAACCTCTGGAAGGTGTTGACAGATAAAATCTACCGCCACCTTATGCTGTTCCAGAAGGGAAAAATCCAGCTCCGCAGTTTCCCTTTCACCATCCGACTGGACCAGATGCGAATCTTGGTCGTCCCTGTCTGACACTGCAGAGGAACGTACTGACCCAGCTTCCTCCAACAGTTCCTGATCTGAAACCATTTCCGAAGGTTGCTGGGATGCTGTGATGAGTTGCGCTGTGATAGCAAGTCCGTCATGGAGGCCTGTGGAGCTGCGGTCTTACGTTGTTTAGCCGCTGGAAGCTCCTGGGACGGTACATCTTGCATAATCCTTTTATGCATACGTCTTGACAGGTGAGGCCTTGTGACCTTAGGTACCGGATGGAGTGACCTAGACGACATGGAATCCTTTGTCGGTGAAGCAGACTGGATATCTGAGGTCACGAAGCCAAGGTGCGGTCGTGTGTGCTGGCGTGTGGAAGAGGAAGCCAATAGACTAGCTGACCCTGGCTGTCTATGCGACGGAGCATCCCGAGCAGGAGGAGTGGATGTATGCTCCGACTGACGAACGTTATGCACAACAACATCTGGCCCCAGATGTTGCTGTAAGAGAGAGGGGCCTCTCTCGTTCGTGGTCCGGGTAGACCTAAATGAGCTAGCTACCAGACTGACTGGCTTCCTCGGATCCATCCTCCGTTCTGTCCCCCCCCCCTCCCCCTCCCCCTCCCCCCACTCCAATGAATGCTGGAAACCAAATATCAAAAGATTCTGACCATTAGTTCTGGAGAAAAGATTTTAAAAATTTTTTGCAAATATGCTGACTCAACATTTTTTCGATGCCCTCTACAGAATATCCTAACATAACCGATGGCAATGTTTTTTTACCATTCCATTCTACTGGTCCTAAAGATGTTTCACACCAGATAACAGCTCTCTGTTCCATGTGGTTTGGGAAATAAGGGCATTTGAAAATATTTCTATTTTTAGCTCCTGGAGTTCCCACGGGACATTTGGAAAAAAATCTTTAGATATAAATCAAGTACTTATGACCCAATAATACTTCAGTTCAAATTTGGTTCAAATAGGCCTCTCAGTTTGGAAAATAGAAATTTTGGGCAGGGCAAAAATTCTTGCCCCACTCGTAATGATGACAAATATTACCCCCGAAATTCTCTTGAACAAACTTGAGACTACACCTAAAAGGGAAACTGTATACCAAATATCAAGTCTCTGCTACAGCTGGTTCATGAGAAGATTTTTTTAAAAATTGGAGCATTTTGGTCCCACCCCATCCTCAATATGAGCCGAAACCCAATTTGAAGAAAAACCCAAATGCCTCTATATAACCATTATTCATGTGATATTTCATTAAAATGTGGCCAGTGGTTTGGGAGAAAAATCCCAAACACCACCTTCATGACGGATGATGGACAGCAGACAACGGATGAAAAGTGATCAGAATAGCACACCCTGACTTTCAGACAGGTGTGCTAAAAATGCACAAGGGTGCCATAGTGGCACCTGATGGATTCTGATAGGGGACACTCCAAACCAACAAGATCAGTGACAAAACTTCATATGTACTCTAAAACATAGTTTGGTTAAAAAACTGGGTGCTGCTGGAAGCATATGCACTGTTTTATCAGATGCATTGCGTGTGCTTCTCGCCGTGCACGTTTACTGACAATCGTTGGGAAACTATGGCCTACCATTCAAATCTACCTATCTGCTGTCCTATTACTAGGGCCCTGTGATTACTCAAATTTTGAGTTGAATCCCGAGTCGAAATGCAAAATCGACTTGACTCATCTCTGATTCACGGGTGTCATTTTTCTTGAGTCGATTCGGTCCCGACGAATGACCGAGTTTTCACTATGAGTTCTTTCTTTAAACGATGCAATAATCTAGTTTAGCTATGAAAGAAATAGGAAAGAATGTTACAAAACCCTTTTCGTATCACTGTTAAATGATACCAACACGATTTACAGATGCCTCATTGCGGCCTTAGTAAATTTGGCATTATACAGAAGTCATAACAGGATTCATCACCTGAAGATAAGGCTTTGCTCTCAAAGTGAAATGCCCAATGGATGGTTGGTAGATAACTCTATTTGTGTAGAATGAAGTGCACTCCGAGCACTCGAGTCTGTATACACGGACTCGATTGCTCGGAGGGCACTTAATCTGGTATTGGTGTTTCGACTGCATGAACAACCCAATATGCCAACTTCTCAAAATTGTTAATTGGAGGTTCTAACAGGCAAGAAAGGTCAGTAGCTTGTACCAAAATATGTATACATGGAATAGTTAGCCGATTGAAAGACGAATTTATGCGATGAAAGAACGTTAAATCCCTCTCTGTTGAGAAGGAATCAGGCCATCGGTTTTATAAGAATCGACTCGAAAAATGACTCGACTCGCAAGTTTTGAACTAGAATCGAATCGAGAATTGACAGTAACTGAAATATCTGACTCACAGGGGCCCAATCTATTACACTTAAATGGAGACATCCACTTCACGATCTTCGGTGTGTGACTTTCGTCACAAGTTACATTATTCTCTCTTGGTACCTCAATATGTGGAATTTTTCACTACGTCTATTTTCTGGGAGTTATCTCACTGGTTATTGCATTTTGCTTTAACCCTTTACCCAACGCAGACGATTTCCAAATTTATTATTTTAAATATTATTTTTTAAATTTTTTTTAAAAATTTCAACAAAACCATATCATGTGACCCCTCTTTGGAACGAGCTCGATGGGGTCACATTATATGGTTTTGTTGAAATTTTTCGAAAAATAATATTTTTTCAGCTGATGAATTTGCATATTATTATGCGGGCGGATGCGGCCGATTCATTGGGTAAAGGGTTAACAGAAAGGTCCATGGTTCAATTTGTGCCAGGGGTAAGTGCGATGTGTCCTCAGGTAAGGCACTTAATCCTGACTGCCCATGTCAGGGCATGGTGGCGCAGTGTACTAAGGTGTACTGTCAATGGTGCACTTGTCTTCAACCAATGTTAACTCTGCTTGTATGGAGTTAGTATCTTGGAGAGTCTGACAGTTGCTTGCTGCTGCTCAGTGGTTCTCTCTTGGTACTTTGACTTTCTCGGCCCGTGAAAACTATTTGATACAAGGTGACCCTGGCCGTCAATGTCTGTTTTCTACCTGTTCCTCCATGGTTCTGTATATCTGGTAGAGTGCTGGAAGCCCAACTTTGGGTTTATTCAAAAGTGCAGGTGCTGCAACATAAAGGCTTCATACTCATCAGATGTGCTTCATCATATCTTTGAAGTAAGTATATGAGCTGGTATGCATATAAACATTAAATCAAAGTCTAGGATAGAGTTTTATCTCACAATCGGGGCGTTTTTGCACTTTTACGCAACTAAAGTTTAATGTATCTGGGCCCTTGTTCCAAATCCGTAGCAAGGGCCCCTGATACAAGCGCGTGATTCTGCTGTTGCCAAAACAACGGCATTAATATCATTTTTCGATCGCTTTGCATTTTTCCCTTCAGAGAAAACAATATTACGTGAGGCGAAGCCAAACCTAATATTGTTTTCTCGGAGCAGCATATGACACTGTATCTGCCAACTAAATGCCCTGTAACATATTTATTATGCACGGCATGCTAAAATTTCACTGGGGAAGTTAACTCAACGAATAGTTAAATTATGCACACTTTTCGGCATCTTGGGCTGGTTTGTAGCCTATTATTGGGATTTTCCTGAACGCTCGAGTCGAGGCTTCTCTCTTAAGGTTGAAGGATTAGCTTTCGCTATTAAATGTGGAAAACTCCACCTCAATAAACGATGAACAGCATATTTTAAAATATAATAAACCTTCACACCAAGTAGGATATTTAATTCACCAGTAATTATTGCAAAAGTAACAACCAAATTTACGTTTACGAAACACACAGTTGCTCCACTTCGCAAGACAGTATTCAGTAAAGTGAATCCTAGTGACGTAATTTTGTCTGAAGTGTAATGTCATCACTGACCTCAATATGGAGATCAATGAACGCTATTCTATTTTTCAATTTGCGTCTTTCCATCGATAAGGCAAATAAAAAAGTTCCTCTTAAAATAGTTTTATAACACATTTTGTGATCAATATTGTGAGATAAATTTATCATCACCACAGTGCGTGTCTCCGGAAATTCTGATCAAGTCTCGTTGTAGGCACAAAATCTCATTTCGATACTGTTCTTTTCCTACAACTCGACTTGATCTGAATTCCCGGAGACACACACTGTGGTGATAATCTGTATGTATCGGTCATCACAGTCAATATGGGCATCACACTGTTATAGATTGGTCATACAACAACACATGAACATAAATTCTGGATATTGAGTGAACGATTCTTTAGTTAAGCCCCAGTCACACAAAAAGTACGTTTTGCTCGTTGGCGCTCGTTTGTGAAAATTTCCAGAAATGCACGTTTTGGCTCGTTTCGGGTGAAATGTAGCAATTTTGTCCGCTTTCACGTTTCTGTCACGTGTAATTACGTTTGTATGACTTACGAATTACGTTCGTCTGGTTGTTATTACGTTTATAGTAAGTTTCAGTCTCGTTTTGGTAGATACGTTTGGCTCATTTGTATTTCGGTCGTATCTCGTATGTATTTCGTTTTTCTCGTTTTATTACGTTTGTGTCACGTTTTAATCACGTTTTTGTTACGTTTGTCTCGTTTGTTACGTTTATACTCGTTTCTTGTCTCGCTCGTGATACGTTCGTTTCTCGTGTCACTCGTTCTGTACATTCGTTGCGTTTCTAACTCGCTGTTCTCTCGCTCTGCACGTTGCCCTCATTTATATCTTGTTTAAGACTCTTTCATGATACGTTACTTTTACGTTTTGCTCGTATGGATTTTTTTTCCAGAACGAGCAATACTTTGAAACAGTTTGAAGTTTCAACTCGCACGATTTTTAGGTGTTCGTTCAACTACGTTCAAGTGCGTTTAACTGCGTTTCTTACACGTTCTGCTCGCAAGTAACTTCGTTTCCCCATTTTTCGAACGAGAGGCATGCGAACGCTCGGTGTGACTGGGGCTTTAGGTACTGTTATACTCTACCTTACTGATAGTTCCAGTGATACATGTTTTCATGTGTTCTATGGCCACACAGTAGGATGGGTCAGCTACCCATGCGTTTGTCTTCAGATAGACAGTCGCCATAATGCTTAGCTGCTGTTTGTTTTATCCTTGCCACACATATATATATGTGCTTCAAACTCCCGTAATCCTGGTTAATAGAGGTAGCAGTAAGACAGCTAATAGTGGCTCGGCAACCTCCTCGCACTTTACATGTATTATTCCATATTTAACCCTTTGAACTCCAGAGGCCGCTTTACCGGTGCAGGGACATGGTACGCCATACTTTCATTAACCCTTTACCTAACGTAACGGCCAAAACCGGCCAGCGCTACTCTCAAAAATCGCCAATTAATTTTCATTATTTTTTTCATTTTTTGTCTCAAAAACATAGGTTATGACCCCTCGTTGGAACGAGCTCGTTGAGCTCGTTCCAACGAGGGGTCATAACCTATGTTTTTGAGACAAAAAATTTAAAAAAATAGTTTTTCAAGAATTTTTTTTGCAAGTGTCGTCTGCTTTTCATGTTAGGTAATGGGTTAAGTAGGATGCCTGCGAAGTTAAGGGTGGAGTAGAAAAATCAATATTTTCAACATGCAGCCCTAAGGCTGCACGTTGAAAATATTGATTGGTCTACCCCCAAATAATGAATATGGACTCTTCTAATTGCTGCATATGAACTGACATGGAAGATACCACCAGGGTTCAAAGGTTAAAATGTTTTTGTTCTATTCATTCTGTTTAAACCGAAATTCAAATAATTTTCTATATTCTCAGTGTTACGTATAGTGCGAAATAAAGTTCATTCATTCCTATCCTTGAAGTAAAATTCTTTAGTCTGTAAGGATATTTCTCGTTACAATGTATGGGAAAGTACCTGTAGGGATTTTTCTACCCCTGCTGGGAAGTTCACATTGTGGAGGACTAAAATTGGAAATTTTGGTCAGGCTTTGCGAACCTTTAAATTCCAATAGTTTCAAACTGGTTACCGATTTATTATGCTAGTAAATTTGTTTATCCAATCAAATGAAGTTACTAAGAGACATAGACTCCGCAATATTAGGTTCAGGATGGCTGAAAAGCACCCAATATTAATTTAATATTAGGTGCCCGTCAGCCATTTTGTTTTATCATTATATCCACACGCCTCAGCTTTAAATTTACACGTACGTACATGCTGCAGTGCAGTCGTACAGAAGACCCACCATATAAAATAGCCTCATCGTATAAACATTGCATTCGATTGAATGAAACTGTTATAATAAAATGCCAAACCAGCCCAAAACATTGGCGGTTATAGAACAAGTCACGAGTGATTTATTAGAATGCAGAAGCAAAATTGCTCCCCTTGTTGCATATGTAAACATTGTCTGCTTTGTTTACATTTTTTGAGAAGTGTGCATCATTTAACTATTCATTAAGTTAACTTCCTCAATGACATTTTAGCATGCCGTGCATAATAAATACGTTACAGGGCATTTAGTTGGCAGATACAGTGTCATATACGGCGAAGAGAAAACAATATTAGGTGAGGCTTCATATCTGCCAACTAAACGCCCTGTAACTTATAGTCTCCAAATTAAGGGCCTATATAAGTAATGAAATAAAAACAGCAAACAAAATTTACTGTGACAATACCAAGTCTGAAATCCCATAAATTCAAAATAAATATACACATATTATACATCAAAATGAAGATTTTGAGGTATAGAACCTGAACAAATACATGCTACTTACTCACCTAATATATGTGAGGCATGAATGGTTCCTGAAAGTCTGCTACGGCATTAGCACTGGAACTGAAAACAAAACAATTTCTCATGAAAAACATTTATGGCTAAACCTGCTCAAAACATCACAGAACAAAGCTAGGGGGTTAAAACAGTTCCAAATGCATTAGTAGAGATACTGAAAGAATTAATTGCAACCCTATACATTCCCTCCAAAGAGAAAGCCATCTTTGTTATTGTTTGTCTTTTTGCTGGGGTCAACAGAGTTCAAAAAGTTAAGAATAAAAAGTTCAGGTATGGAAGCTTGCTGTAGTCACATTATAGCTGACTGAAAAAAAACAAATTCCCAACAAGTAATGACGCAGATAAATTAAACTGAACACTTAAGACATTTCTTAAAATTAAATGTGTCCTCCTTCTTTTTCATTGCAAATTAGAAAACACTTTAACTCTATCGAAAAAATTAACTCACTCAACTCAAACTTATCAAACTAACCAGTACTAAAAAAGAGGTCAAGAAATTTTACAATGGTAACGTGAGACTTAATATCATTCAGATGGACAGCCATGTTGAAAAGAAACACCCATGCAGTGGAATTTCCACTAAGAACATGTCTTTTGAATTTATGGAACTCTGATTTCAATAGCTCAAACTTTCAATCAGCAAGGATGCTATTTCACAGAAATAAATGTATTCAATGCTGGGAAACTCCACTATTGGGATGTTCTTTGGTACACATTGTGACGAGATAAAAAAATCCAAATAAGGCACCTCACAAAGTAAATCTTCTGTTTCTCAGGCCATTTTGTACAATTGCAAGCAGGTGGTTTTTGTTTTTTTTATAATGAAATCTTTGCCATCAAAACTTCATATTCTTGGTTTGTTTTATGCCATAATCAACAGATTAGCATGGGTGGTGAAGTATTTCATCCCTTGAGTACAAGAAGGCTCTGCAGTGCTAAAGCACTGCAAAGCCTTCTTGCACGTCAGGAACAAATTTATCAATTTTATTAACTTGGGTATAATATTTTAACTTGTTCAAGTTTGTATTGATTATGAACAGAGAGCATGCAGCAGCCAAAACGACCAAGCGGGAGTGCATGAGAAACAGATTTTCAACATTTTTAGGCCTTACAAACAAGATATATAATTAAAAACATACCCAAGTATATTTATTAGAAGGGTTTCTGTGAACATTTCAGAACCTCTGTGCTCTCTCTCTCTGTGAACTGGCACTAGGTGATTAATCATATTACAGTCATCTAGCCTGAACCCCCAGGTCCTGCTGTACTAAGGTTGCCTGGTTGAGTGACTTATATGCTAATGTACGGTACACAATCTATAAATAAACTGTGATGCAGCACTCACCTTGTAGTTATGTTACATGAGCAGGCTAGCATACTACAGTAGGTGATTAAAAGCCAAAAGGTACATAAAGCTGCAATCTTGTGCTGAGACTAAGGAGTTATATATATTTGCACCATATCACTGAAAAAGAAAATCCTTTGCATTTTAAGGATGGTGAAGGAAATTCAAGAACACACGGCCAACAAGATGCCTGCATCGAAAAGCCAAGTGCAGCTAATCCCCCTACACACAAATTGAGGGAGGAGAGCAAACAGAATGTGAAGAGTGGATTGTAACTAAATCACCTGTGGAGTGGAGTTATCACCCAAAGTATCATTTTCAAATTTTGAACATATGGGCAGAAAACACAAGCATTAGCAATGTTTCAGCCAATGGACCTCCGGGTTTAACCTGGAGGTCCACTGGCTGGAACTTTACTCGTGTTTGTTATACTTTGGAAAAAATTTGCAATTTTTCTCTTCGGTGGAATCTCCACTTTGCTGATGATTTAGTGATAATACACTCTCCACGTACTGTAGGTATCTTTCTGCACACATAGGCATTTCTTTTTTCCACACATAAAATCACACAAAATGAAGCCAAACACATATTGGAGCAAAAAAAAAAAACATAATGAAAGTGTCAATGACACTGTAGCTCACAACTTGTGTAGGACATGTACATGCATAGTATGTGACACAGCAATGACACACATCTAGGTAATAACCTGATAACAAACTTACATGTAAAGTATTGTAAAGGAGGGTGATAGTTAGATGATAAACAAGAAAAGATATCTCCATGGGACCCTTTTATGGTGCACCATAAGCCAAATGTTAGCAATTGTTTTGGCATGTTTAATTCAAACCCTTCTAAGGTTGATCCATACTAATTAATACATATTTGCCCAGTCCTTCTTAAAATATAGGTATTTGAATTTTTTATCTTTAGCTCATAGGTTTCCCATGAGGTGAGGAGGTTTCATTTTTCTCATTGGAATAGAAAAGCAGTTTGTACTGATGTTTACCCTCCCCAAACACACCAAATATTAACACAGTAACTTGGCTATAACACATTTGAATATACACATCAAACAAAATTTAATCAAATCAGAACATTCATTCAGAAGCTCTGTACAAAAAACAGATTGCACGAATTTCAGTACAAAATGCCTGCCGGCGGCCATCTTGAACTCCAGACCGCACTTGTTCTCAACTTCTCATCCCACGGTGATGACAAAGGTACCCAAGAAGTTTCGCAAAGATCGGTTCATAAATATGGTCTCTTGTCTGAATCGTATTGAATTGTTGACAGATGGACGGATGCACAGACAGGCCATGATAAAACCTCAAATTTGACTATGTCAGGGCTAAAAACAAGTGGCCCAAGGGTCTTAATTGCTCGCTTGACAAAGTTGTTCAAACAACTATTTGTGTCATATCCAGTTAGTCATGGTTCATCAACACAACAAAGGAATGAAGTCATGAAATTATTCATAACTCTAGTGTCCATGTCAGATGATTATTATCATAGGTCTTCCTGAGTGCTTCCATCTGTATCAGCTGTAGACAAACTTCCAAGGATTCTTATGTCACTTGACCCCCCCCCCCCCCCCCCCCCTCCATCAAATGGATTCCAAATATTGGCCTGATTGAAACAAACTGCAATCTGACACACGCACACCGTAAGATCACCTCCACCACTGAAGATGTTGTACACAAAAATATGAAAGAAAGCATTTCAAGTGGTGTGTCAAGATTTGCAATGCCATCTCCCCACATTGCACTAATTTATTTATTGGTGTATAACTATAAGGTCACATATATCTGCACAGGACTAATTATGATCACAAAGATTTTACAGGTGGAGGATGATTGCCTACCCGAAGAGAACCACTGAGCAATGGCAAGCAACTATCGGCTCCCCAATATACGCCACACAAACAGGGTTAACATTGATTGAAAACGTGTGCATCATCGACGGACGTGCAGGTCGCCCTATTACACGTGACCGTGCACCCATGAGGGCAAAGGGGGGCGGGGGGAGGGGGTGAAGGACACAACGCGGTTGCCAGGCCTGAAAATAAGCAGTCTGACATTTGCAGAATGAGGTCCACAGAGGGTGAATTTGATGATGCTATCCCATACAGTGGGCCAATTTATCCTCTGGGTACCTTCTGTTTAGTTTTGAGACCCTGATTCAGACTGAGGTTCCGAGAGGGTGGATTTAGTGATGCTACCCTGCTGTGTGCAGGGTAGCATCACTAAATTCACCCTCTCGGAACCTCATTTTGCAGATCTCCTTCTCGTTTCTTTGGAATTGATAGGTTGGGTATGGTGGCGTCCTGACCCAACCTATCAATTCCAAACAAACAGGAAGGAGATGCAATAAAGAATCTCATTTACAATGTCTCAGAAAAAATGTTTCGAATTATTTTAACTGAAAGAGTAGTGTTGTGAAGTCAATCACTGAATGATAAGTGAATGTTGGAAATTGTATCACTGAAGCGGCCTACCGTACAACTATTTTCCTAAATTCTAATGCAAAAATATGTGCGATATTCTGACAAGAAAGAAAGACTTATACCTTGATCTCACATTTATAGTACTTTGCCGTGGTGTACGGACTGCTTTAGCGCGATTTTTTCAGCATGGTGTACATCAACATGACTCGTTTTTCCTTGCAATAGCAATATTTTGACCTGCCAACTGCAACCCAAGTTCGATACACGTGAGATCGAAAAATAAACACACCTGTATTTGATAAATCAAAGAATGTCTTGCTGCTTCCATTGTCGGAATATTTCAAACGCCATACCATGAATCACGTCGGTGATTCCAAGAAGTAAATTGTATAAAAAATTATACTTGTTTTCTATCAGATCGCGCAGATTTCAGCTTTTCAACGCTAAAGTCAGTCAACGTTGTTTGTTGTTGTGACCGAAGAACTCCTAAACAGCGAAGTGTCTCTAAAAAAATAAATCACACTTTTGCGATACTTGTCTTCTTCATAGAATATTTCTTTTCGTTTATAATGTATTTCAGAATAATTCCAGTATTTCCTATGTACTTTGTTACGATATCGGCAATATTATGCAGCTTTTGTAAAGCGGCAGAGTAATTTGCTCGGACTGTGACCTTGCGATGGAAGCTTTGTATCAACACAAAACTGTAAACAACCGAGAAATGTTAAAAAACAGATAATGAAATTAAAGATCGCCATCGCTCTAGACAGCAATATTATTTGACAAATACAATGTTTAGGTATTGATAAGTTGATGCAATGATACTGTTTTAGATTTACGAGGATTTAAAAACCCCCGTATTCTGCATCATGGGTTTCAATATCACGTGACAACGTCCAACATGGCTGCCCCCATGTCACAGTGAACAACAAACTGTAGATTTTCTTTTCCACCTACCATGGTAATACACGGTTTCATAGATGTCCCATATACGAAGGCGTGGAGTAGGTATGTTCTAATTACCAATTTGGTACCTTAATGAACCGATTACGTGGTTTGATAATAGGTGACATGCGAATAGAAAGGCAACTTTCAAAGTCGTCAAAAATCTCAAACATACATTTTTTTCCGATTTTTTGTTGGCCACCTGCATTTATGAACATTTCGTCATAACTTTGCTATGAAAACCCATCTTGGGCAGCTTTTGTTAATTTTTTTTCACGTTTCTTTCCGAGAGGCCATTTTTCAATTCATTACTTATATAGGCCCTTCAGAAACACTCTCAAAGCTCAAATATCATCACAAGGACTTGAGACAAGCATTTAACTGAATATAGAAAATGTTTTCATTTTTGGAATTCACTAAAAAAAAAAACCTTTCCACAATCCATTCCAACGAGGGGTCATCAGCTGAGTTTGAGCGTTTTTTGAGAATATTAACTGTTAGAGTGCTGGAAGCCTATTTGGGCTTTATTCTGAAGAGTCGGTTCCACAACTTAAAGGCTTCATATTCCATGGATGTTCTACATATCACCTCTAACGTTAAATTATTTAGTCTGTGAGTATTTGCCTTGTTATAATTTATGGGAGAGTACCTACTGGCACTCTCCCATAAATTGTAAGAAGGCAAAGAAATGTGAACAAATTCTGATAACCAAAAATAATTCAGTACTCTACAAGTTAATGGGTTTTGACCATTACTTTGGGTTGATATGGATAATATTTAACCCTTTACCCAATGCAGACGATATCAAAATTTATTATTTTAAATATAATTTTTTCAAATTTTTCAAAAAAATTCAACAAAACCATATCATGTGACCCCTCGTTGGAATGAGCTCGATGAGCTCGTTCCAACGATGGGTCACATGATATGGGTTTGTTGGAATTTTTTGAAAAATAATATTTTTTCAACTGCCGAATTTGCATATTATGCAGGCGGATGCGGGCGATTCGTTGGGTAAAGGGTTAAAAGAACACTCTACAGTTCACAGCTGCTTCGTTAAGGCTAAAAAAAAATTAAAGTTTTGGTTCTCGGGCACCTCCCTCACTGGATTTGAACCCCCTCGTTGAACATTTTTATTGTGTCGGTTATTCTGAGAAGTTGTGAAAACTTTGATAATTTTTTTTCTTCCATTTTTAACATGTAATTATTTATCCGTGTATGGAGTGAGTTTGTCTTGTTGCAGTTTATGGGAGAGTGCCAATGTAACAAGGCAAATTTTGAAACACAGGACCATCATGTTCAGGGCCTGTTTGACAAGACACTAGGACAGCCATAGAATAGAAATCACGCCGGGAGAGTTTCCTTCGTTACCAACTGCCTAACAAAATTATACTGAACCACACACACCACTCGGCCACCGACAGACCCCAATGAAGGGAATGCTAGTTAACCAAGTATATACGAGGCCAGAACAGAACACACAGAATACTCAATTATTTAATTATTCATCAGATAGTTGCATCTAAGTACTTAATTCTTCGAACTGCACCTCAGAAGAAATCAGCAACACTTGTCTTTTTCAAATTTCCCGTATGTGATAGAATTAAGAAAGGATGCTTTTTTTGTTTATAATGGCATGGCGGGGGTTCAAACATATGCTGAGAGAGTTTCCTTTGGCACCAGCCACCTAGAGAAACTATACTGAACCACACACACACACCACTCGGCAAATCCTGACCAAAATTTCCTGTAGTTGGAAATTCAGAGGGCAAGTCATGAGTAGTTGGAAATTCCATCTATCTGGGTTTTAGAGCTTCTTTGGCAATGCTGATGTCTCCTTGACTTCCCAAAATTCCAACTCGGTTTCAAATCGGCAAAATTTTAACTGTTACTATTTACAACAACAATGTATGCAATATCGGGCTTCAAAAGTATGTATGATGTCAATCCATACGAGATTTCTATAGTACGTTTACTTGTCATAATAAAAAAAAATCCTCGAATTGCACTTCAAGAAAATCACATCATCTAAAATCTTTATCCTGAGTTAATTCCACCATTCACAGTTACAAAATGATGAAACGTCGAAAATTGATCATTCCTGCATAAGATCTGATTTAATGTTAGGACAGTGTGAATTGTTCAAAGTTCTAAGCTTGAGCATTTGTTCAACACATATTCAATTCCCAGAAAAATACCAAATAATAATAACCTGATAATTCTATCATAAATGTGTTGGCATTTCAGTTACTAGAATCAATTTTATCCCCCTTTCATGTCTTCATTTTCAAAATCTTTCTTGGTAATGAATTTCCAAATACGGCAAGGGACCGGGAGAAGGTTTCCCTCTCCCAGTCCCTCCCCTAGTCAAAAATTCACTACCCTACAATCCCCAATCAGAAACCTCTAGCCACGTCCTTTGTTGAAACCAACCCTGACCCAGTTGCATAAACCTAGAAAATATGCAGAATACCCAGAAATCTTGCATATCAATATACAGAGCCTAAAGCCCACACGAGACACCACCCAGTGTGAATCATCATGCCTCAGTATACTAGCTTTCACTGAGACTTGCCTGCAAAACTCTGACCTAACATCTGATATTATGACCCATTGGTTCGAAGAATCTTTAATGTTCGACCGCTTGTCCAAGGGAGGTGGGGGGGTTATCATTTATCTTAAAAACATCATATGTTTCTGGTATAGAGGTGACCTACAAATGCCAAACATGGAGCGCCTTTTGGAAGAAAGGTTTATAAACAAGCCAGAAAATAAGCAGACTGTCTTCTGCAAAATGAGGTCCCCAGAGGGTGAATTTAGTAATGCTACCCTGCACAGCAGGGTAGCATCACTAAATTTACCCTCTGTTAACCTCAATCTGAATCAGGGTCTCAAAACTAAACAGAAAGAGGCACCCAAAGGATAAATTGACCCACTGTATGGGATAGCATCATCAAATTCACCCTCTGGGGACCCCATTCTGCAAATGTCAGACTTCTTATTTTCAGGCCTGTTTATGAAGGTGGAAGATCATTATTATTAGGGATATTGTATCACCCAAAAACAGCCCTTCAGACATATGGGATACTATTTCTGCTTCTATCGAAAAAGCAAAAGATGCATCGATTTCGAACTTAGTTTTTATCAGTAATTTTAATGATAACCAAAACCTTTCTCAAAGGAGCTGCTTCAAGGATGTAACTGATTATTTCAACTTAAGACCGGTTGTTAACCCTTTACCCAATGCAGACGATAGCAAAATTTATTATTTTAAATAACATTTTTTCAAAATATTTCAAAATATTTCAACAAAACCATATCGTGTGACCCCTTGTTGGAACGAGCTTGTAACAACGTGGGGTCACATGATATGGTTTTGTTGAAAATTTTTGAAAAATAATATTTTTTCAACTGCTCAATTTGCATATTACGCAGGCAGATGCGTCGATTCGTTTGGTAAAAGGTTAATGAACCAACATGTTTTACTGAGTCGTCTCTTTCCTGATCTGTTTGCTTCCAGCAACTCAGTTGATATATCAGAGTGCAAGGTCCTAGACCTAACAACACCTGACTTAAATTTCACTACCATTGTCCATTTTCTGTTAAATTTGCATTTACAAAGCTACAGCCTCTAAACTTTAAGAGGCAATTATTGTTGTACACCCAAGGGAATCATGAGATATTAAACACAACATTGAGTAACGAACACTGAGACATGCTCTTTCATAATTCATTTTTAGGCAACTTGGTCTCTAGCTTCACTGCTAAGCTTCTCGAAACAGCATCTAAATACATTCCAAACATACTCATTATGCCTAGGACAAATCAGCCAAAATGGATGCATTTATAATGAGATATGGCTGCTGATAAGACAAAGGAAATGTTTATATCATGTAGCTAAGCAGTTTGGCTTACGGCATGTCTGTGCAAATTCTAAGTGCAAATGGAATGAAGTTGTCTCAGCTGTTGAGAAGGCCAAAGCCATGTAATATCAAAAGTGCAGTCCACATACAGGGCTTATATTTCGACGAGAATCAATTCACGCAAAGATTCGCGCAACAAAACCAGTGACAATCCATGTGGATTCTCGCTTCACCACTGCTAGGATTGTCATGAAAAAATTGTGTCAATTTAGCCCATTAGGCCTACCTAACATGATGGAATCAAATTAACCAATACAAGGCTAACATGACCTGAAATATCTTGACACTTTGTCAGTGAAATTGTACAAATATGGCTGTCATTGGAACCGGCTCAAGTAAGGTTTTACTTGTTTATTTTTTTTAAAAAACTATCAAATTCAGTTTATGTTTTAATAATCAAAAAGTTGTGTAGGGTAAAGTGTTAACATGTGTTATCAGTTTTCAACAAGACAGGGGTTCAACCATGGTGGCCTCATGGGATCCTGAGACACTCAAAGCAGGTATGAATTCTCGCAATCATTTTTGCGAGAATCTAAATGGATTCCCCCAAATTTAGATGAAATATAAGCCCTGACATAACACTCCCCCCATCCCGTCCCTTATCCCAGTGGTGGAAAACCCCAAATACATTCACTGGTAACTTCTAATGTTCCAGGGAGTCAGACTACCAGGTATTAACCCTTTACGCAACGAATCGGCCACATCTGCCCGCGTAATATGCAAATTCAGCAGTTGAAAAAATATTATTTTAAAAAAAAATTTCAACAAAACCATATCATGTGACTCCTCATTGGAACGAGCTCATCAAGCTCGTTCCAACGAGGGGTCACATGATATGGTTTTGTTGAAATTTTTTGAAAAATTTAAAAAAATGATATTTAAAATGATATATTTTCATATCGTCTGCGTTGGGTTAAGGGTTACCCATTAGAATAATATGTACTCCACAAATGTAGAAAACGGAGGAAGTACTTTATGAGTACTTTTGTTCCATCTCTACAATTTATGACTATAATGTCTCCTTGCCAGATTCCTAGCCCTGTGTTCCATAAAGGATTAACTGTATAACCCTTCATATTAATGAAATTTATGAAGCAATCAGTTCTATAAAAGGATCCATGCAAGACATCAGGTGCAGATCAGATAAGTTCATGTCTCCTGAAGGCGTGAAGTTTTTCCCTGAGCGAACAACTTACGACCCTCTGCAATGCATTTTCACACAACTTCAGAAGTATTTGATTGGCCATGATATTCAAACCCAATTTTAATCAGGTTTCACTCCCGGCGACTCAACCAAGCCTGAAAATAAGCAGACTGTCATTTGCAGAATGAGGTCCCCAGAGGGTGAATATGGTGATGCTACCCTGCACCAAATTTACCCTCTGCGAACCTCAAATCTGAATCAAGGTCTAAACAGAAAGGGGTATCCAGAAGATAAATTGGCCCACTGTATGGGATAGCATGAGCAAATTCACTCTCTGGGGACCACATTCTGCCAATGACGGCCTGCTTATTTTCAGGCTTGGACTCAATGGTCATACACCTATAGTAAAACCTGTCTTGAGAAACCACTGTCGTGAGAGACCACCTGTCTTGATAGACCACTGTGGCCACGTACCAATTGGTTTCACTCTATAATTGACCTGTCATGAGAGTCCACCTGTCTTGAGAGACCACCTGTCTTGAGAGACCACAAGACTGTGGCAAAAACTCAGTATTTCACCTGTTTTGAGAGACCGGAAAATCAAATTTTGGCAATTTTAGAGTATTAAAATCAATAAATATTTTAATTTTATTGTAAATTTCCTTTCTTATTATACCTACCGCAATTGTTTACTACAGGCTTGCACAGTGCACTACAGTGGAAGACCCTAACTCAGAAAATATACTCTCTATTTTGATCTTTACCAAGAGATTTGTGAACGAAAAGTGGTGCAAAAGCACCAAGAAAAAATAAGCCAAAACTGGGTCGAGCGCCATCGGTGCACACCCAGTATGGGTCGCTCTTCTCTTAGTACAAATCCACGACTTCCGTAACCAGTACGCAAGGCAGTCACCAATGAATCATTCTTTTGAGTCCGCCAACATAGGAGTTATGTGGTCAGTGGGGAGGAAGGATTCTTACCCAAATAAGAAGACGGGAGGGCCTGCATGTAAACAATTGCGGTAGGTATAATAAGAAAGGAAATTTACTATAAAATTTAAATATCTTATCAAGCTACCTTACAATTGTTTACTACAGGCTGAATAGACAATGGGATGGAGGGAATCACATAACCAATCCACACATAACCCAATTGCAATGGATCCGTGGACAGAGGAAGAGGTCCCTAGGCCTATCAAACTGTTATAGAATTGATCTATAATTGTGGAAACTCACCAAAAATACAAGTTGTCAGATCCCAAAACCAGACGTCTTGACAATTCGCCGTCCAACAGGTGAGTACATCAATCATCACGGACGGAAAAATCACATCAGGTCTGTTCCAATTCCAGTGGAGTACTCCGAGTACCAGACAAAACGTCCAACTCAACAGGTTGTAACTAACTTTTCTGACATAATTATTGGTGTTCACCACAAAACCATAGCATAAAAAACATTAGCAAAAGACAATGAGAGATGAGGCGTATGATTCTGTGCGATGCACAGACAGAAAGGGCAGTAACAGCACAGAGCTGGAACTGACCTTGTAAGAAGCCAAATGGCTGGGGTAGACAACAGCCTGAGTAGAAGAAAGCCTGTAGTACAAAGGTCCTCTGCCTGCTCCTGCAACTGTCGCAGATAAGTGGAGAAAGTGGCATTTCTATAGTAGGCTGCCAGCATAACATCCGACAACATGACGGAGTTAGTAAAAGCTCCAAGAGGTAGACAATGCACGCACCTCGTGGGCAGAAATATGATTGGTAATACAATCACCAGTCGCTAGATGAGTGTAAGCTGCATGAATAGCAAGACAAATCCATCGAGAAATGGATTGAGGAGAGATCTGTCGACCAGGAATAAGAGACAGAAAAGTCGTTCCTACCCTTCCTAATGAACAGCGTCCGATTGAGATAAAAGCGAATTGCATGAACCAGACAAAGCAAAGGGTGTTTACCCTCAACAGAAGGAAGAGCCCCAATACTGATAGGAGGCGGAGTAGTTTCTAGTATCTGACTTATGGCCAGAAAGGAGCAATCAGTGGTAAACATAACACTGTTGGGAGAGCTCCTGAAAAAGGCTGGGTCAACCAAGAGGGTGTGAAGCTCACTAACCCGTCTGGCTGAGGCAAAAGCCATCAGAAAAGCTGTCTTGTATGTGAGAAAATGCATATCCACCTGGGATAAAGGCTCGAACGGCGCCTCCCTCCCACCCCCTCCCAAGCAGAGCAGCACCCAAGAAAGAATCCATCTTGGGGTAAGCTGCAAAGTCCTACGCCTTTTCAAGGAAAAGTGCCGGACAAGCTTGGAGAGGTATGGATTAGTGCCGATACAATGCTGTCCCACATACGAAAATGGCCTCCGAAGCATGGGCCTGTACCCTTTGATGGTAACAGGCTGGAGACCCCGAGAATCAAACAGATATACCAGAAACTCCGCAATCTGCGTGATCGAAGGATTGGCATAATCAACAGAGTGATCCGCACATCATCGACAGAAGACCTTCCACTTAGTCGCATAAGCTAAACCAGTGGAGTGCCTCCTTGAAGAAGAAAAACAACTCCACTGTTCCTCCTGAAAAACCTCTACGGAGGAGACAGGACCTGACAAAAGATATGCACGAAGGCACAATGAAGTCGGGTCGACGTGTAACCTCCTCAGGTGACCTTGGCAAAGAAGGTTGCAATGTAGAGGGAGACGTGCCAGAACCGCCGCCAACAGAGAGCGTAGCAGATTGATCCCCACCAACTGAGGTGACAGGGGTGCGATCAAAATGATTCGACAACTGCAGGCTCAGATCATGTTAAGAACCTTGAGGCTGAATCAGAACCAGCAGGAAGGCATAGCCGACAAGACCGTTCCAATGGGGTGACAGAGCGTCCACGGCAAAAGTCAGAGCATCTGGACACAGGGACACAAAAGTGTCCACCTGATGGTTCCAACGAGTTGCAAAGAGATCGATATGGGGACGATCCCAGAGATCGCAAAGCGACTAGAACACTGCCATGTGGAACATCCACTCGGTGGAAAAGAACCTGCCCCGTCGGGACAGGGAGTCGGCTAAGACGTTCAGATGACCGGGAATGTGATGAACCACCACTCCGGCTTTGACATCCTGAGCGAGCTGTAGAAGATCCCATGGGAACAGAGTGTGTGCCGCCCTGGTTCCGAATGTAAGCAACCACTGTTGAATCGTCGGAGAACAGAAGGACCTGGCGATTTGAAAGGTGGGGGATCCACTGCCGGAAACTCAGAAGAAGAGCAAGAAGCTCCTTCTGGTTGACGTGAAGAGCTGCTTGATCCTGGTCCCATGACCCGTGAAGGGAAAGACCGAGAAGATCCAATGTCACACCCCATCCGAGATTGCTGGCGACTGCTGTCAGAACACGATCGGATGTGGGGAAGTCCAACGGAACTCCCTACATAATCCACTGAACATCCATCAGGGGAGAAGGATACGAGGAAGAGACTCCGGTAACTGAAGCACTAGATCCAGAGGATCGACATTCAGCCTCCAACGACTGAGCAGAAAGTGTTGGAGAGGTCTGACATGCAGCCGACCTTGAGGAATGAGATCCGTCACTGAACTGCAGAGACCGAGTAGCCGGGGAAGACTCCAAGCTGTTGTGGACATGGACTGGGACAGAGTCAGGGCAAAGGCTGAGAGAATCACAGCCCTTGCCCAGGAAACCAATAACTGTATTCAGCTATGTATGGAAGCCCATCCCTAGATGACAAAACGACGGAGAAGGGACCAGGTGCGACTTCTCATTAACTCTGAACCCTAGTGAGCAGGCTCAACAGTGTGTCGACATCCGACTCCAGAAAGGCAGTATTGGAATGCCTCTGAAGGATATCGTCTAGATATGCCGAAGAAGACACCCTGGACTGTGTGCGATGTAAGGCTAACACATGCAACATCAGGTGGGTGAAGGCCCATGGATCCAGGTCGAGGCTGACGGGCATGGCCTTGAACTGGGAAACTCGCCCCAGAAAGGCGACCCTGAGACACTTTTGCGATGTCTGATGAATCCCCCAGAAAAGTGAACCTGAGACACTTTTGCGATGTCCGATGAATCGGAACGTGAAATTGAGCATCTTGCAGGTCGATGCTGGAAGCAAAAACTCCCTGGTGTATGGAACGGCGAACTAACCTGAAAGCCTCCATGCTGAACTTAGGAGCAATGATAGACTGGTTCAGGATAATCAGATCGATAACTGGTCGGAGTCGGCCATCTGTCTTCGGCACCAAGAACAGGCGGGAATAAAATCCCACGGAAGGAATGTTCTTGAAGACCTCGACCCCCCCACCCCCCACCCCCCCCCCCCTTGCCCCCACCCCCCCTGACAGGAGATTGTCTATCTCCATGATCAAAAGTTCCCAACGTGTAACGTCGAAAGGGACTTGTGGTGGAAGAGGCACGCTTGACTGAGTTGGATGCCTCTACCTGGGACGAATCAAGGTGACTACTGCCGACGCCTACCTTACCCTGTGAGTAAGTAGAAGCGGCGGAAGGAGGATCAGCCCTTCGCTTCAGAGAGGAAGCAGAAGGGCACTTGTTAGGCTTTGCATGGCCCCTGCCTCCAACAGAAGGTTGATCAAGCAGACGAAGCAGCAGCTGATCTATGGAATGACATAGGACGTCATCCCGGACTGTCGCCCCGGAACCATGGAATAGTTGCGTACCCACTGAAGAAGCAGATAGAAGAGCAGCGCGCTGCCCGTCAGGAAGGGAACAGCTTGTTCCAGCACAGCATCTCTGTGAACTAATTCCAAGTGAGCTGTGTTACAGGCATGCATGTAAGATGCATGAGAGGCTTGGACAGCACACACAACAGGGCCTGTACGTCGTCAAACTTATTTGGGGGCAGATAAACAGCAAAGCAGAGACGACATGATCTGAGAGAGAAAGCATGTCCAGCATCTCTCCTGATAAGCCCAACACGGACTCCAGAGTCTCCATATGAATAACGGACGACTTGGGAATTGGAGTCCTGATCCAAGACCGTCAAAGTCTGGCAGAATGATGGATGGGCGGAATCGTAGGAACAATGTGCCGGAGGCAAAAAAGTGTCAACCCTGGTGAAGAACGATGTCTCCATAGCCTTGGAACTCAGCTTAGAGTCCAAAGCTGTAAACGCTTCAACCACCTATACCGACAGGCATGGTCGAAGGCGCCCAGAAAGAAGTCCACAGGCAGTAGGCGCGTGACCAACCAGACATCTCTGCAGACCCCTGCAGGGATAAAACTGCTGTGCTCAGAGGCCACAGCAGGGGGTTTGGTCGGCCGCCACTTCCAACTTCACCGAGTTGAAATCAGGGAAGGCTGAGGCCGATACCCCACATCCACACTACCAGACATCGCTGCAGACCCCTGCAGGGATAAGCCGAGGCCGGCTGAAACAGTGACCGATGACCGATGACGTTGCAGACAGAACAGCAGTAGCAGCAGATACAATGGGAGCTGTTGAAACTGGTGGAAAAGGGGAGAGAGCAACTGAGCTTGGCCTCCAAAGGAGGAGTCACAACCCTAGTGACAGCCTCAGATGTCGACTGGAGACGGACCATAGTCCCGGAACCAGGCATCTCTTCACCCGACAACTCAACAGCTACTGCAGTATCCACCACGGTTAAAAACTGCACATCCCCCAGGGAGGGGGTATAACTCTCACCATGGAGGAAGGGGGTATAACTCTCACCAGACATGGTTATGTTGGGAGGCAGAAAAAGTACCGGTGGGAACACAACTGAACCCAGGCGGCTGACAGGGACCCAAAAAACAGAAATTCTGCCCACAACAGAGTGGAGAAATCCTGTCCATACAGTCCCCCACTGACACCTAACTCCAATAATAATAATAAAATTTATCAACCGAAAAATGTTATGCCCGAACCGCACGGTACGCGAAAATCGCACACGACACGGAAAATATATAAAATACAATGAAAACGTGGTTAAAAGTAATAATGAGAATATATAAAACACAGTCCTGTTATTACACGACCCTCAGATCCATAATTCCAGTCACAGGAAACCATTGTCAACGAGTTGAATTATCAGTTTCTGAATTTGCAAATAGACGTCCCACTACAAGGATGGACGAAAAAAGAATGATTCATTAGTGACTGTCTTGCGCACTGGTTACGGAAGTCGTGGATTTGAACTAAGAGAAGAGCGTCCCCTACTTGGGAAAGATCAAAATCGAGAGTATATTTTCCGAGTTAGGGTCTTCCACTGTAGTGAAAGCCTATAGTAAACAATTGTAGGGTAGGTTGATTAGAATAGTTGAGGGTTGGATTTTTTTGGTGGTCTGAATTTGTTATTCAAAATTTGTTTTATTAAAAATTATTGGAGAGTGCCTGTTGGCACTCTCCAATAATTTCTAATAAAACAAATTTATACAAACAAAATATATATGTTTAACTGAAGAGGAAACATGCGCAAGGAAAAAGATGGCTATTGTTCTGGTACCCTCATTGTTGTAACTCAGTCACTTAAGATCAATGCAGGGTGTACAGGAATCATTAGTTCAAAAATGTAACCAGGACAATGGCCCAACAGTGAAGTTTTTCAGTTTATGTACTTTTATCTGTAATTTATTAAACAATGCCTTTGTACTTGTATTAAAACTGAATTAAAATAAAACAATAATAAAAAAATTTGAAAAATCAGTTCTTCTCCATTTCTGCAACAAATATTTTCTGCTTGGTCATTCACTGACTAGCAAAAACGTCAAACCTGTAATGACCACTTGTCTTGAGAGACCACTTTTGCTTGGCAAATGGGGTGGTCTCTCAAGACAGGTCATACAGCTATAGGATATTTAATTTATGATGGGGTCTGCCATGCTCTTGATGAAGGTAGGGAAGTCCGGGTTGTATTCTTTGATGTCAGTCAAGTATTTGACAAGGTTTTGCATGTTGGCTGTCAAGCCTGAAAATAATTTTCATTGTGCTTCCAAATGAAATGTCAGACACCAAATAAATCATGTCTGTCATTTAAGAATGATATCTGACATATTACAAAATGGAGTTTGAGTATTCAAAATAATGTGTTCAGTCAGTGTGTACATGTACCTTCATCTTAAAACTGCTCAGAATTCATCCAACCATACCTCAATGAGCCCTGCCAAACAAGGCATGATTGGTTTCATTCTGAATTGGAACTGACTTACCCTTCAGACATAATTTAGATACATGTATGGCTATATCAAATCATATTCCTTCACATGCTGTTAATACTGATGAGCTGTAGGGTCACTTTCTTCACACTTCCCAACTTGCCAGGACCAGAAATCACAATAATCATTAATTTTAGGCTTGCTAGTTATGTACATGATTTCCAGCATGCATGATGTTCTGATCACTGAACTTCATTGATAATTTTGGCATCAGACATTTTGACTGATGATTTTAAACCTCAGTCTGACATTGGCCTTTTTGTACCTGACATTGTCATGTCTGACCACTTATTTTCTGGTATGTTGGCTGTATTCACAAACTCGAAAGAATCAGTATTTTGGGGAAACCAACTTCTCTTCTTGAAATCCTACATTTCTGATAGATACCAAGAGTCCTGATAGCCTTTGAGACATCTTCCTGGAGACCTGTTAACCCAAGTGTTCCCCAAGGATCAACCCCTGTTCACCTATGGTTTGTTCAATTTATGTAGCAGTATACATCTCTTTGCAGATGACACATCTCTATAACTTATAGTACTGAACATTGGGCACAATTATTGTTCATTGAATTGAATCCTAAAACAATGGAACTGTGTTCTTATCTCGGAAACTAAATCAATAAAACCTTCATTCCTAGGGAGAATCCAGATCTCCGAAGTTAATAAGCACAAGCACCCAAGAGTAACACTGAATAGTCCTTGTACATGGAATAACAATAATGAATAGATTTGTGCCAAAGTGTGGTCTTGTATATATGGAATAAACGTATAGCGTTTTCAAGTAAAAAAATTATTCTATGAGTAGGATTAAGAATGGAACCGACGAGCCTCTGGCAAGTTTTAATTGAAAACACTATACATTTATTTTGTTTATCCCATAAATCATTTACAGGGCAGTTGCTGTGAATTTGTGCTGTTACTTGCTACAAAACACTGCAAGAAGTGAGGTGCACATTGGTCCAATTGGATCGACAAGCAAAACTGACAAAAATAAACAAGGCGCAGTGATACATGTCTGTCTAAAAATAATTCCCCTACAAACTTCAGCTAAAGTTGCAAAAATACTTTATTAAATCAACAATGTTAATCTTTCTAATTTTTGTTGTTTATTGTTATTTTTTTCGTCGTCGATTCAACTTATAAACAAAGCAGACGACATGTGCATTTGTTTATTTACACTTTCCTAATTTGGAAAATGAAACATCACTCATCATGTCCCCGCCTTTCACAGTCGTACTTGTATGCTTTTCAATGTTTGGTTTTGATTGATTTACTTTGTGTTTTCTTTGTTAATTGTTGTTCGTTGTATTGTTAGACAGAGTTGAAATGTATCATATATTCTAAAACTAAACATTTCAAAATAAACGTGGGTTCATTATATCTCCCACAAACGTAACACAGCTCATGACAACATGAATGCGGTAGAGGTCAGAAGTCAACAAGTCTGCCTCAACTGTAGGAATAAATTCTTTCAGTGTTTAACCTACGGGGAAAATTTATCACCCTACTAGCAGCTGCTACTAGGTGAATAAAGCAAAAATTTAGGAGCCATAGGCTCACTGGTTTCATTCTTAATCCTACTCGTAGAATAAATTTTTTACTTGAAAACACTATATGTTTAATCTATATATATTTTTAATTTTTGCTTGTGACCCCTCATTGGAACAAACTCATTAAAACATAGCTTATGATCCATCAATGGAACAAGCTCATTTAGCTGTTTCAATGTGGGTTCATAAGCTATGTTTCTTAGGCAAAAAATGAAATTTTTTAGTTGTTTAAGATTTATTTTTTGCAAGTGTCATCTTCTAATCATGTTAAGTAATCGATTAATATGTTCCCAAGAAAATGGGTGGGTGGGTGGTGTTGGGCCATATTTTTTCCAAGAGGCTTAGAGAGGCCTATATGATAAAATAACTACTAAATAACCCTTCTTGACCAACAAAATGGGGTATTTAGATGCCCTGAAGTAGAAATTACATATATATTTACTGCTAGTGACCAACGTATAACCCTTCTCTCAACTTGATTGGATGACACCGGCCTAAGCCACTGTCATCCAAACATTATTATGAGAGGACATCAAAAAGAAAATATTTTACTGCAGTCATTTTTATGATAAAATCAAATGAGAAAACAACTAAATTTCTAGAACATAGAATTAAAAAAAATAAAGCAAGTTACATTTAAAGCAATCTGTCATTTGCAGAATGAGGTTCCCAAAGGGTGAATTTGCAGATGCTATCCCATATAGTGTGCCAATTTATCCTCTGGGTACCTCTTGCTGTTTAGGTTTGAGACCTTGATTCAGATTGAGGTTCACAGAGGGTAAATTTAGTGATGCTACCCTGCTGTGCTGGGTAGCATAAAAAAATTCACCCTCTGGGGTCCTCATTCCGAGGATAACAGTCTGCTTATTTTCAGGTTTATGGCAGTGGTGTGTTTTGTCCAAATCATTACTTTAGCGAAATTTATCTGACATCTGACATGAACCAATTACGTTTTTTTAAAAAGTTTGTTGAGGCAATAAAAAGAGAGTATGCAACAACCCAAACATCCATTTGGGGGGGTGGGGGGGGGGTGGTGGTGGTGGTGGGGGTGGGGGGGGGGGGCTGAGAAACCGATTTGTTTTTAGCTTTACAGGATCTTGTATCTCACACAGAAAAGTAAAAGAAATAAAATGACTATGACTTCCATAAAAAATGTTTATGTATCAAAATAAAATAACATTTACATTAAAATTTTCTAAACAAAACTTTAAAAAAATAAACAAGCTCACTGATCTATTTGATAGAAAAAGGTTACACAAGTTTCCCATGACAACCTGATCCATGACAATCTGGGAATGGAAAAGTGTTTGGGGTGATGCAAACTTCTGTAGTGAATGTTAAATCCAAACCATTTGGTGCAGGGAATATCATCTACAAAAGAATTTGATAGATTAGTTAATAATAATAATAAAACACAATCATTTAGTTATCACAATTTATTGTATAATCTCATCCTTCTGCAAGTTACTAAAGCAAGGGGCACTTGAGCTATTTTTTTTGCTGCATCACGCTGATTTTGAAATGGTCTCCAAATTTTGCTAGCCTGCAATGTAAGTCAACAGAGACTGAACTCGGTGATCCTGTTCACACGATCGATTGCACCAATCAATCATGTTTGATATTTTCGACTGATTTCATTATCGTCACAAACAGATCGCCGATAAAATCACATGTGTGCCCACACTTTCAAACAAAGTCAAATGGAACAATTTCTAGAAACCAATCAGCATTTGGAATTATGTCACAAGTCAGAAAAAAGGGCTGCACCCATGAAAGAAGCGTGGACCAGAAATAAAGAAGTCAAATTGGTACATTTTATCGCCATGTTTACCTAACATGAAAAGCAGACTACACTTGCAAAAAAAACTTGAATAACAAATTTTTAAAATTTTTTGTCTCGGGCAATTTTTGTGAATAGTGCTGGCCGTTTTTTTCCATTATGTTGGGTAAAGGGTTAAGCTACATGGTAACAGCATTTACAGCAGCATTGCTGAATGCATCGCCAAATGACATTGCTGATTCCAGAGGCTGCGTTAATAGACCCATTTGGCCTCAGTAAGCCGTTTTTGTGGCAAAAAAATGAAAGAATTTAATCATTCAAATAATTTGTTGAAAAGTATTATAATCAAGGTGTGTTAGATCAATAATACAGGGTTCATACAGAATTAACATTTTGAAATTCAAGGTCTATTTAGGGTTTTTTTAGGGCCAGACATTAGATCAAGAATTAATACAGGGTTCATACATAATTAACATTTTGAAATTTAAGGTCTATTTAGGGTTTTTTTAGGGCCAGACATATAAAATTTATGGCCACTTATTAATAATTATTTAAATCAACCAGAATTTGCTAAGTAATTCTTCCCCAAAACATTAGGTGTGCAAAAATTACAATGTTTCTTGATTGTTGTATTTTATTTGTTTTAATCCAACCCTCAAGTGAAATAAGGTACCATCTACAATGCTTTAGCACTGCAGATGGCACCTTGTTACACTCAAAGTACGAATTATTTGAGGAAACATAAAAACAAATATGACAATTATATATAGTTTCATTAATTGCTACTACAGGAGCAAAATCACTTTCTATTACAGCTGTTTTTGGCTGAGTACATGGCAAGTCTATTAGTGGTAGTGTATTGTTAGAAGGGGTAGAGACTTTTAGAGAACAGTAATGTATGTGTTGATTTGAGCAAATCTAATTTATGGAATCAGTGGAAAATTACTTCGAAACATACATAAAGTGCTGCTTAGGCCTAAAAAAAATAAAAAATCTGTTTCTCAGGCCCTCCCACATGGTCCTTTTGGCTGCCGCATGCTCTCTTTTTATAACCAATTTAAACTTTAAAAAAATGAAAATTAAATGGTTTATGTCTGATATTTTACCCAAGTTAAAAAAAATTGATGAATTTGTCCCTTGAGTGCAAGAAGGCTTTGCAATGCTTTAGCATTGCAAAGCCTTCTTGCACTCAAGGGATGAAATACACTACCACCCATGCTATTCTGTAGATTATGAGGCCTAAATCTTGAACCAAGAACATGAACTTTTGATGGCAAAGAAGTAATTACTGAAATAAAAAAAAAAATAAAAAAACGCTCACCCGCATGCAATTTCACAAATAATGGCCTGAGAAACAGAAGATCTACTTTGTGTGGCCTTAATATTCACTTTATTGACAGGCTCAACGAATAAAACAGTTATTTTTTCAAGGACTTTTTAATACTGAGAACAACATCAACAAAAGTATTTCTGAGGTAAACATGTCTGTAAATTCCGTCAGACTCACACTCGTGACTGGTGTTCACAAATTACAGAAATATGCCCAAAGATAACATGGAACATGGTTTGTTATATGCTTTCTTGTCCATTTTTGTTCAAATGATTTCACCCACAAAGGCCCGGATATACGTATATTTTTCTGCCACTCAATGATAGTCTACTTCCCACAGCCTTACAATTATTTCTACACAAGTTGTGGAATTGCATAGAAACAACAGCCAAGGCACTTACAATTTAACTTCAAGTTTACCCATGGGTTCCCCGAGGAAGCATGTTGGGGCACGTGCATTCTATTGCAGTAGACAAGCCAGAAAATAAGCCGACTGTCATCTGCACAGCAGGGTAGCATCACTAAATTTACCCTCTGTGAACCTCAATCTCAATCAGGGTCTCAAAACTAAACAGAAAGAGGTAGCCAGAGGATAATTGGCCCACTGTATGGGATAGCATTATCAAATTAACCCTCTGGGGACCTCATTCTGCAAATGTCAGACTGCTTATTTTCAGGCCTGGTAGAATGCCAAGACTTGCCTAGAAACAACTGCCAACACACTTATCATTAAACTTTGAGTTTACCCAGAGATGCCCAGAGACAGCATGTTGAGACACCTGTTCTATTGCCATAAAAAGTAATAAGAAATAGAATAAGGTCCCATTGATATTCTGAGACACCAATACAGCACAGAGAAACCAGAAAGTGACATTGCAGACTGACGGTATTGCAAAAAAAAGTTTCTTGAATGGGGTGGAACAGCAGTTGACTTGGCAAGTCGGCGGTGTCCCTGAATTTGATCAATCTCACTGGTAACAAGACAATTACCTGTATAAAGAATCCTAGCCATTGACCACCAGCTGGGTTTGTAAATGCAACTTGATAAGCATTCTCACCCTGAAAGAAGAAACAAAAAGAACATTATTTCTTGTACACCCTTAATGGTGCCATGAATTATAATTTACAAAAAATATTCAGATCTGTACACACAGTTTTAACCCTTTAACTAACATGAAAAGCAGATGGCACTTGCAAAACAAGAGGACCCAGGGGGCCTGAGAGCACTCACCTGATATGGTAGTCTAAATATCAAACCAGGACTTGACTTGAATAAGCTGCATACGCCCCTCCTAAGAAAAGCATATACTAACTAGATGAAGCGATTGTGCCCACACAATACACAGGATTTTCCTTTTATTTTCAGTTCCTGCACTTTTATGTCCCAAAATTGAGATAAACGCATAAAACAGAGATTTTTTTTATTTCTGTTCGGAAATTTTCGGAGTCCCAAAAAAAATATTTTCAGACTAAAATTTTTTTTCTTCTTTTTAAAAGTGACCAAAACGCATAAAAAACAAAAAAACGAATTTCCAGATTTTGGTTCAAAATTTACAAGGCCCACCCGGACCCCAAATTTTTAGTGTAACAAAAAAAAAAAATTTTGTCTTAAAATTGACCAAAACGCATAAAAAAACTACCTCCCAGATTTTGGTCCAAAATTTCGAAGTCCCAAAGAAGACCCAAAATTTTCAGTGTGAAAAAAAAAAAATTTGTCTTAAAACTGACCGAAACGCATAAAAAAACAAAAAACTCATTTCCGCATTTTGGTCCAAAATTTCTGAATCCGGACCGGGACCCTAAATTTTCAGCCTAAATATGAACCCAGGGACTCGGCTTGAACAAACTTGAATCTCACCCTCCTAAGGCTGCTGCATATCAAATATCAAAAGATTCTTATTGGTAGATCTGAAGAAGAAGATTTTTAAAGAATATTCCTCATACTGCACTAATTTAAACATTTGGGCTCCCATAGAGAGCCCAAATATGGACCCAGGGAATTGATTTCAATAAACATGTGAAACAATCTTCCAATGATGTTATATGTGAAATTTGAAAGCTTTTGGAGCAGTGGTTTGGGAGAAAAGTATTCTTAAATGTTTTTTCCATTACCCACAGTGTTAAAAAGCACTTCTTCAAAGTCCCCAAAAAGTACCGTATGATAAAACCGATAGCAATTTTTTTGACCATTCCATTCTGTTTGTCCTAAGGAAGCTTCACACCATATAAAAATTCTCAATACAGTGCAGTTTTGGAGATATGAGCGTTTTAAATTTTTTCTATTTTTAGCTCCTGCAGTTCCCATGGGGCGACAGGAAATTTTTTTTTACATAAATTAACTACTTATGTCCCAATAAAACCTCATATCAAATTCGGTTCAAATCAGCCTCTCGGTTTGGAAAATAGAAATTTTGGGCATGGCAAAAATTCTTGCCCCTCCAATAACAATGGCACATATAGCCCCTAGAACTTCTCTTGAACAAATCTGAGTCTACACCCCAAAAGGAAGCTGCGCATCTAATATCAAGTCTCTGCTACTGCTGGTTCATGAGAAGAAGATTTTTTAAGATTTAGGCTCACCTTTTGGGGGTGGTCCTACCAAGGGGCGGGTCAATTTTATTTGAACAAATTTGAATTGACATGTGATAGGAAACATGCACAACAGATTTGGTTCAATTTGGTTGAGTAGTTTGTGAGAAGAAGTCGATAATGTAAAGTTAATGCTGGATGGACGGACGACGGACAGACGATGGATGGGCGGACGACGGATGGAAAGTGATTAGTAAAGCTCCCCTTGAGCTTCGCTATAATCGCTGGTGCTCAGGTTCCCATGGTAGTGAACATCCATACCAAGTTTCAAAGGAATTAAGCCATAAACATCTGAGAAAATCTCCAGACAATTCAAGCATACTGAGACAAAAAAGGGAATAACTTTAGCAAAAAAATTCCAATCAAAACTATAATAGCTGGTGCACATTAAATCTCCATATACCATACATGGTGATGGGGATAACGTTTTTGTCCTGTTTGAAACACAATGGAAACATAGCGGAGAAAAATTTGTGGACACGTTTCTCTTGCTCCGCAATCAGTTGAAACAAACGCAGAAGACAAAAGACAGGGTTACATCCCTTGAGTCATTAAGGAAACAAGTAAACAGTATTTTACTGACATATCATCCCTTGAGTTCCAATGTGTTCTCTGTGCCTACTGGCACATAGAACACATTGGAACTGAGGGGACGATATTTGCTCTTCTTTTATTTTTCTCAAGTTGTTTCATTTAATTATTCGACTATTTAATTTATAATGACAAAATATGATTGAATGGTCGGCAATCTGATGATATTTGTAACTATTTTCAGGTTTTTTGGTTCAATTTTTATATCAAGGCATGCAAACGTGGAAAGCTTTCGTTTAAACCAAAAACCTCCCGATGTTTCACGTGCGCTAAGACCCTGGATGTTGCACACTCTCATATACCTTTGATATTGGGTGTATCCTTTGACACGGCTATTTGTCCAAGGCATTCTGACCAATCAAAAGACAGAATTGATCGGGATATAGGGACAACTACAGTTAACTGGTAGAGTGGTTGATGCCCATATTTGGGCTTTATACTGGTATGAAGGTGCAGTAATGTAAAGGCTTCATGTTCTGTACATGTACCCCAAATTATCTTTGAAGTAAACTTATTTCATTTGTGTTGATTTGCCTTGTTACAATTGATGGGAGAGTGTTTATAGGCAATTGTAACAAGGCAAAACACATGAACAAATTTTGACTCTCAACAATAATTTAGCACTCTGCGGTTGAGAAGTAAATCTGGCTTCAGCATTTCAAAAGTAGGCACCAAGTCTGGTTCTTATTTTTAAATGCTCAGGTTGGTCCTTGATTACAAATGTGATTTATGGTAGCCTACATGTGTTTTCTTTTTTACAGTTTATTTTGACTGATATTGTCGGCCTACAGTACTTTTCATCCAGTGGACTAATTGTCAGAAAAATGTATATCTCACTTCATTTTATTGTCAGTATATGTTTATAATAAACCTACCTTGTTAGGCCCCACAAAGTAGATCTTATGTTTCTCAGGCCATTTTTTTGTAAAACTATGTGTGGGCAGACATTCTTTTATTTTTTTATTTTTATATTTTTATAATTATTTCTTTCATTTTTATTTTTTTTGAGTTTGCATTGGTTATAAAAAGGGAGCATGCATCAGCGATAAGGACCAGGTGGGAGGGCCTGAGAAAGATTTTTACCTTTTTTAGGCCTTATGTATATATTCATAAAAATGTATTTAATAAATACCCTAAGGGCATTTTGAAATCAATGTGTGTTTTTTATCTTTGACTTCCATGGAAAAAATGCAAATTATTTATTTATTGGTGTTTAAGGTCACATACTTATGCACAATGGCTAATCGTGACAGTTTTACAGGTGGAGGAAGCCGGAGTACACAGAAAGAACCAAGCATCGATGAGCAACTGTCAGCTTCTCAACATTCTAACTCTATTCAAGCTCTGTTCAAGAAGGGTTACAGCATTAAAGACATGTGCACCATCGACGTGCAGTACGCCTTAGTACATGGCTCCAGCATGGCCCCATGTAGGCAACCAGGATAAAGTGCCTTGCCCAAGGACAACACAATGTGGGTCGTCCCGGACGTGGATCGAACTTGGGACCTCTAGCATAGACCACTGAGACACTGCGTGCCAACAATGCAAATGGCCACAGATAATTTAACATTGTTTCATTGCACATGATGTCTCACTCCCATTTGCTTCTGAGAAATCTCTGCCATATTTTCCAGTTAGATACTGATAGCCACACATTCTCAATGGAAATTACAGGTTAGTTCAATTCATCGGAAACTTAAAAAATTTATAGTAATTTATATATTTTTTATACTTACCAATGACCCAGACATAGCTGGTGTTAACTCTTAAAAATATAGGGCCAAACACAAATTTTGCCCCCCAATCCCCAAAATTTGCATCTAAAACCAAAGAAAACATGTCCTGAATGGCCCTCCATACTTCACCTCTACTGCGCATGCGCAGTGTCAAGGACGTCCCGAAATTGGCGCCATTAATCATTCTTACCAACAGTGCCTGGTAAGCGCTATGTCCTCAGCGGGGAGGTATGAGTTCCCAACTCCTGGGAGGGCCATCCCCGTCTGGGTCATTGGTAAGTATAAAAAATATATAAATTACTATAAATTTTTTAAGATTTTTATACTGTACCAATGACCCAGACATAGCTGAATAGTAAAAAGGCTGGAGGGCCCAGGACATAGAGGAAAATCCAATAAGCTCAACTATATAAATAGAGTCATCTCCTGCAGGAGAAAAGGAGAAATAGGCTTCACGTGTATCTTTCTAATTTATGACAAATTAGAAAGACACAATACCTTTTATAATTGAGCATGATAACATCCATGTTCTCTATTAATATCCAGTATAATTCGTATACTAATTATATTTAAAGTAAGCCAATAAATAAAGTTAGTCCAAAGAATTGAGACTCTTTATACTCTTTTAAAAGTGTCCGAGGATAGTATAATAACATCCGTTTGACACATGACATATACAATTGCTATACTTTAAAACTATGACATGAATGAATTTAAAAACATAACTTCACTTAAGAAACCATCCCAGTAACAGCTCAGAAATACTAACTCCGGAGGAGGTATCCCCTTGTTTTCATAATAAAAACAGGTGACCCAAGGAACACCCTCCCCCCCCCCCTTTTTCTTGCCCTGGGTCAAATAGCCCAGAGCGAAGAGGGCAGCAGGACGGAGTCACTGCCAGAACATAAGCCTACATAGCTATAGTTGCAATTGTTAAGTGATCGACTTTCTGAGCAGCTGATAATGGACCTAAACAATGCAGGTCTCCAGAAATGGATACAATATTTCTGAGATAAAAATTCATGAATGTGGATGGTTGAGACCAATATGCAGCCTATTTAATCTATAATAGCAAAACTATATGTCAGCCCAAGATGTAGAAGAGCTCTTACTTCATGAGCCGAAATCTTAAGCACAGACTGCTGAGTTAAGGATAGATTATCCTAAGCAGTACCGATAGTTAACTGAATGCATTAAGTAATAGAATGGTCCGTAATGACCCTTCTATTAGGCATCAGAGCCAGAAGAAGCTTTACGTCCTACTGATAAACTGAGATCTGTTAATAAATACATAAAGGTCTATCCGGACAGAGTAAAGGCCTATGCCCGCTCGAAGATGGAAGGACCTTAAAAACAATAGGTTCCGGATATCATTAGGAGCCTGATTCTTAACCAAAAATACAACATTAGTAGTAAAGGTAATAGAGTTCCCGATACTACGAAAGTGAGAATCGTCCACCGATAGTGCATGAAGCTCACTGACTCTTCAGCAGAAGAGAAGGCTAAGAGAATCGCTGCCTTAAAAGACCAGAATTTGAAACTGCTGTCTCAAGGATTCAAATGGTTGCTTTAGTTAATAAGAACCCAAGCTAAATTCCGAATAGGAATTAATCTAACGATTCTAGGTCTCTTATCGAAAAGCTTCAAACAAACTTAGATAAAGAGACATTAGGCTCCATTGTAAACTATCATGGTGTGCATAGGTATCAGATAACATAGACCTATAACCTATAAAAGTAACTGGCTGCAGTTGATCTCGTCAAACAAGTATACTAGAAAGTTTGCAATGTCTGGTATGGAGGAATCAAAAATATCAACATAAAGATCCCTACACCAACGACGGAAGACCCTCCACTTTAGCCGCATAGTATAGCGAAGAGGAGGTCCTTCTACAGTTAGGAATCGCGTCCACTGCTGGTCCTATACAGTGCTTGCTATGCAAGAAGGACCGCACAATGGAATACGTGAAGGTTGAGACCTTGTGGGTTGTGACAGAGTTGACACGATTTCCCCAGCGAAAAAAGATCCTCTCGTGGAGGAAGTTTCCGCGGTAAGTCCCACAGTAGACATCTAAGTAAATTTATCCACCGTCTCTGTGGGACAGAGATGCTACCAACAGAATTGTATTGTGAATGAATAATTCTAGCAATACTTGCTGAATCAACAGCGATGGAGGATACGCATATCCTATCATAGCGTCCTACTAGATCGATAGAGCGTTAACTACATATGCTCAGGGATCCGGACACGGTGACACAAACGTCTACAATTGATTGGAGAGTTGTGTCGCAAATAAATTATCACTGGGCGCCCCCATTGATAGCAAATCTGATTGAATACTTGTTTGTTGATAGTCCATTCCGACGGCAACAAACGACCCTTACGTGAAAGGGAGTCTGCTAATACGATTCAACAACCGAGAATATGACAAACCGAAACAGAACTTGGTGTTCCTTTAAAATTAATTCTTTCCTTTAAAATTAATAATGGAACCGAATGAGTGCCTCCTTGGTTCCGGATATACGCAACTACTGTCGTATTATCGGACAGGATTGAACATGCGTTTCTGAATAAAATTCATCCAATGACGTAGTGCAAGCCAACATAATATTCTTCCTTGGAAGTAAGGAGCTTGCCTAAAAACTGCGGAACCCAAAGACCCTGGCACTTCGAATCCATTGGGATCAAAATTGTGTCCCAACCTGTTTGACTGACATCCGTCATAATCGAAAAACTTGGATCCGGCAACTACAGTGGAACTCTCTGAGTCAACCACCGAATGTTTGCCCACGTCTGAATCTCTTGTTACACTTGATAAACAAGAGAACGTGTATATTGAGCAATTCAAGATTGCTGAAAGGTTGCCGTCGAAGAGAAGCTTCTTGAGACCGAAGCGACTCTGAGAGAGTTCTTCACCTTACTATCCATGCGTGTGGAAGTTGCTAGGGCTGCGTCACGTCTAACCAACTCCAGGTTGCCACTGAAGGGCGGAGTTATACGTGGAAAAACTACTGCCCCTGAAAGAAATCTCATTGAGGATGATATCCTGGAATTCTTTCTGTTGAAGACGTAATGATAAACGTCTCAGTAAGGTGGTATACGTATGATAAAGCGTCTAAGTTAAGTCTATTATACATCATTGTCATTTCCAACATCGTGGTTGGAATTGACATAGACGGCGAAAAAGATAATTAGCAGTCTTCAGTCTCGCCGTCTTAGACACAAAGGAACTCTCGGTAAGCCCAGTTCTGCCAATAAACAATTATTTCCTAGAATTCACGAAAGGCAGAATAGAGCATTGCGGACAAGAAACTATACTAGCATGTTGATAGCAAGCTTATATATATATAGCGTCGTTCAATAATTCAAATGTTCTAAAGACATTATTGGACTGCGTCGGCAACTCAGGGACAATGTCCCTGAACCGATCCAAAACTCTGTGTCCAATGACGCTATAGTCTCTTATCCAGCATCGCAGCAATGTAGTCCGACGGAACAACCTCTGGAAGATAATGCCGGAAGAAATGTATGGCAGCTTCTGTTGTTCCGAAAGGGAAAGTTCGAAATCATCCGAATCCCTTTCGCCATCCTGTCGGACCCTATGAAATATTCGGTCGTCCGTACCTGATGCAACAGCGGAGCGTACCGACCCAGCGTTGTCGGATTATCCTGATCCGACCGAGAATCTGTGGTTTGCTGGGATGCTACGATAAGCTGTGCTATTTTGGATAGCACGTCCGTCACTGAGGCCTGTGGAGAAGCGGTCTTACGATGCATTGCCGCTGGAGGCTCCGTGTTCGTTACCCTGTGCATACTTCTATTATGCGAGCGACCGGAGTGTGCAGGCCTCGTGTCCCTTGGCTACCGGATGGCGTGACCTGTTCGCCATGGAATCACTGAATGCCGAAGCTGGCCGGATATTCAAGGTCACGTAGCCAATGTGCGGTCATGTGCGCTGCTGTGAGGATGAGGAAGCATTATCGACAGTCACTCGGACTGTCTATATAACGGAGCGTCCGGAGTGGCGGACATACGCTCCGAAGCTGAAATGTCTGTACCACAACATCCGGTCCCATATGTTGTTGCACGAGAGAGGGACCTCTCTCGCTCGCCGCCCAGACGGACCGGACGAGCTAGGAACCGGACTAACAGGCTTCCTCCGATCTCTCCTCTAATCCGTCGTCACTGGGTGTGTACTAAAGTCTATTATAGTGCTCGCATCACCCAAATCTCCATCCTAGACCGCAACGGACGAACCCGACTACCGAACCATTCGGTGAATGGACGCTACACCGGGTGAGCTAGCGAATGTCAACTCCGTCGATCCTACTAGGGACCTCTTAGGAGATTGACGTAATCCATGAGCACTAATTGCCGCTAGCTCTTCATTAACTATGACGACAGAGGCACACTTTTGAGAAACATCTCAGTAATTTTGCGAACAAGAAACCAGATATGCTTGTACATAGCAAGCATATAAAAAATATATATAGCTTCGTTCAATAAATCGAACGTATCTGAGACATTATAGGACTGTGTCGGAACTGAGGGACGTTGTCCCTGAACCGAACCAAACATTTCTAAGTCCACCGACGCTATCAGTTTCTTATCCGGTATCGCAGCATTCTGGTCCAACGAAGAACCTCTAGAAGAAGAAGTCAGATGACATATACAGCAGCTTATGTTGTTCCGAAAGGGAAAGCTCGAAAACCTCCGAATCCCTTTCGGCATCCCGTCGGACCGAATGAAATTTTCGGACGTCCACACCTGATGCATCCGCGGAGCGTCCCAACCCAGCGTCGTTGGATATTATATTATGCGACAGAGATTCTGTCGTTGCTGGGATGCTGCGATAAGATGTGCTATTTGGGATAGCACATCCGTCACCGAGGCCTGTGCAGAAGCGGTCTTATTATGCTTTGCCGCTGGAAGCTCTGTGTACGTTGACTCCCGCATACTTTCTTATGCGAACGTCCGGAGTCTGCAGGCCTCGTGTCCCTGGCTATCGGATGGCGTGACCTGGTCGCCGAGGATTCTCTGATTGGCGAAGTTGACTGGATATCGGAGGTCACGTAGCCAAGGTGCGGTCGTGTACGCTGCCATGAGAATGAGGAAGCCTTATTGACAGTCTCTCCGGACTGTCTATATAATGGAGCGTCCCGAGCGGCGGACGTATGCTCCGAATGCGATACATTTTGTACCACAACATCTGGGGCCAGATGTTGAAGTACGAGAGAGGGGCCTCTCTCGCTCGCAGCCCGGATGGGCCTGGACGAGCTATGAACCGGACTAAAAGGCTTCCTCCGTTCTCCCCTCTAATCCGCCGTCACTGGGTGTGCACATGGATGTTTATAGTGCTCGCATCACCCAAAACTCCTTTCTAGACCGCAACGGACGAACCCGGCTGCCGAACCATTCGATGAATGGACGCTACACCGGGCGAGCTAGCGGACGTCAAAGGCCGTCGAACCTACTAGGGTCCTCTTAGGCAATTGACGTATTACCTGAGCACTTTTCCGCTAGCTCTACATTAATTGTGATGACGGAGGCACACTTTTTGGAAGACATCACGGATACATCACCCTGATCATGATCGTCTGAAATAGAGATTGATAAAGTAGAGTGACCCTGCGGGGAAAGGACCGGAATGGCCAATTCCCCACTAACATACCGTGACACACGCTTCCCATGTTGTCATCGTAATCAACACATACAGAACAGGAGTTAGTGCGAGTACACTGACTACAATATACAATGATTATGAAAGTCAGAGGAAGATTTCCTCTTATTACAATTGAACAATATCCTTTCAATGTGAAAAGAAAACAAAGTCCTAGTACTCGCACCAACCCCTGACAATCAAAATACATAATTACAAGATCCATTAACATAGAAAAAATAATTGAATCAAAAACTTTTGAAAAAATTTTTTTTTTTCAGAACAGCCCAAGTTTCTGAAAAGTAACGTTGAGCCCCAATGGATCCCAAGTCTAAGTGTGGACAAAAATTCTAAAAATATTTTAAACAATTTATGCAACACTTACGAACAATAATAATGTGTCTAGTTATGATTAAATTAACATCAAGATATTATTTTCAAGAAATCCCCCCTCACACAGAGGGCTGTTGGAAATGTAAACAATAAGTGTAAAAACACAAGATCAAGACTCCAGGCACCCTGGCCCGAAATCAGTTACCAATAATACACTATCTGATGCAAAACAGAGACTTCCAGGGAAGAAACTGCAGAACATCAGATGGTAGATGCAGAACACTACGCCTAACCACCCATAGGTGAAGACGTAAACATGGGGAAAAGAACAGAATACATTCTGTTATCCAGCTAAAACTCCCAAGAAATTTTAGTAATAATATTACAGAAAATATGCCAAAAGCATGGGAGAATAGCAAGAGGGGACTTAAAGGAAAGGGAGAGAGGAAAACACTGAATAAGCAGTGTAATCTTGATAACTTGATAACTTGATAACAAGAATGACCACAACAGGCAGTTGCCTCGAAAATAGGCAACTTAACATAATTTGATCAAAAAATTTTTTTTAGCCCTGATACAGCCCTGTTACAGTTACAGCCCTGATTATTTTCTGTCACTCATTTTTCCTCTCCTCCTTCTATATCCTCCTTAGAATCACCATTTCACTAACATTTATGTGTCTGGCATCATTTAAACTGAGATTTACAAGCACAAAGATCAGTCAGATGTTAACTGATGAAGGGCCAAACTAAGAATGATTAATGGCGCCAATTTCGGGACGCCCTTGACACTGCGTATGCGCAGTAGAGGTGAAGTATGGAGGGCCATTCAGGACATGTTTTCTTTGGTTTTAGATGCAAATTTTGGGGATTGGGGGGGCAAAATTTGTGTTTGGCCCTATATTTTTAAGAGTTAGCACCAGCTAAGTCTGGGTCATTGGTACAGTATAAAAATATTCTGACTCTTGCTGACATTTAATAAGGTCAACTGACAAAGTCATGTCAACATTGAGCACATACACATGTACCTCCAAATTCATGTGCTTACCGAATATTGGAATTATACCATCGTTTTAAAGATTCTGAGTAATGGAAACATTCATCAACAACAAATTATTCTGTGTGCAATAAATTTCAATTCAGGTAAAATCTTACGAGTGATGAAAATGATTCTTAGCCAATTACAAAACAAATTCTTACTAATCTTCGCACTAATTGGTGACAGATTGAGTGTCCACAATGTCGCCTCATTGTCGAAACCTGTTTCTCTTTCCATAATAATTGGTTATAAAAATAAAATTTGTCAGCATGTAGGGTACTATATTAACTGGTCATGAATATACAAAAATTTTACCCTTATTTTATGATGAGGGAGAGGAAGGAACTGCTGTTGCAAAAATAGTTGGTAAAATTTCAAGTCCAACAAGTTCAAACCAGTATCACTGAAGAGCTTTCCAGGGAAACAAAAATGCATGAGGCAGATTTTTAATGAGGGAGGGGTATGAGAAAACAAAAACTTTTTCTTAATAACTTCAACATCCCTTGGCTGAAATTTCTGTTGGCAAAAAAATGGCTGTTCACTGTATAAAAAATGATCTACAGTATGACTGCCATGGATTGGGCACTTTCCACAGGTGGGTGGCAATATTTCCACGGACATATTAATATTAGATTTGAAACACTAATCACAGGAATTATCATCAAAAATTTAATTAACGAAGCACCGAGTACAACCCGCCCTGGTACAACCCGGTGCTTCGTTAATTAAAATTTTGCTGCTGATGGTTTTTATTACCCAGTAAACACATTCATGAACATCACTTCCCACACATAGGTTATGAAGGCAGGGAGGCTTTATGTGAAATTTTTTTTTATTAACCCTTTACCTAACGTAACGGCCAAAAACGGCCAGCGCTATTCTAAAAAAATCGCCAATTAATTTTCATTATTTTTTTCATTTTTTGTCTCAAAAACATAGGTTATGACCCCTCGTTGGAACGAGCTTGTCGAGCTCGTTCCAAAGAGGGGTCATAACCTATGTTTTTGAGACAAAAAATGAAAAAAAATTAGTTATTCAAGAATTATTTTTGCAAGTGTCGTCTGCTTTTCAGGTTAGGTAAAGGGTTAATCCACAAAACAGTCTTGAATATATTTGGAATCATTAATTGAGCTCTGTATAAAATTCTTTGGAAACAAACAATGTTTTTAGCAGAAAATTTTCCATACTGCTGTTGCAAATTTTGTTGGTAAAATTTCAAGCCCAACAAGTTCAAACCAGTATCACTGAAGAAATTTCCAGGTAAACAAAAATGCATGAGGCAGTTTTTCAATGAGGGAGGGGGTTTGAGAAAACAAAAACTTTTTCTTAAAAACTTAAACATTCCTTGACTGAAATTTCTGTTGGCAAAAAAGTTAAAAAATTTATAGTAATTTATATATTTTTTATACTTACCAATGACCCAGACTTAGCTGGTGCTAACTCTAACAAAACCAGGGCCAAACACAAATTTTGCCCCCCAATCCCCAAAATTTGCATCCAAAACAAAAAGAAATCATGTCCTAAAGGACCTCCATACTACGCCTCTACTGCGTATGCGCAGTGACGCAGACGTCCCGAAATTGGCGCCAATTATCATTCTTACTGGCAGTGCCTGGTCAGCGCTATGTACTCAGCGGGGAGGCAAGAGTTCCCAACTCCAGGGAGGGCCATCCCCGTCTGGGTCATTGGTAAGTATAAAAAATATATAAATTACTATAAATTTTTTAACATTTTTATACTGTACCAATGACCCAGACTTAGCTGAATAGTAAACAGGCTGGAGGGCCTAGGACATAGAGGAAAATCCAATAAGCTCAACTATATAGTAAAGAGGTAACCCCTTAAGGAGAAAAGGAGTATTAGGCTTTACATGTATCTTTCTTATTTAATATTAAATTAGAAAGATACACTACCCTTAATAATTGAGCACAATAACATTCATGTTCTCTATTAACATCCAGTATAACCCTTATACTAATTATTTTTAAAGCAAGCCAATAAATAAAGTAGTCCAGAGAATTGAGACTCTTTATAGTCATTTAAAAGTGTCCAAGTATTGTATATTAAAGCCCGTTTGACACTTGACATATACAAATGCTTCACACCGAGCTACACTTTAAAAATAAGACATGAATGAATTTAAACATTAATATTACACTTTAAAACCATCCCGGAAGCGACTCTGAAATACTGACTTGGAGGAGGCATTCCCTTGCTTTTCACTATAAAGCAGGTTCAGAATCTTCTTCTATTGCCCCCCCCCCCCCCCCCCCCTTCCCCTTGCCCTGGGTCAAATAGCCCAGAGCGAAGAGGGCAGCCAGACGGAGTCAGTGCCAGAACAGAAAGCCTGCATAACTATAGTTGCAACTGTTTAGTGGACGACATTCTGAGCAACAGATAACGGACCTAAACAATGCAGGTCTCCAGAAATGGACTCAATATTTCTGAGATAAAAATTTGTAAATGTGGATGGCTGAGACCAATAAGCAGCCTTCATTAAATCTGTAATAGCAACACTATTAGCATAAGCCCAGGAAGTAGAAAGAGCTCTTACTTCATGAGCAGAAATCTTAAGCACAGACTGCTGAGAAGAAGATAAATCTTCATAAGCAGTACGGATAGTTAACTGAATCCATCTAGCAATAGAATGGACTGAAATGTCCTTTTTATTAGGCATCAAAGACAGAAAGAAACGTTTCCATCCCTTTCTGATAAACTGAGATCTCTGCTTATAGATACGTAGTGCTCTAACAGGACAGAGTAAAGGCCTACGCCCGTCTGAAGACGGAAGAGCCTTAATAACAATAGGTTCCAGATATTTATTAGGAACCTGATTCTTAGCTAAAAAACCCACATTAGTAGTGAAGGTGATAGTGTTCCCAACACTACGATAATGAGAATCATCCACCGATAGTGCATGAAGCTCACTGACTCTTCTGGCAGAAGAGAAAGCTAAGAGAAAAGCTGTCTTATAAGATAAGAATTTGAAATCTACTGTCCCAAGAGGTTCAAAAGGCTTTTCCTTCAATTTAAGGAGAACCCAAGCTAAATTCCACTTAGGAATTAATCTAAGAGTTCTGGGTCTATTTATCGAAAAGTTTCTAACCAACTTCGATAAAGAGACATTAGATCCAATTTGTAAACTATCATGATGTGCATAGGTATCAGATAACATAGATCTATAACCCTTTATAGTAACAGGCTGCAGTTTGATTTCGTCAAACAAGTATACTAGAAAGTTTGCAATGTCTGGTATAGAGGGATCGAATATATCTACAGAATGATCCCTACACCAACGACGAAAAACCTTCCACTTAGCCGCATAGTTTAGCGAAGAGGAGGTCCTCCTACAGTTAGAAATCGCGTCCACTGCTCGTCCTGTAAAGTGCTTGCCATGCAAGAAGGACCGCACAACGGAAAAACGTGAAGGTTGAGACCTTGCGGGTTGTGATGGAGTTGGCGCGATTTCCCCTGCGAAAGAAGATCCTCCCGTGGAGGAAGCTTCCGCGGTAGGTCCCACAACAGACACCTGAGTAGATTTATCCACGGTCTCTGTGGCGACAGAGATGCTACCAACAGAATCTTGCATTGAGATTGTTTTATCTTTAGCAATACTTGTTGAATTAACGGCGCTGGAGGATACGCATATCCTATCATTCCGTCCCAAGGGATAGACAGAGCGTCTACTGCAAAAGCTCTTGGATCCGGACACGGAGACACATACGTCTGCAACTGATTGTTGAGATGTGTCGCAAATAAGTCTATCATTGGCCGTTCCCATTGGTAGCAAATCTGATTGAATACTTGTTTGTTGAGAGTCCACTCCGACGGCAACAAGCGACCCTTTCGTGAAAGGGAGTCTGCTAGCACATTCAGACGACCCGGTATGTGACGGACCGAAAGAAGAACGTGATGTTCTAACGCAAACAGAAGGATTCTTTCCGTTAGATTGAACAACGGAACTGAATGAGTGCCTCCCTGATTCCGTATATACGCCACTACTGTCGTATTGTCGGATAGGATTTGGACATGAGCATCGTGAATAATGTCCATCCAGTGACGTAACGCAAGCCAACTTGACATCATTTCCTTGATGTTTATGTGCTTGCACAGGAATTGCGGATCCCAAAGACCCTGGCATCTCGAATCCGTTGGGATTAATGATGCACCCCAACCTGTTTGACTGGCATCCGTCATAACGGTAAAACTCGGATCCGGCAACTGCAGCGGAACTCCTTGAGTTAACCACTGAATGTTTGCCCAAGTCTGAATCTCTTGTTTCACTTGATCTGACAAGAGAACGTCTACATCGAGCGAATGAATTTTCACACTCCAATTCTGAGTCAGGAAAATTTGAAGAGGACGTGTGCGTAACCGCCCCATCGGAATGAGATCCGCGGCGGCTCCGCACAGACCTATCAGTCTCATAAATTCTCTCGCCGTGACTTTGTCTGCGTGCAGACAATAGCGAGCGTAACAACTGACTAATTTCGCTCTGGTTAACGGCAGACGAACGAGATTGTTGTGCGTCTCGAAGCTCATTCCCAGATGAGTGAATGACTTGGACGGCACCAGATCCGACTTCTCCTCGTTTACTATAAAACCGAGACGTCGGAGCAATAGAAGAAGATTCTGAACATCGTTCTGAAGCGTTAACTCGTTGCCGTACCTCTGAAGAATGTCGTCCAGGTAGGCCGACATTACCGCAGACGAATGAGCTCGGAAGTAGATCATTACCGAGTTCATTACCCGAGTGAAAGCCCAGGGTGCTAGATTCAATCCGAAGCACATCGCCCGGAATTGATACACCACTCCTAGGACTGCGAAGCGTAGATACTTTCGGAATGTCGGATGTACCATGACGTGAAAGTACGCATCTTTGAGATCTATGCTCGTTGCATAATCGTTCACCCGAATACTCGCTCTGACCGATCGAATCGTCTCCATATAAAACTTCGGAGCGACGATCAGCTTGTTTATCCAGCTCAAATCTATGACTGGACGGAACGAGCCGTCTGGTTTCGGAACCAGAAACAGATGGCTGTAGAATCCCGGAGATTCCTGGTTTTCTACGACCTCTACCGCGTTCTTCATTAAAAGAGACTGCACCTCTGATAACAGAGCGTCTCTTTTCTGTGGATTTGACGGAAGATGAGTCCACTTTGGACTTCGAGTTAATGGAGGCTTTCGTTTGAAGGATATCTTTAGACCTTCCGAAGTCACTCCTCTCACCCAAGGGTCGTCCGTAATCGACGCCCACTCTTGTGAAAAGCTCGACAACCTTCCGCCAACCGCGGAACGCGATAGAGGTTTAAGCCATCACCTCCTGGACCTGCGAGGCCTGCGGTAGGAGAAACCACGTCTTCCACGACCCGCACCTCGCCTCGTCGACCTCGGGGCGTCCGACCGATTGTCCCGGCCTGAAGGACGTCCCGAACGAGAGTCGCTATCCTGACGGTCTCTCGAATAAGACCAAGAGGACGCACCGGAACCTCTATAGGAACCTCTCTTGGGCGCATTAGACCCAGAAGTGCCTGTCTTATTCGTGTCTGCTGTATCCGACTTCTTAGGAGCAGATCTGAACAACAGAGAATCATTAGCTTTCTTTTTAATTTTATCATAAATAGCGGAAAGCTTGCCGTCAAAGAGAAGTTCTCCTGAGACCGAAGCGACTCTAAGAGAGTTCTTCACCTTAGAATCCACTAGTGTGGATGTAGCTAGGGCTGCGTCACGTCTAACCAACTCCAGATTTGCCACTGAAAGGGCGGAGTTACACGTGGAATAAGCTACTGCCCTTGAAAGAAGTCTTAAAGAGGATTGTATATCCTGAAACTCTTTCCCCTGAAGGCGCAGTGATAACGCCTTAGTAAGGTGATCTGCGTAAGATAAGGCATCTAAATTGGCTCTGTTAGACGCAATAGCTGTTTCCAACACCGCGGTTGGAATAGAAGCTGACGACGGTAATGATAGCTCTAAGTCTTCCGCCTCGTCGTCCATACGCAGAGGAACTCTCGGTATACCCTGTCCTGCCGTATCGAATTTATTCCTTGCATTAATGAAAGGCAGGTTGAGAGTATTAGCGGACAAGAAACCTGCTTTCCCCGTCCTGGAAGCAAGTTTAAATATAGCGTCGTTCAATAATTCAAATGTTCTTGCAACATTATTGGACTGCGACGGAAACTCGGGAGCGATGTCCCTGAACCGCTTAAAAAATTCAGTGTCCAATGACGCTATAATTCTCTTGTCCGGAAGCGCAGCAGTCTGGCCCGACGGAACAACTTGAGGGAGAAAGTGCCGGATGAAGTCCACGGCAGCTTTATGTTGTTCCGAAAGGGATAGCTCCAAGTCATCCGTATCCCTTTCACCATCCGGTCGGACCTCATGATGTTCCCGGTCGTCCGCCCCCGATGCTTCGGCGGAGCGTACCGACCCAGCGCCGTCGGATAATTCTCGATCCGACACCGTTTCTGTCGGCTGCTGGGATGCTGCGATAAGCTGTGCTATCTGCACAAGAATGTCCGGCGTTGAGACCTGCGGAGGCGCAGTCTTTCGCTGCTTCGCCGAGGGCAGCTCCGCATCAGATGGCTCCCGCATACTTTTCCTATGCGAACGTCCAGAGTCCATCGGTCTCGAATCCCTGGCTGCCGGATGGTGTGACCTGGTCGCCGAAGAATCCTTCATCGGCGAAGCTGGTAATATATTGGCGGTCACGCAGCCAAGGTGCGGTCGTGTGCGCTGACGAGAAGAGGAAGCCTTATCAGTCTCTGCGGACTGCTTATACAACGGAGCGTCCCGAGCGACGGACGTATGCTCCGCTAAAGACACATTTTGTACCACAACATCTGGTCCCAGATGTTGTTGTACGAGAGAGGGGCCTCTCTCGCTCGCGGCCCGGCTGGACCTGGACGAGCTAGGAACCGGACTCAAAGGCTTCCTCCGTTCTCGCTTACTATCCGCCGTCACTGGGTGTGCATCTATTATGTTTATAGTGCTCGCATCACCCAAAATTTCCTCTTGGACTGCATCGGACGAACCCGGCTGCCGAACCATTCGGTGAATGGACGCTACACCGGGCGAGCTAGTGGACGACATTTGTCTAATCTCCATGAGCACTTTTGCCGCTAGCTCTGAATTCATTTGTGACGACGGACGCACACTTGAAGAAGATAACATGGAAACATCACCCTGTTCTGGTTCCTCTGAAATAGAAACTGAGAGAGTAGAGTGACCTTGCGGAGAAAGAGCTGGAATCGCACTTTCTCCAGAAACAACATATCGTGACACACGTTTCCAATGTTTCTCATCCCAATGTTCACATATAGGACAGGGATTAATGCGAGAACACTGACTACAATTAATACAATGATCATGAAAGTCAGAGGAAGATTTCTTCCTATTACAATTTGAACAATGTCCCTTCATTGTGAAAGAACAACAATAAGTCCTAGTTACTCGCAAAAACCCCTGACACAAAGATACATAATAACATGATCCATTAATAAATGAAAAAACAATTGCAAAACAAAATAATTTTGAAAAAATATTTTTTCAGCGAAGCCCAAGTTGCTGAAAAGTAACGTTGAGCCCCGATGGATCCGATGGCAAAGTGTGGTCAAAAATTTTAAATTTATATTAAATAATTAATGAGACACTTTCGGATAACATAAATGTATCTTATAGCGAGATAAACTACAGCAAAGGCAAACAGCCCCCCTCAAAAAAGGCTGTTGCCAATGAAAACAAACAGTGTAAAAACACCAGAAAACATGACTCCAGGCACTGAAAAAACTGGCCCGGAATCAGTCATCAATTACACTCTATCTGATGCAAAACAGAGACTCCCAGGGGAGAATCTGTAGAACATCAGATGGAAGATGCAGAACACAAACGTTATACACCCATGGGTGAAAACGTAACTATGGGGAAAATAACAGAAAACATTCTGTAACCAAGCAACTCTCCCAGGAAATTTTAGAAATGAAATTTCTCAAAAATATGCCAAAAGCATGGGAGAATTGCAAGGGGGGACTTTAGAAGGCCAGGGGAGAGGAAACACTGAATAAGCAGTGCAACAATTAGCAAGAATGACAACAAGAGGCCCATGCCTCGAAAATAGGCAACTTAACATAATTTTATCAAAAAATTTTAAGTACAGCCCTGATTATTTTTTGCCACTTCTTTTTCCTCTCCTCCTTCTATCCTCCTTAGAATCACATTTTCTCCAAAAATTACGTGTCTGGCATCCTTTAAACTGAGATTTACAAGCACAAAGATCAGTGAGATGTTGACTGATGAAGTACCAAACAGAGAATGATAATTGGCGCCAATTTCGGGACGACTGCGTCACTGCGCATGCGCAGTAGAGGCGTAGTATGGAGGTCCTTTAGGACATGATTTCTTTTTGTTTTGGATGCAAATTTTGGGGATTGGGGGGCAAAATTTGTGTTTGGCCCTGGTTTTGTTAGAGTTAGCACCAGCTAAGTCTGGGTCATTGGTACAGTATAAAAATATATAAATTCAAAGTAATTTGAATATTTTTTATACTTACCAATAGCCCAGTCTAGCTAGTGCTAAAAATTTGCATGCAAAATCGCAAATTTCGTGTCCTATCTGGTCCTCCATACTTTTGCGAACAGCACATGCGCAGTATCCAGGAAGACACTGAAACTGGCGCCAACCATCATTCTCTGTTTGGCCATTCTGTCAGTAACAACAAACTGACATCTGTGCTTTTAAATCACAGTTTTAATGATGCCAGACACAAATCAATGGTAGAATTGGTGGATCACTGTAAAAAATGATCTACAGTATGACCGCTGTCGTCTGGTCACTTTCCATGGGTGGGCAATATTTCCACAGACATAATATTAGATTTGAAACACCAATTATAGGAATAATCACCTAAAATTTAATTAACCCTTTACTTAACGAATTGCCCGCATCCGCCCGCGTAATATGCAAATTCAGCAATTGAAAAAATATTATATTTAAAAAATTTTCAACAAAACCATATCATGTGACCCCATGCTGGAACGAGCTCGTCGAGCTCGTTCCAACGAGGGGTCACATGATATGGTTTTGTTAAAATTTTTTGAGAAATTTAAAAAAATAATATTTAAAATAATAAATTTTGATATCGTCTGCGTTGGGTAAAGGGTTAATGAAGCACCGTGTACAACCCGGTGCTTTGTTAATTAAAATCTTGCTGACAATGATTTTTATTACCTGGTAAATGCATGTGTGGTCATCACTGCCCACACGTGGGTTACAACCAATCCACTGTGACTGCACTGTATTCTAAAACTATTACAATATATTCTCTGCAAACAGCATTGGAAAAATATGAAAAGTATATACTTACAACAATCTCAACTTCCTTTGAAAACCAGAATACAGGATTTGGAAATGCCTTCGTTGGGTTTATGGGTGAAGCAACAAAGAGTCTGAAGTCTCGCCTGAAAGCATTTGAAAAAGTGTTTGAGGTAAGTTGATTCCTTCATGTACACAGTGTTTAAAACTGGCATGCTAAAAATGATAAATTTAAAGTAATTAGTATATTTTTATACTCACCAATGGCCCAGTACCGCAGGGTTCCCTCACGTCTGACCGACTCCATACTACCACTAAGGATGGAGAGGGATGTGATGAACAAATAATACACCATGTAGACATAATATCCAGTCTCTAAGGTGGAAATATAGATTGGACAGAAATGAAAAGGGAGACGAAAACAATGTTCCGACACCCGATCATAAAAACCTAGATAAACTCCTTATGTTCAATCTGATGTCAGGAAATATATTCCTGAGGAGTTAGCATAGGCATTTGAAGAAACATTCATTAATCACTCTAGGTAAATAAGGTGTCATCAATAGGGTCTCATATACAATGTAACTAACACCAACCCATCCCGGTAGGAAGAGAATAACCTCCTCTAACATAATGGTATCCTGTCCGATTGGACGATGAATTCAGCCTAGCTGAAGCAGCTAAAGGTATTCCTATTCATGAAGACAATAAAAAGACTGATAACTGCGGCCTTAGATGCTCACCAAGGAGACTTACAACTCCAGCCGTAGCTTATAAGTCTTCATCTCCGAGAAGACAGATATATCGATGAAAGTTGCAACTTTGAAAGCTCACTGAACGGAAACTTATAACTATCGTCACACAAGATAGGGAATGAAGAGCCGCTATATTAACAGCCCTAAATTTCCAAAGAGACAGCAGTCTCAAGAAATAATTATTTCAGTTATGTCATTGCATAATTACTGAAAAACATCGCTCATGATTCTAGTTAGGCTACTAAGGTGTAAACAATAAGACTCAAGTCTATGACACCTATAGGAAAACAAACCGAAAAGCACTCTTCCTTTAGTGGTTTTATTCCTAAAAGACAGCGGTCAGAGCCTAGCTGACATAGCTTAGAAGTCTTCATCTCTGTGAACACAGATATCTCAGTGTAACTTGTGACCTTGAAAGCTCACTAAACGGAGACTTACAACCATTGTCTCACAAGAAAGGGAAAGACAGTAGTCTCAAGGTACCTATGCAGTTATGAGTCTTTGTCTGCATGAAGACATAGCTGTATCACTTGTGGACTTTGAAAGCTCACTAAATGGAGACTTACAACGCTTGCAGCTAATGTATAAGAAAAGACTGCTGTAACAATACATAAGGCTACTATGGCATCCACAATGGCATTAAATGTCCTGACGCCAAGGAATACAACACCAAGAAGGAAAGGACGTACTTATTCCCTCCAATGGCTCTATTCCAAACAAGACAGCTGTCTCAGCCTATCTATGCACTACAGAACCTCTATTCGTAAGGAATAGTGAATAGGATTTCTTATACAATTGCCAAGGCAAGGAAGGTGTCGTTAATCGGGACAAAAGCCCTCAACACCTGAGCCAAAAGATCGGGGATGAAAGATCTTCATCTTTCCATCGTTTGGTATGATAAACTGTTTTTAGCACAGCAAATGCAGACTTATATTCAGATGGAACAATATTCTAAGAGCTTAAGACTAAAATTTCATAGTCTTAAAGTGCCCTTCTGTGAGGGATGAAGACTCACACTCCACAACCCTCTCACCATCCAAATGTTCCATCCGAAAAAATGGTCAACTTCATCCGACTGAATGGATGACTGGACCAACGCAGCACCGTCCGACAGCTCACCATCGGAGCTTGTTAAATGGTAGTACTAGCAACTACTGGAATGCTGTGATACGCAGAGCAATCTGCATCAGCCGGTCCATGACCAAGGCTAGCAGAGCAATGATAATCCACTTGTTACCATAAACTGCTCACAGGATGGAGATCTGGCTCCAGATTCTCGACACATGTCCTGTATAAAAATGCCTCGAACGACTAGCTATCGACCTGAACATGCAAAGTCTGCGGTCAATGTACTTCATTAATGAAGCGGGGAAAGATGCCATAGCTCAACCGGATCTGGCTGCAGTGTGGAAGGAGCATTCTGAACCGCAAGCGTGAATGGGCATCCCAACTCACTAAAGTTTCTCGAACCAAAAACAGTTGACTCTGACTGCTGGCGGAAAGGAGAGGGTTCTCCAGCTCGCGGTCTGCTCCAGACCTCGGTAAGTGTTCCATTAGAAACTTGTAGGCATCTATCCCTTATTATGCATATCCATGCAAGAAGCTGACCCCAGCTGAAGTGCGGAAGAAGCATCCCGGCTCATCACATAGGACGGATGCTCCTACTCATTGAAGTTTCTTACAACACAAAACAGTCATCCCCGACTGTTAACAGGAAGAAAAATGTTCTGCACTCGCAATCTGTCCCCAGACCTCGCCGAGTATCCCACTTAGAAACTTCTAGGCTAATCCTCTTTCGTGCACCTCCCTGTAAGTAGAAGAAGCCATAATTGCCGCCGGCCTCGGCAACAGTGTGGAATGAACATTTTGAAGTGTTTTCCGACTCAGTCGACCTCGATTGTTAATGGGATGGAGATGGTTTTCCAAATGGTGATCTGGCCTCAGATCTAGACGAGCGCCCGTAGAGAAACTTCAAGTTTCTTCTACATGCACAATTGACCAGACGGACCTAGCGCCGTCCGACTGCTCACCACTGTCCTGGGTTTTTAAGCCGCAATAAGCTGCGCGAATTACGACAGAAAGTCCATTACAGAGGCTTTGGGAGCAGCGGCTTATTTCCTGCCACATGTTGCTCCCGGAATGGAGATCCGCAAGCATCTTATTTCCCGCCACATGTTGCTCCCGGAATGGAGATCTGCCTGCTGATCTCTTCTTTAAACGTCCCGATGAATCAAGCCTCTACTGGATGGACCTTTATCTTCCTTCTTCAAGGGTAAAGACTGGAGTGACTTCAATAGGCTGCATGAACATCTATAGTTGGGTAGCTAGTGTGCGGTCGTATGTGCTTCGCTAAGGTGGAGGAAGAAGCCATAACTGCAGTCGGCCCTGGCTGCAGTGTAGAAGGAGCATCCCGAGCGGCCAGGAAGGACGTTAGCTCCGACTCAGTGGGAGTTTCTCAAAGCAATAGTAGACCCCGACTATTACTGGGTTAGAGAAGGCTCTTCTGCTCGCGGTCTGAAGCAGGCCTCACTGAGCTTCCCGAAGAGAAACTTGCAGACTTCTTCCCCTTATTTTGCCATTGTCACTGGGTGAGCTTTTGATTAAAAGGTGCTCAATCCCCCCAAATCTACACTCTCCTCGACTGTATCAGACATACCCGGTATTACCGTTCCCACTTACGGGTAACCGCCTGACCGGTCGAGCTAGCTGCTGGAATAAGAGGCCTTATTCCTTATATTCAAGAGCACCTTAGCAGCTAGCTTTATTTAGTCATCAGAGTGCGACAGAGGCATCACATTTTGGATGGGTGTCACAATACCATCACCATATACCTGTTCCTCTGGAAAAGAAACTGAGAAATCAAATAATCTTGCAGTGACAGCCCCGACATCAGAACTTCACCGCAAATACATAGCGCAACACCCGCTTCCAATGTTAGTGTCCTAAAAAATAGGACCAGAATCAGTAGGAGTGCAGTGACAATAGGCAAGGCAACAAGTATGTAAATCCGATGTAGACTATTACGCCCTACACTGAGAACAGTAATTCATAAATAATTATAATCCAACAAGTTCTTTTTTTAAAATGCCTAAGTTCCCTGTGGGAACCACACAAGCCCAAGGGTATCCCGATAGAGCCTAAGAGTGGACACCAAAATATTAAAGCTACACTACCGGAATATTAATAAATGTATCCTAATATAATTGTGATGAAATAAAACCCTGAATATTACCTGTTAAAAGTAATCAATATCAGGATAGAACAACCGGAAACCAGACAAATGGCACACCAAAGGCCCAAGTCAGTACATAATAAACTAATACCTGATGCAAAGCTAGATCTTCATGTGAAGAAAAAACAATGCATCCGGTATGAGATTCAAGACAAAAATAGCCAAACACCCCTAGGGTGAGGACGTAATAATGGGGACAAACAGAATAAACATTCTGTACAACACGTTAAACTCCCAAAAAATTTAATAAAAAATTTCAATAAAAAAACAGCCAGAAAGCTTAGGAGTTTAACCGGAGGGTTCAGGGAAGGATAGGGAAGGAACACATAATGACGTCAAGGCATATTTCTCCCCCCCACTATATGTGAAACATACATGTGTCCAGGGTGAGACAGCAGGGTGGGATATTTCTATCCCACCCACCCCATGTGATATACTCATTTGCATATTTTATTAGGTCACCGAACTATTTCTTCATCGTCTGCACAATTGTAAATAAACAAAATGGCTTCACGATTTCCTGCATGAAATCCACGTGCCATTCAAAATCAACAATGTTAATTTGTTTCAACCCCATGTTTCTTGGCGGATTAAAAATATCACTGCGCGAATTTATCGATCGATCAATAATCTCACAATGCCCTTTACTTTTTAGTTTGACACGTGTAAATTCATTAACCCCTTAATGGACAGTGTTACAAATCAATTTTTTAGTATATACCTATGGTATATACCAAACTTTTGTACGATCTTCTTGATGAAATTGTTTATTTTTCGAAAGGACTACGACTTGATAAATTGGGTATTTCAGCATGTGACTGCCAATTATCTATAATGACATAATCCTTGTGTGGGGGAGAAAAATCATCCTCGATGAGTCTGAAGGTGGGAATGGGGAAATCTCATCCTCAGGGAAATATATCTGAACCAGACCCTTGACAAGTCTGGTTCAAATATCTTGCCCCTCGGGTGAGATTTCCCCATCCCACCTCCAGACTCATCGGGATCATAATAATCCTGAAATTGGGTAACATGAAATAATTTTTTACCTAACGTAACAACTAAACTGGCCAGCGTTTTTTTTTCATAAAAATCGCCAAACAAATTTTATTATTTTTTCAACTTTTGCCTTGAAAACGTAGCTTAGGGCCCATTATTGGAACAAGCTCATTGAGCTCATTCCAATGAAGGGGCATAAGCTATGTTTACAAGGCAAAATATGAAAATGTTTTGTTATTCAGGAAACGTTTCTTTTTTTGTAATTGCCTGTCATCTGCTATTTGTATTAGGTAAACAGTTAATGAAATATAAGAAAAAATTAATTCAATTCTACTTCCGAAACCAACTCACTTTTGACATCAACATTTACTTCTGACATCATTCCTGTATTAGACATGTGTGTGATAAATGCATATTATGATATACATGATGATGAAATATGACTACCAGAACAACAAATGTAATACAAACCTCTTATTGTTCAAAGTGACAGCATAGTAAGCTTTTATTGAGGTTGGTTTTCTATCCATCTTCACCATGATGGAAGCACCAGATGAAGTCTGAAAAAAATAGATCAGTCTTAAAATCCTTGATGCATGCATACTGGTCAATTGAATGTTTCCCACTAACCTCCGAAAGGCATTTTGTGCCTTTATGAAACAGTGAGAACTCAAAACAGGCAGTGATTCATTTCTGTCAAGACAGAAAGTGTGAAAAAATGTCCAGCTAAGGCTCACAAAATAAATGAATTGATTTTCTGGCAATTTTTTTTTCAAATCAGGGAGAAGGGGAGGGAGGGTTTTATTTTTAATTTTAATGTTATTTTTTGGCATAGAAGGAGTATTTAATGGGTGGCTTTCCAGTGTTTTTTCATGCCCAGAAAAACAGATTAATAGAAAGTGCATAATCAGGCCACACAAAGTAGATCTTCTGTTCATGTTCTTGGTTCAAGTTTTAGGCCTCATAATCTACAGAATAGCATGGGTGGTGGTGTATTTCATCCCTTGAGTGCAAGAAGACTTTGCAATGCTAAAGCATTGCAAAGCCTTCTTGCACTCAAGGGACAAATTCATCAATTTTTTGAACTTGGGTAAAATATCAGACATAAACCATTTAATTTTTATTTTTTTTAAGTTTAAATTGGTTATAAAAAGAGAGCATGCGGCAGCCAAAAGGACCATGCGGGATGGCCTGAGAAACAGATTTTTTATTTTTTTAGGCCTTATACAAATTATTTCATTTAATTTTAACTCTCAAGGACCTTATTCTGACTTTGATCATTTTTTACCACAACAGAACAGCTGCCCCAACATGCTGTCTCTGTGGAAACTTCCAAGTTACATTCTAAGTTCCAAGCCATTTGTTTCTTGGCAAGTCTTGGCTGCCTATTTAGGTTAGTTTAGTCTTTAGTTATACTCTGGGAGCATGGTCGATCAGTAGATACAGATGCAGGCTGCAAGCCGAGAGGTCCTTGATTCGAATCCCACCTGCAACAACCGACGTGGGGGCATGGTGGCATTGAGTACTTAGGTGTACTGCACAACGATGGTGCACTGGTCTTCAACCAATGCTAACCCTGCTTGTGTGGAGTTAGTACGTTTGGGAGTCTGACAGCTGCTCAGTAGTTCTCTCTGGGTACTCTGGCTGTAAAATCCCAATAAATAAATAAATAAATAAATAAATAAATAAATAAATAAATAAATAAATAAATATATAATAAATAAATAAATAGTTATGCTCTTCATGTTTCAGTTATATACATCAATCAAAAAATAAATTAACTGATCTCTGACAATTTTTTTTTTCAAATCAGAGAGGAGGGGAGGAAGGGTTTTATCTTTAATTTAATTTTTTTTTTTTGCACAGAAGGAGTATGGATTGGGAGGCTTTCCAGTGTTTTTTCATGCCCAGAAAAACAGATTAATAGAAAGTGCATAATTATACAAATTATGTCATTGAATTTTAACTCTCAAGGACCTAATTCTGATTTTGATCAGTTTTTACCACAACAGAACAGCTGACCAAACATGCTGTCTCTGTGGAAACTTGCAAGTTACATTCTAAGTTCCTTGCCATTTGTTTCTAGGCAAGTCTTGGCTGCCTATATAGGCAGCCAAGACTTGCATAGAAAAAAACTGCAAAGCCACAGGATAAAGATTGTCTTTAGTTATGCTCTACGGATTTCAGTTTTATACATCAATCAAAAAACATAAAAAGTTTTTTAAGTCTCTCAATTTCGGAAGACACAGCAAGGCAATAAAAACATCCAATGATGGGGTGCAATTTCAGTGCCTGATAATCAAATTATTATTTTTGGGGGGCCCAAACTTGCAAAGGTGAGTCATTAGAGGAGCTGTAAATTGTACACCAAGCTCTTAGGCCACTACTCTAATTATGTAAGGAATCTGAAGCTGCACTGGGCTGTTTGTTTATCCACTTTTCATGAAGTTTGCGCAGTGACTGTTGATAAAAACTAAAACTAATGTCCTTTTATCACCAAGATATACAGATATTCTTTCCTACCCTAGTTTTAGATATTCCAATGCACGCACGTTGTTTTAAGTTTTAGGCCTCATAAGCTACAGAATAGCATGGGTGGTGGTGCATTTTGTCCCATAACTGCTAGAAGGCTTTGCATGCTGAAGCATTGCAAAGCCTTGTTGCACTCAAGGGACAAATTTATCAATTTTATTAACTTGGGTAAAATATCAGACATAAACCATTTAATTTTTATTTTTTTAACCCTTTACCCAACGCAGATGATTTCAAAATTTATTATTTTAAATATCATATTTTAAATGTTTTCAAAAAATTTCAACAAAACCATATCATGTGACTCCTCTTTGGACCGAGCTTGACGGGCTCGTTCCAAAGAGGGGTCACATGATATGGTTTTGTTGAAATTTTTCGAAAAATAATATTTTTTCAGCTGCTGAATTTGCATATTGCGCGGGCTGATGCGGGCGATTCGTTGGGTAAAGGGTTAAAGTATGCATTGGTTATAAAAAGAGAGCATGCGTTAGTCAAAAGGAAAATCTGGCAGGACCTGAGAAACAGATTTTCAACATTTTTAGGCCTTACATGTCTAAAATAAGTCACAGAAGGCAATACAAAGAATTCATGGTTTGTATTCCTACTGTGGGTACAGAATGCAAGTCGAAACATGTACATTTTTCAACAAACAAAGGTGAATAACTCATGGATGGAATCCTCTAGCATGTAATCTGACATGGTGATTATTTTAACATACTAAATTTCATTACAATCAGTCAACTATAGACAGATGAACCCATGAATGGATGAACGGAATCCTGTATACTCCTCTATCTGTATGAGATGTTGGGGCATAACAACTTTCTTGAATTACCAGAGTGCAAGAAAATATAATAAGAAAGTAGAGTTCAACCGATGATCAGAACAAGCCACCCCAATCAACCGATTGTCCTGTAACATTGGTTGCCAAGTATTTTGTGATAATTCATAAGCCACATTTTATTATCTTCTGCAATTGTAAATGTAAAATGATGTCAATGATACTATTCGATAAAGTTGAGAAACAACCACAATGTGTATTCTTAATCTCTCGCCCCTTTATGGGATATACAAGTTAAACGACATGGAATGCTTACAATTGAGTGTACTTGCGGGTGTCACCAGTTCATACCGGAAATACGAAGGTTGCAGTGGCAATAAAATTACCAGTCACAGGCAATTGGGCGGTACATGTGGCTCGGTGCATTATGAGTCAAAACAACGACTGGGCTATAGTTTGTGTGCGTTAAAGGGATGGTTGGGGAATGGCTGAAAAATTTTCAGCCAATCCCCAACCATCCCTCTTGTGCACACAAAATGTAGACCAGTCGTTTTTTTAGTGTGCAGTATTTCAATTGGAATCAGCTTTGGAAATGGCCGATTGTGATCTCTCTAAACCGATAATAGGCCAGCATCCATTTCTGGTAATCAGTTGAACACTTTAGAAAAGCCAGTTTTTAACCCTTTACCTAAAGAATCAACCGCATCCATCTGTGTAATATAAAAATTGCGCAGTTGAGAAAAACATTTTTTCAAAAGATTTAAACAAAACCACATCACATGGGTCACATGATAATTTGTTGAAAAGTTTGAAAAAAATCTAATATTTAAAATAATAAATTTTGATACTATGTGCCTTGGGTAAAGGATTATTCTTCTAACTGATTTCAACTAAAACTCACATAGTTCTTGTGCCAGGTTATCTGTGGTTGACCTGTTTTCTGAAAAAAAAGTTAAAAAATTTATAGTAATTTATATATTTTTTATACTTACCAATGACCCAGACATAGCTGGTGCTAACTCTTAAAATATAGGGCCAAACACAAATTTTGCCCCCCAATCCCCAAAATTTGCATCTAAAACTAAAGAAAACATGTCCTGAAAGGCCCTCCACACTTCGCCCCTACTGCGCATGCGCAGTGTCAAGGACGTTCCGAAATTGGCGCCATTAATCATTCTAATAACCAGTGCCTGGTAAGCGCTATGTACTCAGCGGGGAGGCAAGAGTTCCCAACTCCTGGGAGGGCCATCCCCGTCTGGGTCATTGGTAAGTATAAAAAATATATAAATTACTATAAATTTTTTAACATTTTTATACTGTACCAATGACCCAGACATAGCTGAATAGTAAAAAGGCTGGAGGGCCAAGGACATAGAGCAAAATGGAATACGCTCAATAAAATAAAATAGAGTCATCCCCTGTAGGGAAAAAGAAGTAATAGGCCTTACATGTATCTTTCTTATTTATGATAAATTAGAAAGATACAACACCTTCCAAAATTGAGCTTCATACATCCATGTACTCTATTAATATCCAATATAATCCTTATACTAATAATTTTTAAAGTAAGCCAATAAATAAAGTAAGTCTAGAGAATAGAGACTCTTATACTCCTAAAAGTGTCTGAGGATTGCATAATCATGTCCGTTGACATATGCAATATTCAAAAGCTATACTTTAAAAACTAAGACTTGAATGAATTTTAAAAACCTAAACTTCTCACTAAACAACCATCCCAATAACAGCTCAGAATTACTAACTCCGGAGGAGGTATCCCCTTGTTTTCATAGTAAAACAGGTGACCCAAGGGAACACCCTCCCCCCCCTCCCCTTTTCTTGCCCTGGGTCAAATAGCCCAGAGCGAAGAGGGCAGCCGAACGGAGACACTGCCGAAACAGACAGCCTACCTAGCTATAGTAGCAACTGTTAAGTGAATGACATTCTGAGCAGTAGATAATAGACCTAACAATAGAGGCCTCCAGAAATGGACTCGATATTTCTAAGATAAAATTCATGAATGTGGATGGCTGAGCGCAATGAGCGGCCTTCAAAAATCTATAATAGCGACACTATTAATGTAAGCCCAAGAAGTAGAAGAACTCTTACTTCATGAGCCGAAATCTTAAGCACAACTGCTAAGTCAATGATATACCATAAGCAGTACCGATAGTTAATAGAATCCATTAACAATAAAATGGAGCGTAACGTCCTTCTACTAGACATCAAAGACAGAAGAAGCTTACGCCCTTTGTAATAAACAGATATCTGTTTATAAATACATAAACTGTACCCGGAAAGAGTAAAGGCCTATGCCCATACGAAGACGGAAGGACCTTAAAATAATAGGTTCCGGATAATAGGAGCCTAACTCTTATGCAACAATCCAACCTAAATAGTAACGGAAGTATTGATTCCGAAACTATGAAAGTGAAAATCATCCATCGATAGTGCATGAAACTCACTGACTCTACAGTAAAAGAGAAACCAACAGAATTACTGTCTAAAAGGTCAGAATTTGAAAACTACTGTTTCCAGAGGCTCAAATGATTACTTAGCTAAATAAGAACCGAAGTTAAAATCCGTATAGGAATTTAATCTAAAGATTCTAAGTCTATTTATCAAAAAGTTACTAACTGACTTAGATAAAGAGACAAAAGACTCAATTGTAAACTATCGTAGAGTGCATAGGTATGAGGTAACATAAACCTATAACCTAAATAATAACAGGCTGCAGTAGATCTTGTGAAACAAGTATACTAAAAAATAGCAATGAGTAGTATGGAGGGATCAACAATATGAACATAATGATCCCTACACCACGACGGAAGAGCCTCCACTTTAGCCGCATAGAATAGCGAAGAAGAGGATCTCCTATAGTAAGAAATCGCGTCCAAAGCTCGTCCAGTACAGTGCTTACAATGCAATACGGACCACACAACGGAATACATGAAGGTTGCGACCTTGCTGGTTGTGATAAAGATGACACGATTTACCCAGTGAAAAAGATCCTCACATAGAGGAAGATTTCACGTTAAGACCCACAGTAGACAAGAGAGTAAATTACTCATGATCTCTGTGAAGATAGAGATGCTATCAACAGAAATGTATTGTGGTTGTTTATCTTAGCAATACCTGCTAAAACAACAGCGCCGGAGGATACGCGTATCCTATCATTCCGTCCTATAGATCAATAGAGCGTTAACAATATTAGCTCAGAGATCTGGACAAGCCAACACATACGTCTGCAATTGATTAGCAAGCTGTGTCATAAATAAATCATCATTGGACGCTCCCATAGATAGCAAATCTGATTGAATACTTGTTTGTTGAGAGTCCATTCTGACAGCAACAAGCGACCCGTAAGAGAACGGGAGTCCGATAAAACAATCAGACGACCCGGAATATGACGGACCAAAACTGAACTTGGTGTACAATAACCAACAGACGGATTCTTTCCATTAAATTGAATAACGGAAACGAAAGAGTGCCTCCCTGGTTCCGGAGATACGCCACTACTGTCGAATTAAAGGACAGGAATTTGGGCATGCGTTTCTGAATAATGTTCATGCAATGACATAAAGCAAGCCTAAAAAACATTATTCCGTGGAAGTTAAACTGATTGCTAAAAGACTGCGGAACCCAAAGACCCTGGCACTTCGAATCCGTAGGGATCAGTATTATATCCCAATCTGTTTGACTGGCAACCGTCATAACAGCCACACTCGGGTCCGGCAACTGCGGCGGCACTCTCTGAGTCAACCACCGAATGTTTGCCCCAGTCTGAATCTCCTGTAACACTAGATAGACAAGAGAACGTATAAATCGAGCAATTCATGGATTGCCGAAAAGTTGCCGTCGAAGAGAAGCTCCTCCGAGAACGAAGCGACTCTGAGAGAGTTCTTAACCTTACTATCCACGCGTGTGGATGTAGCTAGGGCTGCTTCACGTCTAACTAACTCCAATCAGCCACTGAAGGGCGGAGTTATACGTGAACAAACTACTGCCCTCAAAAGAAATTACATTGAGAATAATATCCCGTAAATCTTTTCTTGAAGACGTAATGATAACGCCTCAGTAAGGCGGATTACGTATAATAAAGCGTCTAAGTTAAGTCTACTATACATAATGTCGTTCCCAACATTGAAATTGGAAAAGACATAAACGGCGAAAAAGAATATATGCAGTCTTTAATCACACCGTCTAGACGCATATGAACTCTCGGTATGCCCTGCTCTGCCAAAATAAACTATTTGTATAAATGATAAAATGGCAGAAATGAACAACGCGGACAAGAAACTAAACTATCATGCTTAGTAGCAGGCTTGTATATATATATATATATATAGCGTCGAAAAATAAAACACATGTTGTAATGACAATATTGGACTGCGTCGGTAAGTCAGGGACAATGTCCCTGAACCGATCGAAAAATCCGAGTCCAATGACGCTATAAGTCTCTTATCCAAGATCGCAGCAATGAAGTCCGAAATAATAATCACTGGAAGATAATGCCAGAAGATATGAAAGGCATCTTCCGATACTACTAAAGGGAAAACTCGAAATCTTTCAAATCCCTTTCGCCATCCTGTCGGACCCTATAAAGCGTTCGGTCGTCCGTAGCTGATGCAACCGCGGACCGCACCGACCCAGCGCCGTCGGATAATTCCTGATTCGACCGAGAAACTGTCAATTGCTGGGATGCTGCGAAACAACAGTGCTAACTCGGATAGCACGTCCGTCACTGAGGCCTGAGGAGAAGCGGTCTTACGATGCATTGCCGCTGGAAGCTCCGTGATCGTTACCCCGTGCATACTACCAATATGCGAGCGAACGGAGTGTATAGGCCTCCTGTCCCTTGGCTACCGGATGGCGCGACCTATTCGCCGTGGAATCACTGAATGCCGAAACTGATCGGATACTCGAGGTCACGTAGCCAATGTGCGGTCGTGTGCCCTGCTGTGAGGATGAGGAAGCATTAAAGACAGTCTCTCGGACTGTCAATATAACGGAGTGTCCCGACCAACGGACATATGCTCCGAATGTAAAATATCTGAACCACAACATGCGGTCCCCTATGTTGTTGGGCGAGAGAGGGACCTCTCTCGCTCACAGCCCGGACGGACCTGGACAAGCCAGGAACCGGACTAACAGGCTTCCTCCGATCTGTCCTCAATCTGCCGTCACTGGGTGAGTACTAAAGTAATTAAAGTGCTCGCATCACCCAAATCTCCTTCCTAGACCGCAACAGACGAACCCGGCAGCCGAACCATTCGATGAATGTACGCTACACCGGGTGAGCTAGCAAATGTCACTCCGTAGGCGATAGACATACTCCATGAGCACTTATTGCCGCTAACTCTTCATTAACTATGACGACAGAGGCACACTTTTGAAAGACATCTCCATAACTCTTCGAACAAGAAACCAGAAATGCTTGGATAGCAAGCATAAAATAATAATATATATAGCGTCGTTCAATAATTCGAAAGTTTGTGTGACATTATTGGACTATGTCGGAACTGAGGGACGATGTCCCTGAACCGAACCAAAAATTTCTAAGTCCACCGACGCTATCAGTTTCTTATCCGGCATCGCAGCATTCTGGTCCGATGAAAGAAGCTGTAGAAGACCAAGTCAGATGACATACACAACAGCATATGTTGTTCCGAAAGGGAAAGCTCGAAATCCTCCGAATCCCTTTCGGTATCCCATCGGACCGGATGAAACTTTCGGACGTCCGTACCCGCTTCCGTGGAGCGTCCCGACCCAGCATCATCGGATAAAATATATGCGACAGATTCAGTTGATGCTGGGATGCTGCGATAAACTGTGCTATTAAGGAAAGCACGTCCGTTCCCGAGGCCTGTGCAGTAGCGGTCTTACGATGCATTGCCGCCGGAAGCTCCGTGTACGTTGACTCCCGCACACTTCCTATGCGAACGTCCGGAGTCTGCAGGCCTCGTGTCCCTGGCTACCGGATGGTGTGACCTGGTCGCCGAAGAATCCTTGATCGGCGAAGCTGGTAATATATCGGCGGTCACGCAGCCAAGGTGCGGTCGTGTGCGCTGACGAGAAGAGGAAGCCTTAGCAGTCTCAGCGGACTGCCTATACAACGGAGCGTCCCGAGCGACGGACGTATGCTCCGCTTGCGACACATTTTGTACCACAACATCTGGGGCCAGATGTTGTTGAACGAGAGAGGGGCCTCTGTCGCTTGCCGTCCGGATGGACCGGAACGAGCTATGAACCGACTAAAAGGCTTCCTGCGTTCTCCCTCCGATCCGCCGTCACTGGGTGTGCATTAAGTTAATTTATAGTGCTCGCATCACCCCAAAATTCCTTCTAGACCGCAACGGACGAACCCGGCTGCCGAACCATTCGGTGAATGGACGCTACACCGGGCGAGCTAGCGGACGTCAAAGGCCGTCGAACCTACTAGGGTCCTCTTAGGCAATTGGCGTATTTACATGAGCACTTTTCCGCTAGCCCTTCATTAATTGTGACGACGGAGGCACACTGTTGGAAGACATCACAGATACATCACCCTAATCTTGATCGTCTGAAATAGAAATTGATAAAGTAGAGTGACCCTGCGGGGAAAGGACCGGAGTGTCCAAATCCCCAACAACATACCGTGACATACGCTTCCCATATTGTCATCGAAATCATACGATACAGAACAGGAGTTAATGCGAGTACACTGACCACATATAGAATGATAATAAAGTCAGAGGAAGACTTCCTCTTAAAACAATTGATCAATATCCTTTCAATGTGAAAAGAAAACAAGTCCTGGTACTCGCACTAACCCCTGGCAATCAAAATACAAAATAATAATATGATCCATTAATATAGAAAAAATAATTGAAATCAAAATATTTTGAAAAAATATTTTTTCAGAACAGCCCAAGTTTCTGAAAAGTAACGTTGAGCCCCAATGGATCCCAAGCCTAAGTGTGGACAAAAATTTTAAAAATATTTTAAACAATTTATTCAACACTTACGAACAATAATAATGTATCTACCGGTAGTTATGATTAAAATAACATAAAGATATTATTTTTTAGAAATCCCCCCCTCACACAGAGGGCTGTTGTAAATGTAAACAATGAGTGTAAAAACACTAAAATAAGACTCCAGGCACCCAGGCCCGAAATCAGTTACCAAAAATACACTATCTGATGCAAAACAGAGACTTCCAGGGAAGAAACTGCAGAACATCAGATGGTAGATGCAGAACACAACGCCTAACCACCCGTAGGTGAAGACGTAAACATGGGGAAAGAACAGAATTCATTCTGTTATTCAGCTAAAACTCCCAAGAAATTTTAGTAATAATAATTACAGAAACTATGCCAAAAGCATGGGAGAATAGCAAGGGGGAACTTAAAGGACAGGGAGAGAGGAAAACACTTAAAAAACAGTGTAACTAAATAATCAGAATGACAACAAAATGGCTGCTGCCTTGAAAATAGGTAACTTAACATAATTTCATTAAAAAATTTTAAGTTACAGCCCTGATAATATTCTGTCACACATTCTTTTCCTCTCCTCCTTCTCTATCCTCCTTAGAATCACCATTTCACTAATATTTATGTGTCTAGCATCATTTAAACTGAGATTTATAAGCACAAAGATCAGTCAGATGTTAACTGATGAAGGGCCAAACTTAGAATGATTAATGGCGCCAATTTCGGAACGTCCTTGACACTGCGCATGCGCAGTAGGGGCGAAGTGTGGAGGGCCTTTCAGGACATGTTTTCTTTAGTTTTAGATGCAAATTTTGGGGATTGGGGGGCAAAATTTGTGTTTGGCCCTATATTTTAAGAGTTAGCACCAGCTATGTCTGGGTCATTGGTACAGTATAAAAATATTAATTATTGAATAAAATTATTATTCAATTTTCTATAGGGATGAATCTTATTTAGACAATATACCGAAAAACCGAACTGATACCGATATCATGAAGATACACAAAAAAACAAACCAAACCAATCATTGAACATCAAAACCTTCCGTATTTTAAAATTTTTCAACATTGACTATTTATAAAGCCTTGTTGAGGCTTCAAAGTTGAAGTGTTCATTTCAATGAAAGAAGTGACTAATTTTCTTTGCAGTTTTGTTAACCATTAAGGGCATGGGCATCCCACAAGACTACAACCTGAACATCTCCAGTTGCTCAGCAGTGATTTCTAGTCAAGTATTCGCTGCCTGTTAAGGTAGTCATGATGTGACTTGAAAGCACTGCCCAGGTGATTTGTCTCTTGTCAGCAGGACCACCTAATGAAGGCATGTTAAGGTTATTTCTATGAGATCACAAAAGCGTGAAATAGACCTTTGAAGGTTAACCATTTCAACATGGTATGCATAAATTTTTGCATGAAAAAATTATTGTTAGTGGACAAGCAGACAATATAAACGAGCAAAAAATCTGAAGTGAGGCTCGGTAATAATTTAATCCAACAGCTCGAGGCGAGCTGTTGGATTAAATTATTACTGAACCTCCCAACAAACCAGGATGACAGTATTAAATGAAATGATACCTTCCAGGGTGCCAGAGTTGGAAGGGTTAAGGTGTGTTTGAAACAAGTCACAAAATTACAGTAGGTATGACTTGTGTTGGCAAAAGAATGCCAGTGTTGAACTTATTGGCACTGGAATTTGCAGCACTGTGGTAGAATGATACAAGAACAACTTATTCTGTATTTTCCTGGTGTGAATTCCCCTTTGGTACCATCAGCAAATTTCAATCAAGTCAAATAAAGAATACAGAACTGAAAATTCTGTTTGGTTTCGGTTTTGTTATCAAAATCAAAACCAAAACAATTACAGAAAACCCGTTGTCACGGTTTTCAACTTCAATGTTGAAAAACTCTAATCAGGTCTTCACTTCTTAGCATAAAGAGAAAAACAACCTAAAGTTAACCCTGTTTTCAAACTTCAGAGTTGCGATACCCCATTTTCAGAACAGCTGCACTAATTGGTATTGAGTTCGAGCATGGAATTTACCACGAAAATAGGTGACAAAATTACTTCTTACTCATCGTGTTTTAAACATTCATCTGTTTAGCAAATGCGATTTCTTTTGCAGAACTGGAAAATGTCACTTATTCCACATTTATAATGACAAATATATTTTTTTCTACACGTAATTTTGAAAGCTTGAACTCTAAAGCCAGCGTCAAAATCACAGTTGAATATTTGGATGGAAATTTAAGGTTACAATGCCGTATATGAACGACTTTTACTGGATAAAATTTTTTATGGTTTTTGGAGTCGGTTGGGCTACCCTAAACACAGGTATTGGATGGGGGGTGGGTAATTTGTGACAGACACAAGGTAAAAATCATTTTTCTCAGACTTGAAATTCTTGAAATAATTTAAGCAAATACATTATGCTCAGGAAATCAGAGTACTGGTATATCAACACAGGTGGTTGCCCTGGAAAGGGAGTCCCTGTGACACTGACTGGTGCCAATTACATCTTCCTGTATGCAAATGCAATGTATTGTTATGCTTGTACAATGAAAACCGAAATCGAAACTGAAAACCCGACACTTTCAATGAAACTGAAACCAACATGAAATTTGAAAGCCGCCCATCTCCAACTGATACCACAGTATATCCCCCTTCCAAATACCCAAACTGATACCGAATTCAAAACTTGCGAAAATAATTTTGTTTCCCTTAACTACAGTCAACATTTCATGGTAAAAACCTGCAGTATGTACATCTTTTTTTATATATTTCATACAATTCTGGTTAAATTTAGAAAAATACATTTTAAACAAATCAATTTATAAGATCCATCTTCATTTTTCAAGTAAACTAAGTGACTGTAAATAAATGTTTGCCAATGCAGCTGACAAATGATACGAAAATAACGATCAAAGTACCATACAAAGGGAGTTATGAACCTCTTTAACCCTTTACCCAACACAGACGATATCAAAATTTATTATTTTAAATACCATTTTTTAAAATTTTTCAAAAAATTTCAACAAAACCATATCATGTGACCCCTCGTTGGAACGAGCTCGACGAGCTCGTTCCAACGAGGGGTCACATGATATGGTTTTGTTGAAATTTTTTGAAAAATAATATTTTTTCAAATGCTGAATTTGCATATTACGCGGGCAGATGCGGGCGATTCGTGGGTTAAAGGGTTAACACATTACCTGACATGACATGAATAAAATATGACATTTGCAAAAAAAATTCTTGAACCATTAAACATTTTCATTTTACACCTAAAAAAATAAACTTAAGACTCCTCATTGGAATGAGCTCAAGAACAAAGTTTTGGAGGCAAACATTTATAAAATGATAAAGGCAGCCAAGGCTGGGCTGGAAACCACTGCCAGCAACTCTAAATTTCATTGGCAATATGACTGGTCACCTGTTCAGGATTAAAAATTGTCCAAAGTCAGAATCAGAGTTTGAGCCACACAAAATAAATTAATTGATTCTCAGGCAATTCTTTTTCAAATCAGGGTGGGAAGGAGGCAGAGAGGCAGGCAGGGGAAGAGGGAGGTTTTTATTTCTAATTTTTTATTTTTATCTTGCATATAAACAGAATATATAGAAAGAGCACAATTATACACTTTTTTCTTTTTTGGTATTAAGGTTTAACGACACTGTAACAGCCAGGGTCATAGCGTGTCCTTGACAGTTTTATGAATGGAGGAAGCTGGAGTACTCGGAGAGAACCACTAAGCAGCAATGAGCAACTGCCAGCTCTCAAACATCGTACCTCCACACTGCAGCACAAGCAGTGTTAGACTGGTTGAAGACTTGAGCACCACCGATGTGCAGTATGCCTTAGGATCATTGCACCCCATGTGGACAATTGGGGTGAAGTGCCTTGCCCAAGGACACAATGCAGGAGTCTAAATCGATTGCTCAGACGGTCACCCATCCAAGGACTAACCAGGCTCAATGTTGCTTAACTTCGGTGATCTGACGAGAACCAATAAAACAAACTCATTTAATTTTAACCCTCAAGGGTCTAATTTTGATTTTAATAACCTTTTATTGCAACAGAACAGGGACAACTTGCCAGTTACATTCTAAGTGCCTTGGCAGATGGTTCTAGGCAAGTCATGGCTGCCTATATAGGCAGCCAAGACTTGCCTAGAAACAGCTGCAAAGCAGCAGGATGTAGACTGTCTTTAGTTATGCCTTAGATTTCAGTTACATCAATCAATCAAAAAAAGTAAATGTTTTCTTTCACTTTTCTGATTTTGGAGTAATTTGAAGACACTGCAGGGGAGGGGGGGGAGGGGGGGCGCAGTGGCTCAGTAGGTAGAGGTGCAGGTTGCAAGCCGAGAGGTCCTCGGTTCAAATTCCACCTGCGGCAACCGCATTGTGTCCTTGGGCAAGACACTTCACCCCCATTGCCCATGTGGGGGCACGGTGATGTCGTGTACAAAGGCGTACTGCACATCGATGGTGCACTTGTCTTCATCCAATGCTAACCCTGCTTGTGTGGAGTTAGTATGTTGGGGAGCTGACAGTTGCTCGCCATTGCTCGGTGGTTCTCTCCGGGTACTCCGGCTTCGTCCACCCGTAAAACTGTCACGGTCATGGTTCGCCATTGTGCAGAAATATGTGACCTTAAACCCCAATAAATAAATATGACACTGCAAGGCACTAGAATGTCCAATGAAGGGGTTCAATTTCAATGGGGGATTGCCTGAGAATCAAAACATTTTTATTTTTGGCCTTAAGGGTTAAATAAGTGCCAGTTACTTATTTAATTATAATACCATAAAATATATTAACTGAAATACCTGGACATCATGGCAAGACTAAAAGTGGATTTTCACTGAACTCTCAGGCTCTTGAATGGAAAATAATCTGATAAACATGTGGGTAGATGGTTGAATCAATGCCCTATAATATAGTGGAGCCCTGTTAATTGAATAGCCACTTTGCCAATGGAAATTATTCAATTAACATGATTATTCAATTAACAGGGATTGTGTCACTTTCCTGTATTCTAGAGATGAACTTAGCATTTATTCTATTATATCTTGTTTGACAGAGCTCCATGAGCTCTGTCAAACAAGATATAATAGATTAATGACTGTATTGGATGTACTGAGGCCAAATAGGTCTATAAGCAAAGGTCAAAAACTGGGGAGAGTCGGAGTAATTTTTCGACAGTTGCAAGATTTTTCATTCAATTAACAGGAGTTTACTCTATAACCTATATTCAATTAACAGGTCAAATTTGTACTGGAGGTATGGTAAATTGTTTTGTGTTTGGAAATTATATTCAATTAACAGGGTTATTCAGTTAAGAGATATCCAATTAAGAGGGCTCTATTGTATTCCTCATGTTTTTTAAATTTTTTGATAAAACCTTGAAACTGACCTTCAATATGGAAAGCCAGTATGCCTCCAGTGTGTGTAAAATATTTATAAGATGACCAAGACAGCTGTGCTCAGCATTAGGAACAACTCTGAAAAAAAATAAAATAAGAAAAAATTAACCTCAAGGATTCTTTTGGGTGCCTACAGGGGCCGATTATGAGACCCTTTCCCAATGGAATTTGGGCATAATTTTTACCACTTCCAATCCAAAATTCCCCACACTCAGTCCCTTCTCAAACAAAAATTTAATTCACAATTTGTGTCTTGAACTGGGTGGTCGTAAGCCCCCCGAATATCAATTACCAACAAGGCAGAGAAAAGGTCTGAATTTAAGGGCAAACAAGAGGTTCTTCAACTGCAAAACCATGGAAGGTTGTCTTTTAAAATGTAGATAAAGGCATTATTAGGCTCCACAAAGTAGATCTGTTTCGCAGGCCATTTTTTTGGTAAAATTGCATGCAGGCGGTGTTTTTTTATTTTATTTTTTATGTTTGTAATCATTTCTTTGCCATCAAAAGTTCATGTTCTTGGTTTGTTTTATGTTTTAGGCCTCATAATCTACAGATAGCATGGGTGGTGGTGTATTTTGTCCCTTGAGTGCAATAAAGCTAGGCAATGCAAAAGCATTGCAAGATCTTGTCGCACTCAAGGGACAAATTTATCAATTTTATTAACTGTGGCAAAATATCAGACATAAACCAATTTATTTTTCTTTTTCTAAGTTTAGTTTTCTATTATAGGCCTCATAATCTACAGGCTAGCATGGGAGGTGATGTATTTTGTTCCTAGGCTTTGCAGTGCTTAAGCATAGTAAAGCCTTGTTGCACTCGAGGGACTAATTTATCAGTTTTATTAACCCTTTACCTAACCTAAAAAGCAGACGACACTTGCAAAAATAATTCTTGAATAACTAATTTTTTGTCTCAAAAACATAGTTTATGACCTCTCGTTGGAACGAGCTCGTCGAGCTCGTTCCAACGAGGGGTCATAACCTATGTTTTAGAGACAAAAAATGAAAAAAATAATGAAAATTAATTGGCGATTTTTGAGAATAGCACTGGCCAGTTTTGGCCGTTACGCTAGGTAAAGGGTTAACTTGGGAAAAAATATCAGACATAAACCATTTAATTTCCTTTTTTTTTAAGTTTGCACTGGTTATAAAAAGAGAGCATGCGGCAGCCAAAGGACCAGATTTTTCACTTTTTTAGGCCTTGTCTCCAGGAGTTTAAGGGTTAATAGTATAACAACAGTTTAATAGAGATTACAGACTGCATTGATAATGATTTCATATGACTGTTTGTTTTTTTTTAAAACTCACCACTCGTAGTATCCATGTAGTATTGTCTGTATTAGAATTAGAATTAGTGGGAGTACATCAACTACAAGCAAGGCAACAAGCATGTAAATCTGAGGAAGATTTCCTCGCCTTGCATTTTGAACAATAAGTTTTCATAATTAATCAAACAAAGTCGATAGTACTCCCACCAACTCCACAATAAATATATGATAAAGATACATAATAATCAACATTCAAAATACAAATCGAAAAATTAATTTCGAAAAAATTTTCAAAAATTTTTTGACAAAAGCCCATGTTCCCAAAGGGGACAAGACAAGCCCAAAAGTATCCCGATAGAGTATAAGTGTGGACAAAATTCCAAAAATAAATGCTACACCACCGGAATATTAGAACATGTATCTATAACAATCCTACAGTAATAATAAGTTGAAACTACATATATTTACAGGACGTTGCCAATGTAAACAACGTCCATGAAAAAAACAGAAACAAGACCCCAGGCACTGAATAAAAAAGGCCCGAGGTCAGTAACAGATTTTAAAGCTACCTGATGTAAAGCAAGATCTTCAGATGAAGAAAAAACGATACATCGGACAGAAGTTGCATGATCCAAACGCCCAAACACCCTTAGGGTGAGGACATAATCCTGGGGATATACAGAATAAATATTCTTTAATACACTTCAAACTCACAAGAAATTTTATTAAAATATGTGAATAAAAATAGGCCAAAACCTTGGGAGTTTAACAGGAGGGCTTTAAGGAAAGGTAGGGAAGGAACAATTAACAAACAGTGGAAAAATCATTAGCAAGAATGATGAAGTCAAGCCCATGTCCCGAAATTGGGAGACATAAAATAATTTTGATAAAAATTATAAAGTTACAACCATGAACATTCCTGACCACTGTTGTTCACTTCCATCATCCAATTATGTCCTTGGATCCACCAATTTCACCATTGATTTGTGTCTGGCATCCTCAAAAATGAGATTTAAAAGCACAGATGTTAGTTCATTGTTGCTGACTTCAGGGCAAACAAAGAATGATGGTTGGCGCCAATTTCGGTGTCTTCCTGGATACTGCGCATGCGCAGATCTGAAAACTATGGAGGACCAGATAGGACATTGAATTTTTGGTTTTGCATGCAAAATTTGGGGATTGGGGGGCAAAATTTGTGTTTGGCCCAGGATTAATTTTTGAGTTAGCACCAGCTATTCTGGGCCATTGGTTATTGTATAAAAATAGTTGGATTCGGGTATGACCACAACAACAAATTACTTTTAGGATTTGTTGTCTGTGGTAAACAACCTCTGTTTTTACTGGTAAAAATGGGTCTGGTAACCAATGCTTGGGGTGGAAGTCCTCTAAGATGGACAACATAGGTATTGGCTGGACTTTACTTTATATCCATGTTGTGGTCACTATTAGCAATTGTGCCAAAATATGTGACATTAAACACCAATTAATAAATACATTATAAGTTATTGTGATGAATTGATGGTAACATGGTCTGAGGTTTGTGGCTCGGTGCTTATGTTCAACCTTGACACAAACTTCAGACCGTGTTACCGTCAACTCATCACAATAACGTATATGTTCCAATAAGATACTACCCATAGCCCAAAACCTGCATCGTGAATACACGAGAGGCTTATTTACTGAACATGTGATCGTTAAGAGTTGCCATGTTCAAGCCAACTTTTAACTATCACAGGTTTAGTAAATAAACCCCTCGTGTGTATTCACGATGGCAGTAAACCACATAAACTCATTCCATCTTAGTTCAAATCGTAAATAGGTTTGTAATTTAAACAACACTTCTTCCGGAACGCCGTCTGCTGCACACGTGAAACATCTAGAAAAATGAAGCGGCTTGCTAGTCACTCTGTTGATGAAGCAGTTACGAAATGGGCGACATCATTTCAAATATTTCGCGTTGTGACGTCAGACGGCAATATTTGCCACTTGGGCAAAGCTCTCGTCCAATCAGAGAAGGAGGATTTTAGTCTTACTGGAACATAATAAAATGTTAGAGGACTGCACATGTAACAAATCAGTGGAAGGCCAAAGGTTTATTATTATTATATATTGTTATTAATAAACAATGCATCTTTTCAAGATGCATTGTTTAGCAGATGACACTTGCAAAAAAAATTCTCGAATAACTATTATTTTCATTTTTTGTCTCAAAAATACAGGTTATGACCCCTCACTGGAACGAGCTCGACAAGCTCGTTCCAATGAGAGGTCAAAACCTATGTTTTAGAGACAAAAAACGAAAAAATAATGAAAATTAATTGGCAATTTTTGAGAATAGAGCTGGCCGGTTTTGGCCGTTACGTTAGGAAAAGGGTTAAGTTGTAACATAATCACAGGCCTTTTCAAAGTCACTGCTTGTTTGTCATTGCAATTAGGTGTGTTTTTTGTGGGGTTTAGAATCAATATAAAATGGGGATGAGTTGAAGATCCTCTGTAAATTATGCTGTGATTAGAAAAACAGGCAGCAATTGTGATCCACGCTAAATTTACATTTCATTTTTGTGACCAAAGACCTGCAATGTTTATAATGAAGTTTATCCCTAACTCGAAAAGCACATGCCACTTGCAAACAAAATTTTTAAATAACTAGATAGTTTCATTTGATGCATCAAAAACATAGCTTATGACCCAGGGCTTATATTTCGTCTAAATTTGTGAGAACCCATTTGGATTCTCGTGAAAATGGTTGCGAGAATCCATACCTACTATGAGTGTCCCAGGATCCCATGACGCCACCATGGTTGAACCACTGTTGTATACTGATAGCACATGTTAACCTTTTACCCAACACACCTTTTTAATTTTTAAAACTAAATTTGATAATTTTTAAACAATAAATAATAAATAAATGATAAAATAATTAAATGAACAATATTTACCAATAAAATCTTACAAATATGGCTGTCGTTGGAATCGGCTCAATGAGCCGGTTCCAATGACAGCCATATTTGTAAGATTTTATTGACAAAGTGTCAGGATATGTCAGGTCATGTTAGCCTTCTATTAGTTAATTTGTTGCTGCTGTGTTAGATAAAGGGTTAAATTGCCTCAATTCTTCGCCAATCCTAGCAGAGGTGCAGCGAGAATCTACATGGATTCTTGTCAGTTTTATTGTGCGAATCTTTGTGCGAATCGATTCTCGTATTCTCGTTGAAATATAAGCCCTGTGACCCCTCAATGGAATGAGCTCAATGAGACCAAAAATGAATAAAAATAATTAAAATTGAATGGTAATTTTTGGCCGTTACTTTAGGTAAAGGGTTATATAAAGGATATGAACACATTTTAATTGGTGTTGTTGTTCAACATACTAAATCAACCAAATAAATGAAAGTGTCAATAACACGGAAGCTCAACTTGTCTAAGAAGGGACTAAAGAGAAAGCTCCAGAAATGCCAAGGCATTTAATCAAGTTTTTACAGAAAAAGCATCACACCAAAGCTACATATGAAATCTGAAAAAGATCAGGTCAGAGATGCAACCTGTAAGGTGTACTAATGGAATTGTTGACAATTTATATGCCAAATCCAAGATGGCCGATGACGGCCATGTTTTTGAAAAAAAATTCAGAAAAATTTTATAGCTCCCAGCCTCCCATGAAGACATCACGCCAAAGCTCTGCAAATCAAATGTGAATAAAATCAGGTGAGATGTGGCCTGGAGAGGGTGCTAATGGAATTGTTGACAATTTATATGCCAAATCCAAGATGGTCGCGGGTGGTCATGTTGTTCAATGATATTCAGAAAAATTTGATAGCTCCCATCAAGATATGACACCAAAGCTACATATTAAATTTGAAAAAAGATTGGATGAGAAATGTGGCCTGCGGTGCGAACTAATAGAATTCAGAAACATTTGATAGCTCCCATCTAGACACCATCCCAAAGCTACATATGAAATCTGAAAAAGATTGGGTGAGAGATGCATCCTGTAGGGTGTGCCAATGGAATTGTTGACAATTTATATGCCAAATCGAAGATGGTCGCTGACGAACATGTTTTTCAATGAAATTCAAAATAATTTGATAGGTCCCATGTGGACAGTGCCTGAAAGCCACATATGAAATTTGAGAACTGACGGGGTGAGAGATGCAGTGTGCAGGATGTGTCAATTAAATTGTTGACAATTTATGTGCCAAATCCAAGATGGTGGCTGAAGGCCATGTTTTTGAACAAAATTCAGAAAAATTGGATAGCTCCCATCTAAACATCACACCAAAGCTACATTTGAAATTTGATAAAGATCGGGTGTGAGATGTGGCCTGTAGGGAGTGCCAATGAAATTGTTGACAATTTATATACCAAATCTAAAATGTTTTTCAACAAAATTTAGAAAAATGTGATAGATCACATCAAGACATTGCCCCAAATCCACATATGAAATTTGGAACTGAGCGAGTGACAGCTGCGTCCTGTAGGGCATGCTAAAAGAATTGTGGATGGACAAAGGTACATACAGATGTACGTTCAGGCAGATGTACGGATGAATAGATCATACTTGACGTCAAGTTGAGCTAACAACGCATCCAATGTGTGTTAAATATTTTTGTCCCTATATCCCGATAAATTCTGTCTTTTGATTGGTCAGAATGCCTTGGACCAATAGCCATGACAAAGTGTACACCCAACATCCAAGGTATATGAGAGCGTGCAAGATCCAGGGTATAAGCGAATGCAAAACATCAGGGGTATGTGGTTTAAATGAAAGCTTTCGGCTTTTGCTCACCTCAATATAAAAATCGAACCAAAAACTCTGAAAATAGTCACAAATTTCATCAGATTTTCGACAATTCGATCATATTTTGCAGCTATAAATTAAATAGTCAAATAATTAAATCAAACAGCTCGAGAAAAATGAAACAAGAGGCCCCAAGGGGCCTGAGGGCGCTCACCTGACATGGTAGCCTAAATATCAACCCAGAGAATTGATTTCAACAAGTTGCATCTGATCCTCCTAAGAAAAGCTTATACCAAATATCCAAAGATTCTGACCAGTGGATCTAAAAAAAAAATAGAAGATTTTTAAAGAAGATTCCTCATATTGAACTAAGTTATAATTCGGGCTCCCACAGTGAGTCCAAATATGGACCTAGGGACTTGGCTTGAACAAAGTTGAATCTCACTCCCTAAGCATGGTGCATACCAAATATCAAAAGATTCTGCCTGCTGGATCTTGAGAAGATTTTTAAAGAAAATTCCTCATTTTGAACTAAGTTACAATTCAAGCTCCCACAGTGAGCCCAGATATGGACCAAGGGACTTGGCTTGAACAAACTTGAATCTCACCCCCTAAGCATGGTGCATACCAAATATCAAAAGATTCTGCCTGCTGGATCTTGAAAAGAAGATTTTCAAAGAAATTTGCCTGAAATGCATTAACTTCGAATTCGGGCTTCTATAGTGAGCCCAAATATGAATCCAGGGGGCCAATTTGAACAAACTTGAATCAGATCCACCCCACAATGTTGCATAACAAATAACAAAAGATTCTGCCTGCTGGATCTGGAGAAGAAGATTTTTAAAGAAATTTGCCTGAAATGCACTAAGTTCGAATTTGGGCTTCTATAGTGAGCCCAAATATGAATCCAGGGGGCCGATTTGAACAAACTTGAATCAGATCCACCCCACAATGTTGCATACCAAATATCCAAAGATTCTGCCTGCTGGATCTGGAGAAGAAGATTTTTTAAGAAATTTGCCTGAAATGCACTAAGTTCGAATTCGAGCTTCTATACTGAGCCCAAATATAAACCCAGGTGGCCGATTTGAACAAACTTGAATCAGATCCACCCCACAATGTTGCATGCCAAATATCAAAAGATTCTGCCTGCTCGATCTGAAGAAGATTTTTTAAGAAATTTGCCTGAAATGCACTAAGATCGAATTCGGGCTTTTATAGTGAGCCCAAATATGAATCCAGGGAGCCGATTTGAGCAAACTTGAATCAGATCCACCCCACAATGTTGCATACCAAATATCAAAAGATTCTGCCTGCTGGATCTGGAGAAGAAGATTTTTTAAGAAATTTGCCTGAAATGCACTAAGTTCGAAATCGGGCTCCTATACTGAGCCCAAATATGAACCCAGGGGGCCGATTTGAACAAACTTGAATCAGATCCACCCTACAATGTTGCATACCAAATATCAAAAGATTCTGCCTGCTGGATCTGGAGAAGAAGATTTTTTAATGTTTTTCCCATTGCCTACAGTGTTAAAAAGTGCTGACTCAGCACTTTTTCAAAGTCCCGAAACTGTACCCTATGATAAAACCGATGGCAATTTTTTTTTACCAATCCTTTCTGTTGGTCCCAAGGAAGCTGCACACCAAATAAAAATTCTCAGTGCCGTGCAGTTTTTGAGATATAGGCGTTTTAATTTTTTTCTATTTTTAGCTCCTGTGGTTCCCACGGGGCTACAGGAAAAAAAATTTCTGCATAAATTAGGTACTTATGACCCAATAAGCCCTCACATAAAATTTGGTTCAAATTGGCCTCTCGGTTTAAAAAATAGAAATTTGGGGTGGGGCCAAAATTTTTGCTCCTCCCATAACATCGCCAAGTATAGACCTACAAACTTCTCTTGAACAAACTTGAGTCTACACCTCAAAAGGAAGCTGCATACCAAATATCAAGTCTCTGCTATTGCTGGTTCTTGAGAAGAAGATTTTTTAAGAATTGGAGCATTTTTGCCCCACCCCTCTGCTCAATATGAGCCGAAACCTAATTTGCCCAAAAATCAAAATGCCGCTATATAACCCCTACTCACATGAAATTTCATTAACATGCAGCCAGTGGTTTGGAAGAAAAAGACCCAAACACCACCTTCACGCCGGACGACGGACGACGGACGACGGACGCCGGACGCCGGACGACGGACGACGGACGAAAAGTGATCAGAAAAGCTCACCCTGACTTTCAGTCAGGTGAGCTAATAAGAGCAAATCTAATAACAAAATAGCCGATATGTTTACGCATCTCCAAGGGAAAGGGATGTAACTCTATCTGTTGTCTTTTGTGTTTGTAAAAACAAAACAATTATTCAAGCGTTTGGTCCAACTGTTTGCAGAGCATGCGAAACGCGTCCACAAATTTGTTTCCACTTTGTTTCTATTGTGTTTCAAACAGGTCAAAAGCATTATCTCCACCAACATGTATGGTATATGGAGATTTAATACCTGGATGTCTCATTTAAACACCTTGTCTGTGGCTCAGTGTTTGAAAAATGATATCCAGGTATTAAATCTCCATGTACGATACAAGTTGGCAGAGATAACTTATAATGAGGTGGTCAAATCAGTTGTGTTCAGCATCAAAAAACTCTGAAAAATATATTAAATTCCAGTATCTTATAGAGCACAAGTTATGAATCCAGATCAAATGCAGGCCTGAAAATAAGCAGTCTGACATTTGCAGAATGAAGTCCCCAGAGGGTGAATTTGATGATGCTACATACAGTGGGCTAATTTATCCTCTGGGTACCTCTTTCTGTTTAGTTTCGAGAATCTGATTCAGATTGAGGTTCACAGAGGGTAAATTTAGTGATGCTACCTTGCTTTGCAAGGTATCATCACTAAATTCACCCTCTGCGGACCTCATTTTGCAGATGACAGTTTGCTTATTTTCTGGCTTGATCAAATGAGAGTTATATCAATTGTAAAATATACCAACAAACTACTGGTTATAACAAAGTAATACAGCATAACTTTATTAAATTACTAATCTCGCTTGTTTTACCAGAATGACTTGACAGTCTTTAGGGAAACATCTTGACTCAAAGGTTCAGTATTTCATCCACATATGAACAGAACAGTCTTTCCGATGAAGTGGGCGATCTTGCTCTCGTGCCTGGAAAATTCATATTTTTCATTTCCCAAACGCAAAAGATCGTGCTTGGCTCATTTGGGCTGAAAACCAGCAAGCCAGTCAAAGCTTTTTCAACCAGCATTTATCTTTTCCAAATGATGATGACTGAGAGCACCCACACTACTGCCATAGTCATATGTAAAACGTGATTTCATTGGTTGCTCCAAACATTCGATGACACTGACCTTGTATTTGGACCCATTTTCTATTGTTCTGTGTTTCGCATAGATGCCTTGTTTAAAGTTTATACATTCAAAAATCGTTCTTCTTTCATTTTTGACTTGGACATGAAGGATTGTAGCACGAAAATGATAAGTATGGAATATAACATCGAAAAATACACAAATTTTTAACACCCAACCTTTGTTCTATTTGGGGCCTTCGGCAGTTGGCTCTGACCTTCAGTCATCAGTGCAATTACTTTACGAGAGCAGATCACTCCTGCGATTGAATTCACAGGAGCAGAATATGACTCCCGGGGAGAAACATTCGTGAGAAGGACTGATAGAATGGTATTTAAAAAGAATTTCTGCCAAAATAAATAGCAACAACTAACATGCGATCTCGCTTTGGCGAGATCGCATGTTAGTTGTTGATATCTATTTAGGCAGAAATCCCATTAAGAAGTAAACAAGCATAACCTGCGTAGTAAATACAGAGAGGGTGGAAAAGCATCACAGCACCCTTTTTCCTATGGGCTACAACCATGCTATATAGCGTAATATGCCAACGTGTTACGATACAAGCCTTATATTTCCAGGCCATCATTAGTAAAGGTAAGAAGAGTTGATCAAGACATGCTATATTATAAGTTACATTGCATGTAGCTGGCTGATACATTTCCATACAAGACAATGAGAGTTCAAATCAGGTGAGAACTTGATATGAACTCTCATCACCTTGCATGGAAATGTATTAGCCAGCTACATGCAATGTAACATATTTATTATGTCGAAAGTCCATGTAAATCAAGGGATTAATAAATTTTCATGAGAAACAAAGAACGACCAGGCGTTTATTTTTTAGAAGCTGCAATTGACAGCACTGCAGCAGAATTATCAACAGTAACTGGCACCGGTATGTATCCATGGTGACAGTAAACAATCTTCCTTGTTTGAAGTGTGATATTTCGTTCCCTAAGTTCCAATGTCTTCTATATGCCAGTAGGCCCATAGAACACATTGGAACCCAGGAGACGATTTGTTTACAAAATAAAATATTTTGGGTATTTAAATTCTCTAATTTTGTTTCAATTCAAATTTTGAAAATTTGAAGCGAGTGGAAATGCTTCAATTTGATCAGAATAGTGATGGCTGATACTGACCTGATATCAAATAATAGCAGGTGAGTTACCTGATATGGCGGAACCCTTAGGTGGTATTCAAATGGGCATAATAACAATTTTTTGCGCCCCCTGATTTTCAGGATGCCAGACCTGTTTTGGACTGTCTTAAAATCTATTATCATTTCATCCCCTGAGTTCCAATGTGTTCTCTGTGCCAACTGGCACAGAGAACACATTGGAACTCAGGGGACGATTTGTCAATGTTGCATTGATTCGCAATAATTCATGACCCATTCTGTGTCGCATTTCGAAACATTCTGAGTTTAAATAAGAATTGAAAACAACATTTTGAATAATGAGAAGATGTGTGTGCCAATTTTTCTACTATGTAGTTGAATGCAGTACAATCTTTCAGTCACAATATTAATACTTTGAAGTGAATATAGCCAAAATAGCATACAAGGTTTTGCATTGAAAATTTCAGGTGCAATTGCCCTCCCAAACAATCTGAGGAGGGCAACTGTTTTGCTCTCCTTGATTTTCTAGATTGCCAGGTCTGGTAACCTGCCAATGGGTTACAATATAAGCCTTTTATTTCCGGGCTGCATTAGTAAAGGTAAGAGTTGATCAAGGCATGCTATACATTATTTATAATACCTGAGATGCTTTTTTCCAGGAAGAGCATTGAAGTAATAATTTGCATCATCTAGAAGAAAGAATTCATCTCCAGTAGTACTGATTATGAATACAGGCATGGTATATCTGGATTTATACACTACAAATAAATATAAGAGGTGAAGGATCTTAACATATAGAGACAAAAAAAACAGTTCCTGAGGGGAGCCTAAAACACGCACCAAGATCAAGCAGTCTACCAGGAATAACGGTATTGGTGTCAGGGTAAAGGTGGGAGCCTAGGGTAGTAACCCAAAGTGTCTTTGGTGGGCCAAGGCTTGATGGATCAAGCCTGGGACCCCAAAGTTCAGACTCCTGTATCAAGCCTGGGCCCCCTCCCCACCCCCCCCCCCCCCCAATCCTCGAGTGAGAACCAGCGTGATAAGTTGCCTTTCGTACTGGAATGTTAAAAAATTTATAGTAATTTATATATTTTTTATACTTACCAATGACCCAGACATAGCTGGTGCTAACTCTTAAAATATAGGGCCAAACACAAATTTTGCCCCCCAATCCCCAAAATTTGCATCTAAAACTAAAGAAAACATGTCCTGAAAGGCCCTCCACACTTCGCCCCTACTGCGCATGCGCAGTGTCAAGGACGTTCCGAAATTGGCGCCATTAATCATTCTAATAACCAGTGCCTGGTAAGCGCTATGTACTCAGCGGGGAGGCAAGAGTTCCCAACTCCTGGGAGGGCCATCCCCGTCTGGGTCATTGGTAAGTATAAAAAATATATAAATTACTATAAATTTTTTAACATTTTTATACTGTACCAATGACCCAGACATAGCTGAATAGTAAAAAGGCTGGAGGGCCAAGGACATAGAGCAAAATGGAATACGCTCAATAAAATAAAATAGAGTCATCCCCTGTAGGGAAAAAGAAGTAATAGGCCTTACATGTATCTTTCTTATTTATGATAAATTAGAAAGATACAACACCTTCCAAAATTGAGCTTCATACATCCATGTACTCTATTAATATCCAATATAATCCTTATACTAATAATTTTTAAAGTAAGCCAATAAATAAAGTAAGTCTAGAGAATAGAGACTCTTATACTCCTAAAAGTGTCTGAGGATTGCATAATCATGTCCGTTGACATATGCAATATTCAAAAGCTATACTTTAAAAACTAAGACTTGAATGAATTTTAAAAACCTAAACTTCTCACTAAACAACCATCCCAATAACAGCTCAGAATTACTAACTCCGGAGGAGGTATCCCCTTGTTTTCATAGTAAAACAGGTGACCCAAGGGAACACCCTCCCCCCCCCCTTTTTCTTGCCCTGGGTCAAATAGCCCAGAGCGAAGAGGGCAGCCGAACGGAGACACTGCCGAAACAGACAGCCTACCTAGCTATAGTAGCAACTGTTAAGTGAATGACATTCTGAGCAGTAGATAATAGACCTAACAATAGAGGCCTCCAGAAATGGACTCGATATTTCTGAGATAAAATTCATGAATGTGGATGGCTGAGCGCAATGAGCGGCCTTCAAAAATCTATAATAGCGACACTATTAATGTAAGCCCAAGAAGTAGAAGAACTCTTACTTCATGAGCCGAAATCTTAAGCACAACTGCTAAGTCAATGATATACCATAAGCAGTACCGATAGTTAATAGAATCCATTAACAAAAAAATGGAGCGTAACGTCCTTCTACTAGACATCAAAGACAGAAGAAGCTTACGCCCTTTGTAATAAACAGATATCTGTTTATAAATACATAAACTGTACCCGGAAAGAGTAAAGGCCTATGCCCATACGAAGACGGAAGGACCTTAAAATAATAGGTTCCGGATAATAGGAGCCTAACTCTTATGCAACAATCCAACCTAAATAGTAACGGAAGTATTGATTCCGAAACTATGAAAGTGAAAATCATCCATCGATAAAGCATGAAACTCACTGACTCTACAGTAAAAGAGAAACCAACAGAATTACTGTCTAAAAGGTCAGAATTTGAAAACTACTGTTTCCAGAGACTCAAATGATTACTTAGCTAAATAAGAACCGAAGTTAAAATCCGTATAGGAATTTAATCTAAAGATTCTAAGTCTATTTATCAAAAAGTTACTAACTGACTTAGATAAAGAGACAAAAGACTCAATTGTAAACTATCGTAGAGTGCAGCCAGACAAGCCAGGAACCGGACTAACAGGCTTCCTCCGATCTGTCCTCAATCTGCCGTCACTGGGTGAGTACTAAAGTAATTAAAGTGCTCGCATCACCCAAATCTCCTTCCTAGACCGCAACGTACGAAACCGGCAGCCGAACCATTCGATGAATGTACGCTACACCGGGTGAGCTAGCGAATGTCACTCCGTAGGCGATAGACATATTCCATGAGCACTTATTGCCGCTAACTCTTCATTAACTATGACGACAGAGGCACACTTTTGAAAGACATCTCCATAACTCTTCGAACAAGAAACCAGAAATGCTTGGTTAGCAAGCATAAAATAATAATATATATAGCGTCGTTCAATAATTCGAAAGTTTGTGTGACATTATTGGACTATGTCGGAACTGAGGGACGATGTCCCTGAACCGAACCAAAAATTTCTAAGTCCACCGACGCTATCAGTTTCTTATCCGGCATCGCAGCATTCTGGTCCGACGAAAGAAGCTGTAGAAGACCAAGTCAGATGACATACACAACAGCATATGTTGTTCCGAAAGGGAAAGCTCGAAATCCTCCGAATCCCTTTCGGTATCCCGTCGGACCGGATGAAACTTTCGGACGTCCGGACCCGCTTCCGCGGAGCGTCCCGACCCAGCATCGTCGGATAAAATATATGCGACAGATTCAGTTGATGCTGGGATGCTGCGATAAACTGTGCTATTAAGGAAAGCACGTCCGTTCCCGAGGCCTGTGCAGTAGCGGTCTTACGATGCATTGCCGCCGGAAGCTCCCGCACACTTCCTATGCGAACGTCCGGAGTGTGCAGGCCTCGTGTCCCTGGCTACCGGATGGTGTGACCTGGTCGCCGAAGAATCCTTGATCGGCGAAGCTGATAATATATCGGCGGTCACGCAGCCAAGGTGCGGTCGTGTGCGCTGACGAGAAGAGGAAGCCTTAGCAGTCTCAGCGGACTGCCTATACAACGGAGCGTCCCGAGCGACGGATGTATGCTCCGCTTGCGACACATTTTGTACCACAACATCTGGGGCCAGATGTTGTTGAACGAGAGAGAGGCCTCTCTCGCTTGCCGTCCGGATGGACCGGAACGAGCTATGAACCGGACTAAAAGGCTTCCTGCGTTCTCCCTCCGATCCGCCGTCACTGGGTGTGCATTAGGTTAATTTATAGTGCTCGCATCACCCCAAAATTCCTTCTAGACCGCAACGGACGAACCCGGCTTCCGAACCATTCGGTGAATGGACGCTACACCGGGCGAGCTAGCGGACGTCAAAGGCCATCGAACCTACTAGGGTCCTCTTAGGCAATTGGCGTATTTACATGAGCACTTTTCCGCTAGCCCTTCATTAATTGTGACGACGGAGGCACACTGTTGGAAGACATCACAGATACATCACCCTAATCTTGATCGTCTGAAATAGAAATTGATAAAGTAGAGTGACCCTTCGGGGAAAGGACCGGAGTGTCCAAATCCCCAACAACATACCGTGACATACGCTTCCCATATTGTCATCGAAATCATACGATACAGAACAGGAGTTAATGCGAGTACACTGACCACATATAGAATGATAATAAAGTCAGAGGAAGACTTCCTCTTAAAACAATTGATCAATATCCTTTCAATGTGAAAAGAAAACAAGTCCTGGTACTCGCACTAACCCCTGGCAATCAAAATACATAATAATAATATGATCCATTAATATAGAAAAAATAATTGAAATCAAAATATTTTGAAAAAATATTTTTTCAGAACAGCCCAAGTTTCTGAAAAGTAACGTTGAGCCCCAATGGATCCCAAGCCTAAGTGTGGACAAAAATTTTAAAAATATTTTAAACAATTTATTCAACACTTACGAACAATAATAATGTATCTAGTTATGATTAAAATAACATCAAGATATTATTTTTTAGAAATCCCCCCCTCACACAGAGGGCTGTTGTAAATGTAAACAATGAGTGTAAAAACACTAAAATAAGACTCCAGGCACCCAGGCCCGAAATCAGTTACCAAAAATACACTATCTGATGCAAAACAGAGACTTCCAGGGAAGAAACTGCAGAACATCAGATGGTAGATGCAGAACACAACGCCTAACCACCCGTAGGTGAAGACGTAAACATGGGGAAAGAACAGAATTCATTCTGTTATCAGCTAAAACTCCCAAGAAAATTTAGTAATAATAATTACAAAAACTATGCCAAAAGCATGGGAGAATAGCAAGGGGGAACTTAAAGGACAGGGAGAGAGGAAAACACTTAAAAAACAGTGTAACTAAATAATCAGAATGACAACAAAATGGCTGCTGCCTTGAAAATAGGTAACTTAACATAATTTCATTAAAAAATTTCAAGTTACAGCCCTGATAATATTCTGTCACACATTCTTTTCCTCTCCTCCTTCTCTATCCTCCTTAGAATCACCATTTCACTAATATTTATGTGTCTGGCATCATTTAAACTGAGATTTATAAGCACAAAGATCAGTCAGATGTTAACTGATGAAGGGCCAAACTTAGAATGATTAATGGCGCCAATTTCGGAACGTCCTTGACACTGCGCATGCGCAGTAGGGGCGAAGTGTGGAGGGCCTTTCAGGACATGTTTTCTTTAGTTTTAGATGCAAATTTTGGGGATTGGGGGGCAAAATTTGTGTTTGGCCCTATATTTTAAGAGTTAGCACCAGCTATGTCTGGGTCATTGGTACAGTATAAAAATACTAGTTTCCACTCATGTAAAGAAGGAATGGAAGTGCCCAGTGGAGATGCTCAAGCTGTAATAAGACTGTTATCTATATACTTATGCACCATGCTCGGGTGTTATGTGGGTTCCCTAAACATTCCTACAATGGCAGTCGAGCAGCCTCAAGCTATTCAATTGGGAAACCGAAACCAAAACAAAAATGAGGTTTGAAACAAGCTGCTGAAAAAACATCAATTAAATGGCCAAAAAATAACGTGATTTTCCATCCCAAAAGCCAGCAGAACTCTCCATTCAGCCCTTTACCTAATGAATCGCCCGCATCCGCCCACGTAATATGCAAATTGAGCAGTTGAAAAAATTAAATTTTTCCAAATATTTCAACAAAACCATATCATGTGACCCCTCATTGGAACGAGCTCATTGAAAAATTTAAAAAAATTATATTTAAAGTAATAAATTTTGATATCGTCTGCGTTGGGTAAAGGGTTAATAACTGATTTCAGCCATTTCTTGGGGGAGAACCCTCCTATTATCACTTGTGCCATCGACACTCGCGGCAGATGCCATCAGTATCTGCATCAGTATCCCCACACTTTCAAAAGGGGGCACATCTCAGAATTAACCCTGGGGCCCAAATTTCCTCTCCCAGCCCTCATTAATGTTGTGGGATTGGATCAACAGATGCAAAAGGGAAGTGTCACTTAGTACATGTGTGCATACTGCAATGACTGTCATCAAAATTTGTCTGAAAAACGATGTCTATTTTTCACTCCCACAGCCCTGGGAATTTACCGCGGCATTCGGCATTGCCGTCGTAAATGCTGATGAAAACGCCAATGACGACGGCAATTTTTTTGCCGTAGTATCAATTTGATAAAAAAACACATCTGTCCACTTCGAAAGGTAATTCAACATCATATGTCATATGCGACTCCATTTCGTTAGTCACCCCCCCCCCCCCCTCTAATATTTACATGCCCCCCTTATTTCGAAATCCTGGCGCCGCCACTGATCAGTTGACATAGGATGTTCTGGTTATCACACGACGAAATGGCACACCTCTGATCATTTACTCAGTAACTGATCAGACGTGTGCCATTTCGTCGTTTGAGAACCAGAACGTCCTTTGTCCCATTGGGGACATAGGATGACCCTCTGGATCTCACATGACGATTTGTTTGAATTTATTCATTGACAATTTGTCAGGATTCGAATTTCTTTCAATAACGATTGCGCAACGCAAACTTAAAAGCGAAACGCAAGTTGAATCAGAATGGCTCTGTTAATTAGCTCCCTTGATGTGCAACATTAAAACTGAATGATGATTGGTCATCAAGCACCGACGGTTCAGAGGACACTCTCAAACCACGATGCACCACATTGTCAAGTGAATTATAATATTGTTTGCTTCGTAGTTACGAATGGGCAGACTGGGCGGACGCCCAGGGCCCCCATATTTGACAGGGAATTGTGTCATGTTAACACTAGAAGTGAGGTTAGTAGCTCCATTTTTTTAATTTCTCAAATTTTACCAACAAAAATACTGATTTCTCTGTTGAAATGTTCCACAATTTTGGAGCTCGGTGTGCCGTCAGAGACCACCTGAGAGCCTCCAGAAATAAAATTTTTTCCAGACCCCCACCGACGAGGGGGGGGACACCCCCTCTCGAGTAGTGCTCTCCACCCTCACCGCTTCGCGGCTCGGACGATGCTTCGCATCGTATTTGGGCTCCCCCCCTACCCCCACGATCGACCTGCTGGATTCTCACCGGTGTCCCCAAATTATTCCTGGATATGGCCCTGCTATTACTAACAGTAACTGGCTTCGTTATTTTCAATGAGAAAAAAACCTTCACTTCCTTATTTTACGTTTCCAACCACCTGTGGAAAAAATTGCCGTAGACAATCTTAAAAATGTTAAAATTGCTGTTGAGTTTGATTTGACGACGGCATTTATCTGCCGTAGACAATTTTCCTAATTCCCAGGGCTGCTCCCAACACACTCTACATATTGCTTGAGAGTAGTGAATTAACCAATGTTTGGCAATCGCATCTGACATCGGCCAATTCTAAGCCATCATTTGACCACTGGCAGAAGTGGTTGAACATCGGTTCATGTCGATGATTACTTGGAACACAACTTAATCGAAATTGTTTGTACTTAATTTCGATTCACGATTTCATGCAAGCAGTTTCAAGCTTAATAAGTTGCCACAATGATTGGCAGGAATCATGATTGGTATTATCTCATTGATTGGTCTGATCTTCCCCTTGATAGCTTCTCAAGACACAGGTGCCACGTGTCATTTGACGACTCTATGAAATACGACATCAGCAGAAACAAGTTAACCCTTTACTCAACGAAACCATCAAAACTGGCCAGCGCTATTTACAAAAATCACCATTCAATTTTCATTATTTTTTGTCTCAAAAACATAGCTTATGACCACTCACTGGAATGAGCTCGATGAGCTCCTTCTAATGAGGGATCAAAAGCTATGTTTATGGGACAAAAAATGAAAATATTTAGTTATTCAAGAATTTTGCTTTTTTGTGGTAGGTAAAGGGATAACGGCATAGCATTTTTGATCATTGATCAAAGACGCTGCACTGTTAACTTCTTTCCGATGATGTATTTTTATTTTAATACACACAGTGACATGCTCTTGAGGTCAACGGACCAATCAACCTGACTGTGCTGTAAAAATGAAAAATTTATACCAATTTTAATATTTTTAATACTTACTAATGGCCCAGACTAGCTGGTGCAACCCAATTTATTACCAGGGCCAAACACAAATTTTGAATCCCCCAATGCAAACCTCCTCAACATTTGCCAAAAAACGCAAAAACGAGAAGACCAGTATGGTCCTCCATTCTTTTGCGCAACTTGTTGTCAAGGACAACAATAGGCTACCGCCATCACGTCATTCTTTATTGTTGTGCCTGTTAAATGTTATTAAGAACTGTAATATATAACTCAGCGGGGAGGAAGGAGTGTCAAGTCCAGGGAGGGCCATCCCCGTCTGGGCCATTGGTAAGTATTAAAAATATTAAAATTGGTATAAATTTTTCCACTATACCAATGGCCCAGACTAGCTGAGAATAGTAAACAGGCAGGCGGGCCCAGTACTTGATATTCATTGCTCTTATTACAGAAAAAACAATGAAAATATAGGTGTAACTCTATTTAAGGCCTAGCATAACCCATTATGCTAATTTGATAAAGGAAGCCAAAATATAAAGAAGTCCAGAGAAATGAGACTCTTTATAAATCATTAAAAGTGTCCGAGTATTGTATAGTAAAGCTCGTCTTGACACATGACATATACAATAACGCTTCACATCGAGCTACACATTAAAAGCATATAATACATTGAAAATTGCTTCATACCAAGCTACACATTAAAACTACCATAGCACCGACCCCAGGATACTATCTCTGAAGGAGGTATGTCCATACTTTTCACTATAAAGCCAGATGACTATTTGGAAATACCATCCCCCCCTTCCCCTTGTTTTGAAAGTAACTGCACTTCAAAACGAAGAGGGTAGCAGACTGGAGACAGTGCTAGAGCAGAATGAAAATCCTAATTAGAATGGCCGACATTCTGAGCTACCGATAATGGTCCTAAAGATCTGAGATCATCCGAAATTGATTCTAAATCTCGAAGATAAAATTTGGTAAAAGTCGTCTGTTGTATCCAGTAAGCTGCTTGCATCAAATCCTTCAAAGAAGAACTACTAGCATAAGCCCAAGAAGAAGCTAAAGCTCTAACTTCGTGAGCTGAAATCTTATAAGCTATTCTCTGATTCACAGACAAAGCATTATAAGCCGATCGAATAGCTAATTGAATCCATCTAGATATGGAATGAACAAAAATATCATTTCTGTTAGGAAGAAGAGAAAGAAATAACCTCTTCCTACCTCTTCTAATAAAACTAGAATGCTCCTTATAAATCCTAAGCACTCTTACTGGACACAACAAAGGTCTCTGACCATCTGAAGACGGTAATGCTTTAATAAGAATAGGACTAGGCCGTTTGTCCGGAACCTGATTCTTAGCTAAGAATCCCACTTTCGTAATGAGAGTAATAGAATTACCAACACTACGATAATGAGAGTCTTCAACAGACAAAGCATGAAGCTCACTAACTCTTCCAGCTGACGCAAATGCTTAGAGAAAAACCGTTTTATAAGTCTGAAATTTAAACTCAACAGTATTTAACGGTTCAAAAGGTGCTTCCTGAAGTTTCAGAAGAACCCAAGCTAAATTCCACTTAGGGACTAGTCTCAAGGTGCGAGGTCTATTCACAGAGAAGTTCCTCATTAATTTATTTAAAGATAAATCTGACCCAATGTTTAATTTCCCTTGGTGTCAGAAAGCATAGACCTATAGCCCTTAATAGTGACTGGCTGTATGTAGCTTAACTTCATCAAAAAGATAAATAAAAAAGTTAGCTAATTGAGGAATAGTTGGGTTAAAAAAATCAATCAATTGTGATTCACACCAATGAACAAAAACCTTCCACTTAGCTTCATAATTTAATGAAGAGGAGGTCCTCCTACAGTTAGAAATGACTGCTCGTCTGGAAAACTGTTTTCCATGCAAGAAGGACTGCACAACGTAAAAACGTGAAGGTTGAGGCCTTCCAGATTGTGATGAAGCCGACGGAGTTTCCCCTGCATCAGAAGATCCCGGAGAGGTGGTAACTTCCGTGGAACATCCCAAAGCAGTTCCCAGAGAAGATTTATCCATGGTCTGTGAGCCGACAGATTTGCAACCAGAAGAATCTTGCAAGAAGACTGTCTTATCTTTAGCAAGATCTGTTGAATGAGGGGAGCTGGAGGGTAAGCATACCTTATTATCCCGTTCCATGAAATTGCCAGAGCATCTACTGCATAAGCCTGAGGGTCCGAGCATGAAGACACAAATGTCTGTAACTGATTGTTCAGACTCGTGGCAAAAAGATCGATCATTGGACGTTCCCACTGGAAGCAAATCTGATTGAAGACAGGTTTTTATAACATCCATTCTGAAGGTAGCAGGCGATCCTTTCTCGATAGAGAGTCTGCTATTACATTGAGACGACCTGGAATATGACGAATCGATATCAGAATCTGATTCTCTTGAGAGAAAAGAAGAATCTTTTCGGTGAGATTCATACTACTGTTGAATTGTCCGACAGAATTTGAACATGTGAGTTTATTACTTGACTGAGCCAATGATTTAGAGCTAACCAAATTACCCTAATTTCTTTGTAGTTTATATGAGACACAAGAAACTGACTCTCCCATAAACCGTGACACACTTGATCGCCCGGAATCAGAGAAGCACCCCAACCCTCTTGACTGGCGTCCATCATGATTATGAATGATGGCTCCTGAATCTGAAGCAGTATTCCCTGGGATAACCACTGGATATCCGCCCAAATTTGAAGATGATGTTTTACTGACTGTGTTAAAACAATCGGACTGTCCAACAACTGACGTTTTATGCTCCAATTTTGAATTAGATAAATTTGAAGTGGATGAGTGCGCAAACGACCTAGCAGAATTAACTCTGGGGTGGGCAAAGTCCTAACAGCCGCATAAACTCTCTTGCAGTAATGACTTGTGCATTTATGCAGTATTTTGCAAAAAGCGAAACTAATATTGCTCTTGCTACCGGCAAACTGACCCGATTGTTTTAAGTATCGAAACTCATTCCCAGATGAACAAACGACCTCGTTGTTCATTAAGTTCATGTCGACAAGGACCATTAAGTTTTCTTCAGATCCAATGTTGTAATTGTTGGGCAGGCTTTTTTTATTTTATTTTTTATTTGTTATTATTTCTTTGCCATCAGAAGTTCAAATTCTTGGTTTGTTTTATGTTTTAGGCCTCATAATCTACAGAATAGCATGGGTGGTGATGTACTTCATCCCTTTAGTGCAAGAAGGCTTTGCAATGCTAAAGCATTGCGAAGCCTTGTTACACTTAAAGGACAGATGTATCAATTTTATTAACTTGGGTAAAATATCCGACATAAACCATTTAATTTTTATTTTGTTAACCCTTTACCTAACGAATCGCCCGCATCGGCCCGCATAATATGCAAATTGAGCAGTTGAAAAAATTAAATTTTTCAAAATATTTCAACAAAACCATATCATGTGACTCCTCACTGGAACGAGCTCATTGAGCTCGTTCCAATGAGGGGTCACATGATATGGTTTTGTTGAAATATTTTGAAAAATTTAAAAAAAATATATTTAAAATAATAAATTTTGATATCGTCTGTGTTGGTAAAGGGTTAAGTTTGCATTGGTTATAAAAAAGAGAGCATGCAGTTGCCAAAAGGATTATGCAGGAGGGTCTGAGAAACAGAAAAGTTATTTTAAAAGCTTGAGAGTGAAGGACTTACCAAGTGGATCCACAATATCAGTTATTTTTTTAAATCCAATGCTGTCAAGATCACTTGTTATGTTCACAAAATAGTAATCTTTGAATGTAAATGACCATCCTCCATATGCACGATAATGGTGATGAAGATTCTGAAAAAAAGATTTTAATGTTATTAAGATCACATATTTCTGCACAATGGCTAATCATGATCAAGTTCAGACAATTGTTTATACCCATGTTGCCCACTTCAGAGGACTTCCACCCCAGGCATTGGTTACAGTGTCCTATTTTATGAATAAAACTGAAATTAGTTACCACAGTAAACAAGCACTGCTTCACTTCCCTGAGTTCCCACGGGAAAAAAAAATTGAATGTAGTATCAACATCAAGGCCTGTCATTTTCAGACTGGCAGACGCCTGCCTAAAGTCAAAATTCTGCAGATGGTAAATGTCTACATAACCTTGATTTTTGCGGACAATAAATTCAATCAAAGGCACCTCAAAATAGGCTGTCTCAAACGTTCAACTTCGTGGATAGAAGGAGGCAATAAACCACAATTTCTCCAGGACTGGAGGTAATTCATTAGTGTGAAAGAATAACTGAAAAAAACTAAAAAAAAAGAAATAATTCTGTAAAAAATGAACCTCAACAATCAAAACAAGAGCTGGACTTTCGTCCGGTGCATACCCCCACATGGTGTATCGCCTTGTGTGGGCATACCTATGACCAACAAATATCATTTATGAATATTCTCATACGGACTGACGGATGGTTGCACAGATGGACAGACGCAATCCAGTATACCACCTCCCCCTTCCATTTTCTTCGAAAGTGTTCAACAATTTCCAACAATTTCTAAGTCAAAAGGTATGGTAAATTGTTTGGTGTTTGGAAGTGTTATGCAATGAGGCAGAAGCCTTTGTCATAGGCAAACTGCATGCCATATTTCACTGAAATCCGATGACCCGAATCCAGTATGCCCGCCCCTCCCATTTTCTTCGAAAGTTTTCAACAATTTCCAAGTAAAAAGGTATGGTAAATTGTTTGGTGTTTGGAAGTTTTAAGCAATGAGGCAGAAGCCTTTGTTATGGGCAAACTGCATGCCATATTTCACCAAAATCCGATAACCCATACCTTTGATACAGGCTGAACAGACAAATAATGTCTATTTTTTACAATTTCTAAGTGAAAAAGGGGCATAACTCTAAAAAGGAGAATGTGAGAAATATCGTTGAATCCTTTTTTTAAAGCCTATACCATAAGCAGTGTTCATGGCAAATTTCATTGCAATAAAACATTTGATACCTGAGATACAGGCTGAACAGATAAAATTTGGCTCGGACGGACACAATTTCTAAGTGAAAAAGTAATAAAAAAAAAAATAATAAAAAAAAAAATAACTAGTGTGGGCATACCTATGACCAACAAATATTATAAAAAATAATAATTCACTTAAGTTATGAATATTTTCAGACGGACTCACACACGGATGCACAGATGGACGGACGGATGGTACGACAGACGGACGGATGCACGGACGCATGTAATCCAGTAAACCATTTTCTTCGAAAATGGGGGTATAATTAGGAGAGATATTTATTTATTGATGTTTAAGGTCACATATTTATGCACAATGGCTAATCATGACCGTGACAGTTTTACGGGTGGAGGAAGCCAGAGTACCCGGAGAGAACCACCGAGCAAGGACGAGCAGCTGCCAGCTCAACATCGTAACTCAGCACTGCAGCACAGGCAGGGTTAGATTGGTTGAAGACATGCGTACCATCAACATGCAGTACGCCTTAGTCCACGGTGTCATCGTGCCCCCACACGGGCAATGGAGATGAAGTGTCTTGCCCAAGGACACAACGCGGTTGCAGCAGGTGGGATTCGAACTGAGGACCTCTCGGCTTGCAGCCTGCACTTCTACCTACTGAGCCACTGTGCTCCCCAGGAGAGATATTAATATGGTTAAAACACTGGGGTGAGTAATCAACAAAAGTGATTCAAATATCATGACTTACTTCAATAAAAGTTAACAAAATCACAAGAAATGTGATTTGTGTTGTCTTTCTTCTATTTCACTGGCATTTGAAGCGGGAACTATTTTTGGAGGAATGTCTAATTACCAAAATAAACACAACAATTTCATATTATCCCTCAAAACCATGGTAAGAGCCTAGTTAAATTTTGCTTCTTGACAAGGCCCCAAAATGTGACAGAACAAGGCAGATCCCACCAGTGATGGAGCCATGGTCTGAAATCCTTTGGGAGGGGGGTTCCTAGTGAAGAAGGGATTGGGATGCTGTACTTGTGTTAAGGGCCAGAAAATCAAAATTTGGTGGTGGGAGAAGCCAACTGGTAGAATTAGGGGGGAGGGGGGGCAGGGGGGTGAGGTAGGGTGCTGGGCCACTAACCTGATTTTCAATGTTTGACAGGTCTTTTGACATATTTCCTTATCACTATGGTCCATAAACTGAAACTGTGTTCATGCTCCAGTTCTTTCCCAGAATTTTTCTGACTTGAATTTATGGGGGGGGGGGGGGGATGTTTGGAATTTGGTTTGAATATCACTCTTGTTATTAGGTCTCTCAGCCAGCCCTTGTGTCACACACACACGATTTCACTCATGCCTCCATAAACCAAAAATGGCCCACCTGGGGTCATTTGAGGACAAGCAAAAATGGCCCTCCTGGAATCATTTAAGGAGAACCATAATGGCCCTCCTAGAATTTTGATAATGACAAGCCTGAGCATATCTGGTCAAATAATAAAATCTCACTCAATTAATTCGCTTCAACAAATGACTCCCTCAATTGTATAACACCACACAATTTAGCATTCGTTTGGACCAAAATTTGCCCTCACAACGGTTCTGACAACCCGTAACTTTTTTATTATATAATCACCATCAAACAGCTCATTATGGAAAATATTGTTCACAATATGTTTAATCCTCAAAGGCTTATATCTGGCTTTCACGACCTCAGAAGATGTGCCCTTAACATGCCACCAGGAGTAGGTCCTGCTGACAATAAACAAATTACACAGGCAGTGCTTTCTAGTCAAGTCTTGGCTGCCTTAGCAAGCAGCCAAGACTTGACTAGAAATTGCTGTTAACCCTTTACCTAATGTAATGACCAAAACCGGCCAGTGCTATTCACAAAAAAACTCCAATTAATTTTCATTTATTTGTATCAAAAACATGGGTTATGACCACTTTTTGGAACAACCACATCGAGTTCATTCCAAAGAGGGGTCATAACATATATTTTTGAGACGAAAAAGGAAAAAAAGTAGTTATTCAAGAATTTTGTTTGCAAGTGTCGTTTTTTTTTTTTTATATTTTCAATTTTTTTTTTTTTTTTTTTTTTTTTGGGGGGGGGGGGGGAGGGGGCGAGGGTTCCTGGGGATGCTTTAGTGCCTCAAAATATCTGTTGGAGCTTAATTCCAACTCTGATAACTTATTTATTTATTTATTGGGGTTTAACCATACTTTCACCAGCCAAGGTCACTCCGAGTTGGAGAGTTTTATGAGTGAAGAAAACCGGAGGCCCCAGAGTGAACCACTGAACAATGGGGAGTAACTGTCAAGACTCCCCAATGAACTTTCTCTGCACAAGCAGGGTTAGCATTGATTGAAGACAAGTCCACCATCAACATGCAGTACACTTCAGTACACAGTGCCACTGGGCCACCACATGGACAATCAAGATGAAGTGCCTTGCCCAAGGACAGAATGCAGTTACCCCTGGTGGGGCGCAAACTGTGATTTGAAGTTCAATGCCAGAACTACTGAGCCGCAATACTCCCGATCACTTGTTTCTGCAACAAAACACATGCCTTACATGTAACATGCAGTCTCAGGATAAACTTGAAAGTTACATTATAAATACGCGTGCAGTTGTTTCTATACAAGTCTTGGCTGCCTATACAGGCAGCCAAGACTTCCCTAGAAACAACTACAAAGCAACAAGATATAGACAATCACTGTATAGCAAGAATGTATACATATCACCAGGCCTTTCAGCTTCTTAAGTCACTTTTTATGAAACTAGACAAAAAGCATAAAACATAAACCATATTATTTGTTATCCCCTTGGAACATTCCTGTAAAATTCCTCTAATTTGGAAAAAAGTTCCTGTAAAATTCTTCTAATTTGGAAACATTCCTGTAAAATTCCTATAATTTGGAGACACCTGTTAGCAGTGTGAGCTTGGCAGAATTTAAAGGCCTGAAACTTATGTACTTTGTACTTACAGGTATGGTATTAAGCAAATCCATCACTATTGGGGCCACACCCACAACTCTTTTGTCTACAGCTGCGGTAGTCCATGCCGTCCAACCACGCTGCAATGTAAAATCCATTTTTTATCAAGAGAAAATGCTAAATTGTGAAATATAACACTCCTTGGTCTCATATTAATTTTGCAGTTTTAAATAGAGTGCTTTTTCTCTGAATTTTTCGGGTCACTGTGATGACGAATGCAATAGTACCAGTAATTTTCTGTTATCCTTCACAGAACAAAGCTATGTGCAAAATACCATTCAAAATTATGTTTTCCAAATTTTTTATTGTATCATCACCAGTTTTGAGAGGTGATGGGTTAATTTCTTGCACTGTCAATTGGACAATACTTTGAAATAATAATACCTAATATTGTAAAAGTTCTGTTGTTCTCTAACCTTAACCGGCAAAGTGCAAAATTATTTCTGGTCCTGAAAATTTCTGTATGTATTTTTAGCTTGTTACATTTTATGGGAGAGTGCCAATAGGAATAGGGGTAAATCCTAACAGATAAAATAATATCACATCAAAGATATTATTATGCCTCAAAGTTGGTTTGTCCAATCAGAATACTGGAATACCATCTAAGCGGAACCACCGTATCATGTAACTTACCTGATATTATTTTGTAAAAGGTGAGTAGCAGCCATTGTTATTTTGATCAAATTGATGTATTTCCACTCACTTCGAATTTTCAAAATTTTATTTAAAACAAAATAGGAGAATTTAAGTACCAAAAATATATTCAAGGTACCGTATTTATCAATTTAAAACATTAAATATTTAAAAAATGGACAGAAAGTATTATTTGTAGTCCCAAAAGTTCTTTGTTATTTTTACGATTTAATTATACCGGCGACTGGCGACTCGACAAAAGTATATTGATTTTTTATGCTGAAGTGAACATTTTCTTTACAGTTTACTCAACAGATTAAAAGTGATTCTTTGAACATTTAAAAGTGCTTTGTTAACCCTTTTCAGGTGGTAATATAGTAAATGTATGTAAGGGTATTTCAGATATGCCTGTAGCGATGGTTCATTCCCACTAGACCAATTCCCTGTAGACCAACTCCCATGAGGTCAATTCCCCTTAGACCAATTCCCCTTAGACCAACTGGTGTGTTCTACTTTAAAAAATAATTTTATATCAATAATTCGATATGTTTATAAATATTTATAAATGTATTTAATGCTATTGATATTCAAGCCTGAAAATAACCAGTCTGACATTTGCAGAATGAGGTCCCCAGAGGGTGAATTTGCTGATGCTATCCCATACAGTGGGCCAGTTTATCCTCTGGGTACCTCTTTCTGATTATGTTTGAGACCTTGATTAAGGTTGAGGTTCACAGAGGGTAAATTTAGTGATGCTAAGGGAACCTTATTTTTCAGATGATAGTGTGCTCATTTTCTGGCATGTTGATATTTTATAGATGTTGGGCTGATTTTTATTAATAATTGTTTTCCTAATTATCCTTAATTAACCCTTAATCAGAAACACTATGTAGTTGGTCTAAAGGGAATTGGTCTAGTGGGAATTGGCCTAAAGGGAATTGATCTAAAGGGAATTGGTCTAGTGGGAAGACACCGCAGCGATACATTTTATTTTATAAAAAAATATCACACTTCGAACAGTGAAGATTGTTTACTATCACCATGGAACATACCGGTGCCAGTACTGTTGATGATTCTGTGTGGTGCTGGTTTCTAAAAAATAAATGTCCGGCCGTTCTTTGTTTGTAGTGAAAATTTATTAATCCCTTGCTTTATATGGACTTTCGACATGATAAATATGTTACCTGGTGTGTAGTTGGCTGATACATTTCCATACAAGGCTCCATACAAGGCTCTGAGAGTTCATATCAGGTGAGGCAAAGCCAAACCTGACATGAACTCTCATCGCCTTGTATGAAAATGTATCAGCCAGCTACACGCCATGTAACATATAATATGAAGCAAATCCACAGATTATGAAGCCTTTAAAGTGTGTTACCGGCACATCAGAATATTTATTTATTTATTGGTGTTTAAGGTCACAAATGTATACACAATGGCTAACCATGACCGTGACAGTTTTACGGGTGGAGGAAGCCGGAGTACCTGGAGAGAACCACCGAGCAACGGCAAGCAACTGTCAGCTCCCCAACATACTAACTTCACACAAGCAGGGTTAGCATTGGTTGAAGACAAGTGCACCATCGACGTGCAGTACGCCTTAGTACACAATGCCACTGTGCCCCCACGTGGACAATGGAGATGAAGTGTCTTGCCCAAGGACACAACATGGTTGCCGCAGGTGGGATTCAAACCGAGGACCTCTCGGCTTGCAGCCTGCACCTCTACCTACTGAGCCACCCTGTTCCCACATCAGAATAAAGCCCAAATATGGGCTTCAAAACTCTACCAGCTACTGTACAACATTAACACTCAGCACACCAATGTCAAAATATCATTTTTTTGCATAATGCACGAAGAAATCTGAAGAATTCAAACTTGTTGACAGAGTTCAAATACCCAGGGACTTGCTTAGAATAAACTTGAATCTGCTCCCCCCCCCCCCCCCCCCCCAGCCCATCCCACCCCCACTCCCATAAGGATGCTGAATCAGCTGGCTGAATACTAAACATCACAAGATTCTCACTGGTGGATCAGAAGAAAAAGATTTTCAAAGAGTATTCCTCATATTGCACCAAATTAAAATTTGTGCTCCCACAGTGGGGTCCAATTATCAAACCAGAGGACTAGATATGAACAAACTTGAATCTGCACCCTCACCCTCACCCTTCCGTCCAGGATGCTGTATAACATGCATCAAAAATATTGTACCAATGGATCTGAAGAAGATTTTGAAACAATATTCCTCGTAATGCACTAAGCTGAAATGCGAGCTCACACAGGGAGCCCAATTATGAACCCAGGGACATGATATGAACAAATTTGAATCTGATTTGCCTAAGTATGTTATATATCAAATATCAAAAGATTCTGACTAGAGTTTCTGAAGATTTTTTAACCCTTTACCTAACACAAAGCTCAAACGACATTTGCAAACAAAATTAGCGAACAGGCCTGAAAATAAGCAGTCTGACATTTGCAGAATGAGGTCCCCGGGGGGTGAATTTGATGATGCTATCCCATACAGTGGGCCAATTTATCCTCTGGGTACCTCTTTCTGTTTAGTTGTGAGACCCTGATTCAGATTGAGGTTCACAGAGGGTAAATTTAGTGATGCTACCCTGCTAAGCAGGGTAGCATCACTAAATTCACCCTCTGGGGACCTCATTTTACAGATGACAGTCTGCTTATTTTCTGGCTTGTTAGCGAATAACTAATTTTTTTTCATTTTTGGTGTCAAAAACATAACTTATGACTCCTCACTGGAAGGAGCTCAATGAGCTTGTTCCAATGAGGGTCATAAGCCATGTTTTTGAGACAAAAAGTAATGAAAATTGCATGGTGATTTCTGTGAACAGCGCTGGCCAGTTTTGACCATTACATTGGGTAAAGGATATTTTTGACAGTGTACAGACTTAGCATTTTTTCGATTCCCTATAGGATACCCTTTGACATAACCAACTATGATTTTTGGGTCCATTCGGTTCTACTGGTCCTAAAGACGCTTCATACCAAATAAACAGTTCTCCGTTCTGTGCGATTTTGGAAATATGAATGTCTGAAATATTTTCTTTCAGCTCCTGGGGTTTTCATGGGCTGCACGAAAAATTTGGGGGGCATGAATCAAGTACTTATCACCCAATAAGGCCAAATACCAAGTCTTGTTTAAATCGGTCTACCAGTTCTAAAATTAGGGGATAACTATGTTGTATTTGATTGTTTGGGGCCGTAAACGATGGTTTTACTGTCGACGAGTTAGCGGAGCCAGTAAAATGGATATTTGCGACAGTAAAACCATCGTTTACGACCCCAAACAATCAAATACAACATAGTTATCCCCATTCTAATATAATTCGGCTGAAACTTAAGACAGTATTTGATCTCCCAACTATAAAACAACACCTTGTTGAAGACAACAATTTAAATCTAAAAATACAGTCTGAAGACAACAATTTAAATCTAAAAATACAGTCTTTATGGCGTCATTTGGGAGTTCCGAACCAAATCACAGACTATATTTTACGCTGCAACTATACAAATAGTTCCAAACGTTTTAGTCATTTTATCACCAATAACAAAATATATTTATATTTGTACTGATGACATTTATCATGTTTAAATGTTTGTGACAATCTGAAAACAAAATATGCCGACTGCTTTCCCTGTTCAAAGTTTAGAGTTCACCTTGTGATGTTTCAGTATGAGTCGGAAAGCACTCGAGGATTTACCATTAAATTTAAAGTTGAAAATTTTGAGATTTTTGATTGGAAGCCCTAGTTCAACCGTAATAATTACTTATGGTTACAGAACAGTTGTTCATTTCAAACTGTTTCTGGGAAGTGATGTCTTATGGAATTGGTCTACTAGTACAGTAGAATCCTCTTAATTGAATATCCATTTTGCCAGTGAAAATTATTCAATTAACAGGAGTATACAATTAACAGGGATTTGGTCAGTTTCTGTGTTCTGGAGGTGAACTGAGCATTTATTCTATTATATCTTGTTTGACAGAGCTCATAGAGCTCTGTCAAACAAGATATAATACAATAAATGTCTGTATTGGATGTAGTGAGGCCAAAAAGGTTGATAAATAAGAGGAATTTGGTGCGTGTCACAGTAATTTTTTCGACTTATTACAAAAATTTATATACAATTAACAGGAGTTTACTCTACAACCCATATGCAATTAACAGATCAAATTTGTACTGAAGGTATGGTAACTTGTTTTGTGTTTGAAAATTATATTCAATTAACAGGGATATACAATTAAGAGATATCCAATTAAGTGGGCTCCACTGTATTGACATAACTGTTGCAGAACGAATAGTTCACCTCTCTCAGTCTCAGTGGTGAATGTGTTTCTGTAGCTGTACATGTTGGTGCCATGAACGCAGGTGACATATTAGAAAATGAAAGGACCGCTTGCACTTGAAGTCGATGTTATAACATCGCTAGCGGATGGGTCAGAAGTGGGCGCGGTGGCTCAGTTGGTAGAGGTGCAGGCTGCAAGCCGAGAGGTCCTCGGTTCGAATCCCACCTGCGGCAACCGCGTTGTGTCCTTGGGCAAGACACTTCACCCCGATTGCCTACATGGGGGCACGATGACGCTGTGTACTGAGGCGTACTGCACGTCGATGGTGTGCATGTCTTCAACCAATCTAACCCTGCCTGTGCTGCGGTGCAGAGTTGAGAGTTACGATGTTGGAGAGCTGACAGCAGCTCGTCGTTGCTCGGTGGTTCTCTCCGGGTACTCCGGCTTCCTCCACCCGTAAAACTGTCACGGTCACGATTAGCCATTGTGCATAAGTATGTGCCCTTAAACACTAATAAATAATAATAAATATGATGGGTCAGAAATATTTGGCCTTGAACAATTAAAATTAATATTGCCAGTTGACAGAATTTTGGATTTCTATTTCGCACACAGCATCCATAAATTCTTCATCGTACGAAAAATTGCTATTTATAAATTATATTACAATATCACTGACTGGTTCCACACGGTTGTCGTTAAGCCTGTCGAAATCAGTTTTTTCAACTCTCATTTCATTACTCAGCAGTCTCTGCCAAATCTCTTCCACATTAATATTAAACTTTTCAACTTCATCCATATTAATTACAGTTAATTGCAAGAAAGATAGAAAACATTGTTTTTACAGAAAGTCAACGCGTTCACAGCGTTTGTTTACCTTGGATATGGTAGTCAATGACCCTAAAAGGAACGAAAATGGAATGCCCACGAATACATCTTGACTTTCCTGAAATAGTTTTTGAAAACACAAAATTTCCGACAGGCTGCGCCAATTTTACTGTCGCAAATTTTTTTGATTAACCAATCAAATTTCAAGGTTTATAGTAATTGTATTAGAATTAGAAATTATGGGCAAGGCCAAAAATCCTCCGCCTACCAGAACAACTGAAAATATTGCTCCTCAAACTTCTCTTGAACAAACTTTAGTGTACGTCTCTAAAGTAAGCTGAATACTACATATCAAGTTATTACATCCATCGGATCATGAGAAGAAGATTTTTCTAAATTTGGGCAATTTTCTCCCATGCCCCCCCCCCCCACCCCCCCCCCAGTCCCCATGAGAGACAGCAATTCACTTTTAACAGAACTGAATTGCCAGTATACAGTTATCATTCAGGTAAAATTTTATTGTAATCGGTCCATCAGTTTGGGAAAAAAGAAGGCTCAAACAAAACCTTTACAATGGATGAAGAGTGATCACTATAGTTCATCCTGACTTTCAGTCGTGTTAAAGAAGTGACTGGTTTTCTCTTCAGTTTTGTTAATCCTTAAGTGCAGGGCAATGGTCCCAAATTTCAGGTAGACTACAACCTGTGTACGTCCAGTTGCTTAGAGTGATTTCCAGTCAAGTATTGCTGCCTTAACCAGCAGCCAAGACTTGATTAAAAATCACTGCTCGTGTGGTATTATTGTCAGCAGGACCTAACAATGATGGTATATAAAGGACACATGTTCTGAGATCACAAAAACCTAAAATTAGTTTCTGAAATTTATGATGTGTTTAGAACAAGTCACAAAATTACTGTAGACATCATCTGTGCTGGCAAAAGAATGGCAACATTGAGTGCATTGACAGTGGAATTTGTGGCATTGTGGTAGAATGATATAAAAACAAATTATTCTGTATGTTCCTGGTGTGAATTCTCTTTTAGAACTATCAACAAATCTCAGTCAAGTCAGATATTGAACAATGAACTGATACTATGGTATAGGTCCCTGCTCTAACTGACTGGTTTTAGTAACTGTCCTCCTTGGTGTCGGTAAAATGTTGCAAGCAATTAAAGTTGATTGTATTCATTTTATAATTAAGCTTCACATACGCAACCTTTGTTTTCATAAATCGTCGATTACGGCAGTCACTTTACCATTTAAGATTGGTATAATGCACCTGATTTAGGACTGATATCTTAGGTGCACTATTGAGGACATGCCCAGCTTTCAAACTAGGCGTGTTATGGTGTGTGAGCACGATGACGCACCTCAAATCGCAAGGTCTGGTCATCTGTTGCTATGTTAGCCTTAAGGACTAATTCCGACTTCGATAGCTTTTTAATGCAAAGGAATAGGTGCTTTAACATGCACTATTTGAGTTACCTCAAAATATGTTTTCTAAGTACCTTGTCAGTTGTTTCAAGGTTAGTCTTGGCTGCCTCTGGAGGCAGCCAAGACTTGACTAGAAACAACTGCAAAGCCACTGGCAGTAGACTTTAAAAGTATTGTGAAAATGCATAAAAATCTCTAGGCCCTTAAGGGTTAACGTATATATGGTATTTATTAACCCTTTACCTAACCTGAAAAGCAGACGATACTTGCACACAAAATTCTTGAATAACTAATTTTTTTCATTTTTTATCTCAAAAACATAGGTTATGACCCCTCGTTGGAACGATCTCGACGAGCTCGTTCCAACGAGGGGTCATAACCTATGTTTTTGAGACAAAAATGAAAACAATAATGAAAAGTAATTGGGGATTTTTGAGAATAGCGCTGGCCGGTTTTGGCCATTACGTTAGGTAAAGGGTTAACATAACAATAATCTGAGGACTTCAGGGTCAACGTATACCATTCCATTTAACTTGTCAGTGTCTTCAATTTGTATTGTAATGTCGTAATTTAAGTATGAATGATTTGCTCAATTAGCTGATTGGCAATCAAATAATAACTGTTAAAAATAACTCTTTCATCATAAGCAAAGGCAAGTGAGAAATAAAGTATCACCACCGCCATGGTCACCCATCACTTGTGAGGATGACACTCCCTCTAGAACTATCTTAATCTAGAGCTGTAGGTTTTTAAATTTCTTGTTCGGTTTCGGTTTTGGTTTTTCAGGTGGGGTAAAACCTCGGTTCGGTTCGGTTTGTTCATGAGGCCAAATAAAATTCAATAAAACTCATTCTTATGTCCGGAGTCATAACTGAATGGCAGTGAAATTGAGTGAAACTCAATGAATGCCTGAAATAAGCTATAATACATGAAGAATCAGGAAGGTCAATATAATAATTACCTAAATATACAGAACTTTTATTGTGCTTGGCCATTTTTCGAGGTCTGACACCTACACGCAACTTGAGGAAAGCTGCAAACACAACTAAACTGAAATGTCAGAAATTCACAGAATGTTGCCTTCCCAGAGTAGTGAGAGTACCCAGACACCACGGCAGTGTCTGGGTACTCTCACTACTCTGGGATGGCTACATTCTGTGAATTTCTGCAGCAAGAGAGTATTTAATAAAAAACGAAAAACCTTAGATTAAGGGATGTCGACGGTTTCGGTTTTTAAAAAAAACTAAAAACCTCGGCTCGGTTTCGGTTAACCTACAGCTCTATCTTAATCACATTTTGTACAATTAATTGTTATTATTCATCAATTCCAAGAGTGTATCTAGAAGGTACAAAGCCAGAAAACTCATGGTTAAATATTTTCTTTAAACATTATAACTGTTTAAATCTACTTGGAAGCTGGTAATGTCTAGCAAAAATTGATAATATTAATAATAATAATAATAACAAGCAAATTCAGTGAATTCATGTCTCCCGCTGGGCAGCAGTTTCAAGGGGAATTAATGCATCCAGTGGAATATAGTAGAGTCGCAAGTGGAATCGGTTGACTCTAAGGAAAGTTAGAGCCTGGAAACCATCAGCCAATCAAATTTAAGCAATCTAATTAAATATGCGCGGAAAATGCTCATGTTCGAACTTGGACCTACAATTGATGAAAGTGATCTTCTACCCAAATTTCATCAAAATCTGGTCACTGTAAGGAAAGTTAGAGTCTGGAAACAAAAAACATGGAAGGTGTGCACTTACTGTGTATTAGTAGTAGGAACTGAATAAATCAACAAAACCTGTATTATATGAGATGTATTGCATGTTACTAAATATCCAAACAAAAATTTATTCAAATCCGAACTTTCATATAGAAGTTCTGTACAAAAAACTGATTACACCCAATTTCGGAACAAAATGGCTGCTGGTGGCCATCTTGAATTTTGGACCTAACCCCAAAACACATATTCTGGTCTCACAATGATAACAGAGATACCCAAGAAGTTTTGTGAAGATCGGTTCATAAATACGGCTTTTAGTCCGAGGTGTGTTGATGCACGGGGCAGATGGACAGGCAGACGACAGATTTTTGGTACAAAATTTCCCACATTCGAACTTGACCTAGGTATTGATAAAAGTAATCCATATGTGAAATTTCATCGAAATCAGTTGATTTTAAGGAAAGTTACAGTCTGGAAATCGTCAGTCAATCAAATTTCAGCAACCTAATTAAGTATGCGCAGAAAATGCCCATATTCGAACTTGGACCCACAATTGATGAAAGTGATCTACTACCCAAATTTCATCGAAATCCGGTCACTGTAAGGAAAGTTAGAGTCTGGAAACGAAAAACATGGAAGGACGGAAAGATACCCCGAATTTAATATCTCCCATTTTTTAAAAAAAGCGGGAGACAAATAATAACAAGAGCAACGCTAATGCATGTGATGATGCCCCCGAAGTCAGCAAAGTCAGACTTGCATGTAAATAAATAACTTTTGAATGTTTGAAGAGAATTGGTTCATCCAAACAACCCTACAGGCTGTGGTACAATTTACCTTAGTCAGAAACAGAGGCCAAAAACAAACAGGGGCCATAACTCTACCAAACATGAATGGACGGAACGCTAGGTATGAGGGCATTCGTTCCCCCAAGCTGCCCTATCACCATATCAAAGAACATTAAAATCCAACAACTGATGCTTGAGTTATAATACAAAATGTTCACATGGACAGACAGATGTATGGACGGACGTACAGATGGAGACCTCAACTATATACCCCCGAAAGAAGAGAATTGGTTCATCCAAACAATCCTATAGGATATGGTACAATTTACCTTAGTCAGAAACAGAGGCCAAAAACAAACAGGGGCCACAACTCTTCCAAACATGAATGGACAAAACGCTAGGTATGAGGGCATCCGTTCCCCCAAGCTGCCCTATCACCATACTAAAGAACATTAAAATCTGACAACTGATGCTCGAGTTATAATACAAAATGTTCGTATGGATGTGCAGACGGATGGACGGATGGAGACCTTGACTATATACCCCCAAAAAAATTTTTTCGGGGAATAATAATAATAATAATTAAGTACCTTGGAAGCTCCTGCTACGAAGAATTTGTCAATAACATTCCCTGTTTTCTGCTTTAGAAATGATGAAATTGTGTCCATTGCTCGCACAGTTGCCTAAAAAAAATATCTTGATTTAATAGCATATTATAAAAATCAATTCAGGCTGCATCCTGACAAAACTGAGTATCAGTGTGAGCGTATGTACAGAAGAGATGGAGGCCATATTTATGTAATTGAGGTTTCACAACACTTTTCACATCCAGATATTCATTTAGAATATACTGGAATGTAACTAATTTTGTGCTGGACAGGATTCTCTTAGTACTTTTGGTACCAGTGCTGGGCAGTTTTCCGATTAATCGGGTATCGCGCTGTCATAAAAAAAATATCATTAGTAATATCATGAGAAATAAATCATCATGTCCAGAAATCATTCCCCATGCTCTCCTGAATTGACAAAAATGTAACATTGCTCAAAGAATGGAGTTACTGTCCATTCCAGAAGTGATTGGAAAACCCAGTTAACTGGTTGAGTGCTAGAAGCCACTATCAGGGCTTTCAAAAAAATAAGGGTACCAGAGCAAAAGCCAACATTTTCCTTGCTCATAATTCATATTCAGTGAAACACAAATATTTTATTTATACAAATTTGTTTTATTATGAATTATTGGAGAGTGCCTGTGGGCACTCTCCAATAATCTGTAATAAAACAAACATTAAATAACAAATTTACACCACGAAAAATAATCTATCCCTCAACCGTTAACACTAAGGAGCTCAATACAATAATTGGGCTCATTTTGTTTTAGATAGTGGCTAGGTTGTTTCCCAGCTGACCAAGTCACTGGCCTTCAATAACATAACATTGCACTGAGTACATAACATTAAAGAATAAATACAGTGTATTCAAATTTTAGCCTGCAGTATGATTTCATGATATAGACGACACAATAGGAGAATAAAATGAAGAAACAAGAGATTTACTCGGAAGTGACTATGCCCCCCTACGTGGCAATGACCTTGATCTGTGACCTTGACCTCCATCAAACAGAACAAATTGTAAAAAGTTTAATATTTGTACTTTGGTTCGTTTCTGAGTTATGGCTGAGACACGAATATTGATGATTTTCAGTGTGACCTTGAAATGTGACCTTGACCTTACGGACCTGGCTGTGGTGTGTAACACATCCACCTGTTGTCCTTTATAATTGAGTTGAGCAAAGTTAGATGATTGTAGCCCTAATAGTTTTGGAGTTGAGCTTGAGACACGATTTGTGACCCTGAACATATGAAGGTCAATTGTGACCTTCACCTTGCAGATGCGGCAGAAACTGTTATACGCGACACACCTTCTGACTGTCTTTAACATTTGTAAAAAGTTTAACAATTGTAATAAGATTCGTTTCTGAGTTATGGCCGAGACTCGAATATTGACCGATTTTTATTGTGAAATTGAAATGTGACCTTGACCTTGACGGTACAAACCTGGCTATGGTGTGTGACACATCCTCCCATGGTCCTTTATAATTGTGTTTGATGACTGTGGCCCTAACAGTTTTTGAGTTATTGGCTCGGACACACACACACATATGGACACACACACACACACACAGTCTTGTCTACCCTACATACCGAGGTACCCCATTGTTTGTCCTTTGTGTGGACTAACGGTTTCTACCTCGTTTTGCCGGTACAGTTCTGGGAAAACAACCAAGGTAAAGAGTTTCTTTTGTCTTTTGTACCTCGGTAAGGCGAAACACGCAAACTCTTTTGTCTAGTTACCTCGTCAAGTTGGTAAGACACACACACACAGACAGACACACGCATACTTCAATCACTATATGCCACCCTACTTTAGTTGGGGGGCATAAAAATCTAAAATAGCAATGGCAGATGATAGTTACGCAACATGTATGTTGCATGGTTGTCACAGACAAGTTTTCAGTTTGTAAAATTCATTGTTCAATTCAGTTACCTCTCTTCACGTGTTTCTCCAATGTTGCCTGCATTCCTGTAAACACTGGTGAAACACATCAAGGGAGGTGAAAAATTGAAAAATGAACATTACATTTTGATACGTCCTGTGCCCATCTATCTGTATGGGCACAAATTCACAATGGACACAAAGTATATGTACTCAGTATATTTCTGATTAATAAGGCTATGTCTATTGCATTACATACACTAAATTGTATTACAGTGGAGTCGACTTAATTGTATATCTTTTAATTGTATATTCCTGTTAATTGAATATAATTTTCCAACACAAAACCATTACCATACCTCCAGTTCAAATTTGAACTGTTAATTGAATGTGGGTTATAGAGTATTTATTTATTGGTGTTTTAAGGTCACATATTTCTGCACAATGGCTAATCATGACCATGACAGTTTTACGGATGGAGGAAACCGGAGTACCCGGAGAGAACCACCAATCAACGGCGAGCAACTGTCAGCTCCCAAACATAATAACCCCACACAAGCAGGGTTAGCATTGGTTGAAGACAGGTGCACCATTGATGTGCAGTACGCCTTAGTACACAACGCCACCTTGCCCCCACGTGGGCAATGGGGGTGAAGGGTCTTGCCCAAGGACACAACGTGGATGCCGCAGGTGGGATTCAAACCGAGGACCTCTCGGCTTGCAGCCTGCACCTTTACCAACTGAGCCACCATGCCCCCCCAGGTTATAGAGTAAACTGCTGTTAATTGAATAAAAAATATTGCAACCTGTCGAGAAATCACCCTGACTCTCACCAGTTTTCCTTTGTTTGTAGACCTATTTGGCCTCAGCACATTCAAAGCTGGCATTTAATCTATTTTATCTTGTTTGACAGAGCTCATGGAGCTCTGTCAAACAAGATATAATAGAATAAATGCTAAGTTTATCTCTAGAATACAGGAAAGTGACAATCTCTGTTAATTGAATACTCCTGTTATGTGAATAATTTTCATTGGCAAAGTGGCTATTCAATTAAAAGGGTTCCACTGTAACACTATTTACCAGAATAAACACAACATTCACGAGAGAACAATATCTTAATATATCATTATTATTTTGGCTAATTCTGCCCAGCACTAGTTGGTACTGCAATTATCAATATATCAGTATGATACTAATGGTAGTATTGCAGCAGTGATACGGACATGTGTCCAATAACTAATCATAGTTAAGATAATGTAAATAGGATAAAACTCCTTCCAGTCCCTTGACAATTGATCATATCACCAGCAGGCCTGAAAATAAGCAGTCTGACATTTGCAAAATTCCCAGAGGGTGAATTTGAAGATGCTATCCCATACAGTGGGCCAATTTATCCTATGGGTACCTCTTTGTTTAGTTTTGAGACCCTGATTCAGATTGAGGTTCACTGCGGGTAAATTTAGTGATGCTACCCTGCTGTGCAGGGTAGCATCACTAAATTCACCCTCTGGGGACCTCATTTTTCAGATGCCATCTGCTTATTTTCTGGCTTGCTCACCAGAGAGTAGAGATGGGCAATATACAGCAAAAACTGAACCGATACCGATATCATGGGGATACCAAAAAAACAAACCGAACCAATCATTGAAATAAATACTAAACGATTTGAAGTTTAAAATTTTCCTAAGTTCCTATTTATAACAGTTGAAAGGTTCATTTTCATAAAAGAAGTGACTGGTTTTCTTTTCAGTTTTGTTAACCCTCAATGAACTGGGCAACTGACCTGAATTCCGACTAGACTACGACTGGTACATGCCAAATTGCTTAACAGTGATTTCTAGTCGAGTCTTGGCTGCCTTAACTGCCCGAAAATTTTTCAGGGAGCATGAAAATTAAATTAAGGCTTAACATGTTAAATAAGAGTTCACAAATAAGAAACTGAAAGTGAAACACTGACAAAGTCTTTTATTTTCTGTACTCCAGAATTTGAAAAATGTTATTTCGTCAAATTTTATGACAGCACTAATTGTGGCAGTATTGCTGAATGTGTTACCACTCAACCTGGACATTTTCCAATTAACCCTTTACCTAACGTAACGGCCAAAACTGGCCAGCGCTATTCTCAAAATTCGCCAATTAATTTCAGGCTTGTCATTTTGAAAATTGCAGGGGGGCCATTATGGTTCACCTCAAATCACCACAGGAGGGCCATTTTGGGTTCACCTAAAATGACCCCAGGTGGGTCATTTATGATTTGCGGGGGCCATTTTGTTTCAGCCTGCTGGGTAGACAACTAATATCATTTTAAGGAACAGTACATGGAGAGTGGATTGTAACTAAATCACCCACGGACTGAAGTTATCACCCAAACAATAACTTTCAAATTTTATACATATGGACAAAGAACACAAGCAATGTTTCGGCAAATGGGCCTCCAGGGTTAACCTGGAGGTCCACTGGTTGAAACTTTGCCTGTGCTTTTTATGCTTTGCAACAAATTTGCAATTATTGGTTGGGTGGAATCTCCATTCTGTGGGTGATTTAGTGATAATACACTCTCCACGTACTGTACATGGTTTGTGTAATTATGATGTACGTCATCACGTAATGTATATTTGGAAAGTTACTTACTGTCTCTGGGTGTCTGCGTTGTCGGCTGACAACACTCGACAAACTTCACAAACTGCGCTTTCGTTACATTATCCCCTTCAATCCGCGAAAACTGTCATTTGAGGTGGCCAATTTTGAGGTGCCTTCAACTGAATTAATGGGCTGCAGAAATCAGGGTTAGATGCACATTTACCGTCCACAGAATTTTGAACAAAGGCGGACGACTGCGGCCAAGGGCAATCGCCTGCCTCAAAATGACAAGCCTGTAATTTTCATTATATTTTCATTTTTTTTGTTTCTAAAACATAAGTTATGACCCCTCTTTGGAACGAGCTTGTCAAGCTCGTTCCAATGAAGGGTCATAACCTATGTTTTTGAGAAAAAAAAATGAAAAAAATTAGTTATTCAAGAATTTTGTTTGCAAGTGTCGTCTGCTTTTCATGTTAGGTAAAGGGTTAAATAGCTTATAAGATTTCCTAATAGAGCATGGAATAATAGTGCAGTACCTTTGTCATTGGAAGCCTCAACAGGATATCAGGATATGAAGTGTTCCCCATGAATGTCTTCCATGACCAGGCAATCAAAGAATCTTCTGATCTTTGTTTCTTTGATGGATCATTCTGTCAATAAAATTAAAATCTGTGTGTCACAAAATTATATTCAGATCTGAGCAATATTTAACAATAGGTAAACAAAGCATGTAACAGAAAACAAGTTTGGAACGAACTAGACCTTACTGTGGAAAAAACACATGATAATTTCTGTTGTGGTACATCCTTAGGGTCTTACAACAAACTAATTACTTAAATGACCTCAATGCCAAGTTTGGACTTGGTCTACACTGTGCTGTTTGAAAGATACTGCTTGCAAATGAAAGTGTCAGCGACACTGTAGCTTAACCCTTTACCCAACAAATTGGTCACATCCACCCGCATTATGTATTATTTATTTATTTATTGGTGTTTAAGGTCACATACTTATGCACAATGGCTAATCATGACCGTGACAGTTTTACGGGTGGAGGAAGCCGGAGTACCCAGAGAGAACCACCAAGCAACAACGAGCAGATGCCAGCTCCCCAACATCGTAACTCCACACTGTAGCACAGGCAGGGTTAGATTGGTTGAAGACATGCGTACCATCGACGTGCAGTACGCCTTAGTGCACGGTGTCATTGTGCCCCCATGCAGACAATCAGGGTAAAGTGCCTTGTCCAAGGACACAACATGGGAGTCCAAATCGATCGCTCAAACGGTCACCCATCCAAGGATTAACCGGGCTCGACATTGCTTAACTTCAGTGATCTGACGAGAACCAGTTACCGCAATGCCACCGCGTCCCCTACATCCACCCGCATAATATGCAAATACAGCAGCTGAAAAAATATTTTTGAAAAAATTTCAACAAAGCCATTCCATATGACCCCTCATTGGAATGAGCTCATCGAGCTCGTTCCAATGAGGGGTCACGTGATATGGTTTTGTTGAAATTTTTTGAAAAATTAAAAAAAATGATATTTAAAATAATAAATTTTGATATCGTCAGCGTTGGGTAAAGGGTTAACTAACTGTGGGTAGTGTTTGATGAAAAGGATAATATTCAATGTTTATGAAAAGATTATGAAATACGACAAGAATTGTGATAACTGAGAATATGTTAATTTTTGTTCCCTGTGTACTTTGTTTTCAATAAGAATAAATTGAGGTGTAGACTGTACTAAAGAATTGAGGCCTGGCTTAATGTGGCCCTCACAGTTAATGTATGTCAACCAAGGTTACCGAAGTGCAGTGAAATTATTTCAAAATGAGTCATTCTACCAAGTTGCAATGAAACCCCTTCATACATATAACTCACAGACATTGCTGAAGGAATCTAGGTCACATGACTGCTCAGTGGTCATGGTTGACTGATCATGACCAAAATAGGACAATCTCATCTGGACATCACACTGAGTTACCCTTCCAAATTACAATGAAATCGCTTCATATTTATTTATTTACTGGTGTTTAAGGTCACATAGTTCTGCACAATGGCCAATTATGACCACAAACGCTTCATAAATATGAACTGTAGACTGAGCTAAACGAATCTAGGTCACAAGCTTGAAGCTGTGGCCATCACAGCTGACCTACAATGGCCAAAATAGGATGTTCTCATCTAGACCTTATACTGAGTCATCCTATAAATTTGCAATGAAATCCCTTCATAAATGCAATCTGAAGGTAATGTGACCCTGTGGCCATCACGGCTGACTGAACCTGACCAAAACAGGACATTCTCATCTTGACATTATAGAGAGCAATCCTACGAAGTTACAATAAAATCCCTTCATAAATACGACCTGCAGACAGTGCTAAAAGTTTTTAGGAGTCGGGTCCGTGTAGTTGACCGATCGTGACCAAAAGGGAATGTTCTATCCCAGACATTATACAGAGTCATCTTACCAAGTTACAATGAAATCCCTACAAAAATACGACATGTAGACTGTGCTAGCTGCCACGGTTGATTGATCATGACCAAAAGGGGACATTCTCATCTAGACATTTTACAGAGTCATCCTACTAAGTTACAATGAAATTCCATCATACATACAACCTGTAGACTGTGCTAAAGGTTTTCAGGTCTCAGGCTCAGACAGCCGTCACAGCTGACCGAGCATGACCAAAAGAGGACATTTTCATCTAGACAGATCTTTGAACCAGCATATGAAAATTTGTGATGATTGGACAAGAACTATGGGGTGTAGACTGTGCTAAAGAAAATGTGAAGTTTATTCTGAAGTTTGTCAAGTTAAGCTGAAACAAGAGACCCCCACAGGGCCTGAAGAGCACACCTTCAACAGAACCTGATATAAACCGAGGCCATGAATGAATCTACATTAAGCAATCAATCTCCACTGGATCCATTGTCAATCCTTGAGCCCCTCAGTGGTGACTAAAACAGTCCAAGCATCATGCCTTTTCTTCAGTTAATCATAATGTAAAAAGTGGAGCTCCCCTATGGAGCCCCTTGATATACAATCTAAGTGGATTGATCTTAGTTACACACCTCTAGAGGGTACTTAATAAAAAGTTTCTAATTCTTCAGCTACATGGCTCCTTATAAAAGTAACTTGGAACTAGACTTTATGATTCGGGAGAATCATGGCTTTTCCCGATGAGATTCCTTGATTTTTCATGCCCCCACAGTGTCTGATGAATTGTTTTTAACTGTCTCACTGAAGTTCCTTCATTGATGTTATGAGAAAGGTGATTATAGTAGTCTCAAATGACTCAGTTTGATAAAAAAAAATTGTTTAGGTAAAAACCATCATTAACGGTAGAGTGGGTTAATATCAATATCGTCGTCCCACTAGTTAATGACCGACAAAAGGAGTTATGTTTGTTTGACACATACCCACTGAGTGCTCTGTCTATTTGAAAATGGTCCATTTTATCAATGTATCCAAAATATTGATGTCTGGCAGACTGTAGAGGGTTAACATGTGCTAACAGGCATATTTATTCATGCAACTTGCAATTTCAAACCAAAAAGTGCGAATGGCCATTTTTACTTAAAATCTACAAGATGTTTTCAGAGAAATCCGTGCTCATGCGCTCTTTTCGAATTCGACGTGACGAAATGCGAAATTCGTATTGCTCTTCATGGAAAGTGATGCCGCAACTATCCATGAACGAGTGAAAATTTCATGGAAATCTGCCTAGAATTGGTTGGGATATAGCGTTTTGAAGAGAGGAGGTAACTGTTTGAATTTGGTCCTTCCTTTTCAAGCCAGTTCGAAAAAAGACGTCGTGAATGGGTGCAGACTCCTTTAGTGTCCCCCCCCCCCTCTGTAAATGGTGGAAGTTGCTTCTTTAAGACTGCCACCCAGGGATCCCAACACGACCTTTAAACCTAAGAGAATCATCAGAAGTTTAAAGTGAAAAGAAATTAGCGGTGATTGGGTTTCTGGCAGGCAGGAAAAGATTGACGAAGATTTGCATATTGGACATTGAAATAGCACTTCTGACATACACGAACCGTGTCCAGACTGCTGGAGGCAGCGACTTGAAATTTACAGAACGTGTTCTACGAACCCTGGCCGACATTTTGGGATCTGTTCGGAGCGTCCGAACCGCCTGGAAAACACCACGCATCGCTTGGAATGTGAGAGTAATATTCGTCCCGACTCTATCAGTTCAGAATGGACATGGACAGTGTTGTACACGACTGTGGAGCTGCGATTGAGCATAAAGTCCCAGGTTTCGGTACCTCATTGCCTAAGCGGCTCCATTGTATGATTGTTTGTCTCAATATCGTCCTTACTACTTGTACACTTGTAGTTTATACCGTTGCCGTACGTTAAAGTAGCCTCTTGCCATTTTCGAGACTTTCAACCCAGAACGCCGCCAAGGTGGGGGGGGGGGGGGGGGGGGGGGGGGGGGAGGGGGCTGTAGCGGCAGGGTGGGGGGGGGGGGGGATATCCTGACACTATTTTTAAACCTTAGATAATCGGCAGAAGTTGAAGTGAAAAGAAATCGGCGGTGAGTAGGTTTTTTGGCGGGAAACTATTAACGAAAATTTGCCAATTGGACATTAAAATTGCACTTCTCACAAACACGAGCAGTGTCCAGACCGCCGAAGGCAGCGACTTCTAATTTTCAGAACTTGTTCTACGCACACTGGTCGACATTTTGGCATCTGTTGTGAGTGTCAAGACCGCGTAGAGAACACCACGCATCGCGTGGAATGTGAGAGTACTATTCGTCCTGACTCTATCAGTTTGGAATGGACATGGGCACTGTTGTAGACTACTGTAGAGCAGCGATTGAGCATAAAGTCTGAGTTTTTTTGTGCCAAATTACCTAACCGGCTCCAAGGTATGATCTTTCGTCTGTACATCGACCAGATCGTCTGTAGTTTATACCGTTACCATACGCTGAAGTAGCCTTTTGTCATTTTCGCCACATTCGACCCAGATTTGAGGGTACCTTCCTTCAGCGAACTCTAGCCATGCTCACAACCACGCCCTCTCCCCGTCGGCCCGGGTGCTTCTAAAGATAGAAAGGTCAATGGGGAGGGGCCCGTTAGCAAACAAACGGGGGGCAGGTGTACTTGGTGAAAAAACAGCAGGGGGGGGGGGGGGGCACGTGTCCCATAGGTAAAAGAAACAGCAGGGGGCAGGTGTCGTAGGTAAAATAAACAGCAGGAAGGAAGGGGGGGGGGCAGATGTCCCCGCTAATTAATTTTAATAGCAGGCAGGTGTTCACGGGGCAGGTGTCTTATCCCACTGCTCAGTGTTCCAAATTTTCTATGGTACTTGGCCTTGACGGAAACAACACTTCGATCTGAGAATGGCCAATTTTTCTTGAAAATCTACGTGATGTTTTCAGAGAAATCCTCGGTTAACATGAATTTTTAACCTTTTGAGGGGTATCACCCTGTAACCAGTTCTAAACGGGTTAATGCTTGGTTTTACAACAAAAAAAATTTTTACTTACAAAAATGATCCTCGGTGAATCCCACTTCCAATGAAGGTGGTTATGTTCATCTTGCAGGTACACATTGGGTGTAATGGGTGGCCAAGTACAGCCCATTTTCTCAAAATTTGCTGCCTCTGGAGGGTTAACAAATGCTTACCGGAATCTTTTGTTCATGCAACTTGTAATGTCACTCCAAGACCTGCAAATGGTCAATTTCTCTTAAATACTTACCAGATTTTTTGGAGAAATCTACAGAAAATGGGAATTTTAAGCTTTTAAGGGGTATATCTCCTCAACCGGGCGAAAATGGGTTAAGACCTCAATTTTTGAATACCCTTACTACTTACCAAAAAATTTCCCTATCAGTTTTGCGTCCGGTAAAAGAAGTTATGTTTCTCTGCAGCATTCCCATTTGATGTTGCTGGTGTCCAAAAGCAGACTATTTTTTTCGAAATTTTGACATTTAGCAGCCCATGGAGGGTTAACAAATGCTTATCTGAATATTTTATCCATGCAACTGGTAATGTGACTCTAAGACCTATCAACGACCATTTTCTCTTGAAACCCTACGAGACGTTTCTAAAGAAATTCAGGGAAAACATGATTTTTTAAGCTTTTGATGGGTATTGCTATTAACCATCCCAAAAGGGGTTAATGCTTGGTTTTTTGAATACCCTTATTACTAACAAATTTGGTCCTCGGTGAATTCCACTTCCAACAAAGTAAATTATGTTTATCAAACGGGTATGCATTGGGTGTTGTGCACGTCTGAAAACAGCCTATTTCAACAAAATTACGATGCTTAGCAGCCTGTAGAGGGTTAATAAATGCTCACCAGAATATTTTGTCCATGCAACGTGTAAGGCCACACAAGGACCTGCAAATAGTCAATTTTTCCTGAAAACCCCTGTTTTTAGAGAAATCCACAGAAAATGGGAATTTTAAGCTTTTAAGGGGTATCTCTCTTCATCCAATCCAAAATGGGTTAAGACTTCGACTTTTGAATACCCTTACCACTATCAAAAATGTTTCCCCATCAATTTTGCGTCCGATAAAAGAAGGAACCTTTCTTGGTGGTACACCAAGTGGGTGCTGTTGGCGTTCAAAAACAGCCCATTTTATCACAATTTTGACTTTTAGCAGCCCGTGGAGGGTTAACAAATGCTCACCGCAGTATTTTGTCCATGCAAATTCTATTGTCACACCAAGGCCTGGGAGTGACAAATTTTTCTTGAAAATCTACAAGACTCGAGAAATCCACGGAAAATACGTATTTTTGAGCTTTATGGGGGTATTGCTGTTTAACCAGCCCAAAAAGGGTTAACGCTTGGTTTTTTGGACACCCTTATTACTGACAAAAATGATCCGCGGTGAATTCCACTCCCAATAAAGGAAGTTATGTTTATCTCTCGTGTATTGTTTGGGTGCAGTGTTGGCCTGAAACTGGCCTATTTCATCAAAATTTCGATGTTTGACAGCCTGTGGAGGGTTACCATATGCATCGCCTGATATGTCGTGTGGATCAAAGGGCGTGTCACAGACAAGTCTAGCAATGATGAATGTTTAAAAAAAATCTACAAGACGTGTTTCGGGAAAGTGCCGATAAACCCCAATTTTGGCAGTTTTTTGCCAATTCTGACGAAATAAGGGTTAAATCGAAAATTCCGCTTCGGTACATTTTTAGATTTTGTGCCCCTCTATGTAATGTCACATAAAGACCTACGAATAGTCAATTTGTCTTGAAACCCTACAAGTTACCATTAGGGAAATTCAGAGAAAATGGTAATTTAAAGCTTTCAAGGGATATCTCTCTTTAGCCTGCCCAAAATGGGTTAAGACGTCGACTTTTGAATACCCTTACTACTTACAAAAATGTTTCCGTATAAATTGTATGCGCGATAAAAGAAGGCACTTTTCTTTGTGGTGTACCCTTTGGGTGCTGTTGGTGTGCAAAACAGCCCATTTTGTCGCAATTTTGACCTTCAGCAGTCCGGGGAGGGTTAACTAATGCTGACCGGAATATTTTGTTCATGCGACTTGTAATGTCACACCAAGACCTGCAAATAGCCGATTTTTCTTGAAAACCTACAAGATGTTGTTAGAGAAATCCACAGAAAACGGGTATTTTAAGATTTTAATGGGTATCTCTCTTTAACCAGCCCAAAATGGGTTAAGACGTCAAATTTTGAATACCCTTACTACTTTCAAAAATATTTTCCGATCAATTTTGCGTCCGATAAATGAAGGCCCCTTTCTCTGTGGTATATCGTTTGGGTGCTGTTGGTGTCTAAAAACAGCCCATTTTATCACAATTTTTACGTTTAACAGCTCGGGGAGGGTTAACTAATGCTGACCGGAATATTTTATCCATGCAACTTGTAATGTCACACCAAGACCTGAGAGTGACCAATTTTTCTTGAAAATCTACAAGACTCGTTTAGAGAAATCCACGGAAAACATGAAGTTTTGAGCTTTTTTGGGGTATTGCTGTTTAACCAGCCCAAAACAGGTTAACATTTGGTTTACTGAACACCCTTATTACTTACAAAAATGATCCTTGTTGAATTCCACTTCCAATGAAGGAAGTTATGTTTACCTCTCGGGTATCGTTTGGGTGCTGTGGGGGTCTGAAACCGGCCCATTTCATCAAAATTTCGATGTTTGGCAGCCTGTGGAGGGTTACCATATGCATCGCCTAATATGTCGTGTGTATCAAAGGTTGTGTCATAGGCAGGTCTAGTAATTTTGAATATTTAAAAAAAATCCTAAAGATGTGTTTCGAGAAAGTGCCAATAAACCCCAATTTTGGCAGTTTTTTGCCAATTGTGGCGAAATAAGGGTTAAATCGAAAATTCCGTTTCGGTACATTTTTAGATTTTTTGCCACTCTATGCGTGTGCCAAATTGTGTGAAAATCAGTTCGAAAATGGCTTCTGAATCGTACGGACAAAAATGTGTGGGAAAACAAAAAAAAACCCCAAACCCCCCCCCCCCCCCCCCCCCCCCCCCCCCAAAAAAAATAATAATCCGTAGAAAAACAATAGTCTTTTCCAGAGGGAAAAGCCTAATTATGTTTCTATTTTTAGCACACATTGCTAAGGTTAATTTGTTTCGTATAAATCAAATATCTGTTTCCCACTTAATATGCTGCATATCAAATTTTGTTAAAATTGAGAGTACTGAGCAGTAAACTTGAGATGTTGTATATTAACCCCTGCACACTGATGTCAAAATATCTAAATTTCAGGCAGAAAAAATTTCCCATAATGCAGCTAGAAATTTAACCAATTCAATCTTGTTTGACAGAGCTCCATGAGCTCTGTCAAACAAGATTGAATTGGTTAAATTTCTAGATGCATTATGGGAAAAAACAGCTTCCTGAAATTTTGGTATTTTGACATCAGAGTGAAGGGTGTTAAATATGAAAGGATTGTAACTGGTGGATATGAAGAAGAAGATTTTTTAAGAAATTTCCTTAAATTACACTAAGTAAAAATTTGGGCTACCATTGGGAGCCCAAATATAAACTTAGGGACCCCCACCCCCCATCTCCCAGAGACGTTGTAGACCAAATATGAAAGCATTCTGACTGCTGGATCTGAAGAAGTTCTTTAAAAATTATCCCCAGAATTGCCCATGGAGAGCCCAAATCTTAACCCACGAACTCGAGTTGAAGAAACTTGAATGTGATCCCTCCTAGAGATGTTGTATACCAAATATGAAATGATTCTGACTGGTGAATCAGAAGAAGATGATTTTTAAAGAAAATCATCTTCTGATGAATCTTACACCAGTTTCTGGAAAGCTCTTACAGAAATTGATGTCAGATTCTGGTGTTATCAACATAGTGAGATACTTAGTTTGTGGTTATGCTGCATCTTATTTTCACTCACACTATACATATTTGGCAAGTCGCCTGCTTAATTCCAAGAATTGTTTCTCAGCATTCACATGGTTCATGATATTGGCATGATCCAATTGAGTGAAAGATTCTGCACATTGATTGTGATTATATACACATGTATCTCGAACTACTTTCACATATTAAAGTTACTTAAAAGTTTTTACTTCACACCACACTACATATACATGGCAGTTGAGACTATGCCTTAAACCCTGGTGGTCTTTACACAATCGAACAGGCTTCACAGCAATTGCTGAGAAAACATGGATGAATTACCGGTACTGCTGCCTAAATAGACAGCTAAGACTTGACTAGAAATCACTGCTTGGCCACTGGACATGTACAGGTTGTGGTCTTGTGGGATTTCAGGAAATTTGCCCAGATCCTTAATGGTTAAGTGTTCTGCCCCAAAACACAAAGTAGATGACATGGGTGCAGACTGAACCTCCAACCTTTTGTGTGGTTTGTTCATCTAGAATTGATTTATTACACCTTATCATTCTACAGGCATCATTCAATAAATTCCAGCAAAACATTAGTCAATAAATAAATTCTAACTTCCAAAATATATATAAAAAAATGCCGATAGAATCACCGATCCAGTGTCGAGTTGTGAAAACACAAAAGTGGTTCTAATCATTATCAACTTATCGTCCGGAAACCAATTGTTTACAATTTATTATGTGAAAGGTCACTGTGACCTTGACCTTTGACCTAGTGATTCCAAAATAAATAGGGATCTTTCTTGCACCTAGGCCAACCTCCCTATGAAGTTTCATGAATGTGGGTCAAAACATTATCAAGTTATCGTCTGGAAACCAATTGTTTACACGATTTATTATGTTCAAGGTCACTGTGACCTTTGCCTTTGACCTAGTGAGTCCAAAATAAATAGAGGTCTTCCACTCACCTAGGCCAACCTCCCTATGACGTTTCATGAATGTGGGTTGAAACATTATCATGTTATCGTCCGGAAACCAATTGTTTACGATTTACTATGCTGAAGGTCATTGTGACCTTGACCTTTCACCTAGCGAGTTCAAAACACATAGGGTTCTTCCTCTCACATATGCCAACCTAACTATGAAGTTTCATTACCATGGGTCGTAACATTATCAAGTTATCATCCGGACACCAATTATTTACAATTTACTATGTTGAAGGTCACTGTGACCTTTCACCTAGCTAGTCCAAAATAAATCGGTTTCTTCCTCTCACTCATGCCAACCTAATTATGAAGTTTCATGAACATGGGTCGAACCATTATCAAGTTGTCATCTGCAAACCAATTGTTTTGATTTACTATGTTCAGGGTTACTGTGACCTTGACCTTCAACCTAGTATATCCAAAATAAATAGTGTTCTTCCTCTCATGAAGGCCAACCTACATATGAAGTTTCATGAATGTGGATTGAACCATAATCAAGTTATCATCAGGAAACCAATTGTTTACAATTTACTATATTCAAGGTCACTGTGGCATTGACCTTTGGCCAAGCAAGTCCAAAATAACCAGGGTTGTTCCTCTCACCGACACCAACCTACTTATGAAGTTTCATGAACATGGGTTGAACCATTATCAAGTTATCATCCGGAAACCAATTGTTTATGGACGCCCACCCGCCCAACCGCCCGCCCGCCATTCATCAAACTATAAGTTGAGTTTGACTTCATCACAACTCGACCAATAAAATTAACAGGCTGCCATGACTTGACTAGAAACTATTGCCTAAGTAATTTGTTTATTGTCAGCAGAACCTTCTATGATGGTGTGTTAAGGCCACCTGTTTTGAGGTCACAAGTCAGAAATAGGCCTTTAACCCTTTACCTAAAGAATCGCCTGCAACCGCCCGCGTAATATGCTCATTAAGAGCTGTAATAGCTCTTCTTAAAACCTTCAATTCCTTATTAATAATGGACTGAAGTATAGAATAGCTCCCCTGGCACGAGCTCGTTCCAACGAGAGGTCATAACTTTTGTTTTTGAGACAAAAAATAATGAAAATTAATTGGTGATTTTTTAGAATAACGCTGGCCGGTTTTGGCAATTATGTTAGATAAAGGGTTAAGTGTAACCATTTATTTATTTATTGGTGTTTCAGGTCACATATTTCTGCACAATGGCTAATCGTGACCACAACATGGAGATTAAGTCAAGTTTAGTATATCGTTTATATCCATGTTGCCCGTTTTAGAGGACTTGCATCCAAAGCATTGGTGATTGGAACCCATTTTACCAGTAAAACAAAGCTTGTTTATGACAGCAAACATGCACTGCTTCACTTCCCGGAGTGTGGAACTACTCTCTGGGTTCCCATGGGAGCAGGGGGGGGGGGGGGGGGTGGGAATGAGAAACTATTTACAGTACCTTGAAAATCAAAGGTTCGTTGGGTATCATTGATATACATCCTGACACAGCTCCAGTTCTGACAGCCAATAATTCCATGAAAGCAGTCAGATAGCCTTCAGGTGGCCTGAAAATATATAGAAAATATCTAATGAGTCGCGATTTCATATGAAATTTCTGTACTGAGTTCACTAACATCAATCTGAGTCGAGGTTTACCGAGGCTGAAATCGATTTTTTTAGTGAATAAGGTTCAGGAAATTTCATATCAAATCAAGACAAATTTGAGATTCTTTTTATCTGACTTTAGCTAATGTAATGATAAAGCTGGTCAGTGCTGTTCACAAAATTTATCTCACAATCGGGGCGTTTTTGCACTGTTACGCAACTAAAGTTTAATGTATCTGCACCCTTGTTCCTAGAACTCAAACGATTAGTCGACTAGTCGATGTCGACTCTGGGCAAACCAGTAGTCGACTCTCAATTGTGCAGTCGACTAGTCGGAGGAGTTCAAGCTTTTAGGTAAATAGTATCCCTTCTGTGCCACTGTCAGACAGTTTGAACAGCAATATTGGGCAATCAATGTATACATCTATTGCCATCTAATAGTAGTGACAGTAGTTTGTTTTAACTGGTACTAGTAGAGTGCTGAATTATTTTGGGCTATCAGGATATGTTATTATAGGCACTCTCCCATAAATTGCAACAAGGCAAATTAAATAAGACTATATAATTTCACTCCTAGCATAATTAGAAGCACATTAACAGAATAATGTTCCAGCAAGTTGCTGTATATGAATGTCCAAGTGAAGCCAAATTTGGACCTTCAGCACTCTACCGGAACACCAACACTGTTATAAGGAGACAAGTTATCACCAATGACTAGTCGAAGTCGACTTGACTTTTGGGTATTGACTAGTCAACTTTGGAATTCAAAGCCGAAGCCGAACCTAATATTGTTTTCTCAGGGCCCTATATGACACTGTATCTGCCAACTAAATGCCCTGTAGTGTATTTATTACGCACGGCATGCTATCACTGTACCAACGAATAGTTAAATAATGCACACTTTTCGGCATCTTGGGCTGGTTTGTAGCCTATTATTGGAATTTTCCTGAACGCTCGAGTCGAGGCTTCTCTCTTGGAGTTAAAGGATTAGCTTTCACTATGAAATGTGGAAAACTCCACCTCAATAAACGGTGAACAGCATATTTTAAAATATAATAAACCTTTACACCAAGAGGGATATTTAATTCACCAGTAATTATTGCAAAAGTAACAACCAAATTCACATTGACGAAAAACACACAGTTGCTCCACTTTGCAAGACAGTATTCAGTAAAGTGAATCCCAGTGACGAAATTTTCTCTGAAGCGTAACGTCATCACTGACCTCAATATGGAGATCAATGAACGCTATTCTATTTTTCAATTTGCGTCTTTCCATCGATAAGACAAATGAAAAAGTTCCTCTTAAAATAGTTTTATAACACATTTTGTGGTCAATACTGTGAGATAAATTTATCATCACCACAGTGTGTGTCTCCGGAAATTCTGATCAAGTCTCGTTGTAGGCACAGAATCGCATTTTGACTTGCCCCAACGGGCTCGTCGAAATACTGTTCTGTTCCTACAACTCGACTTGATCTGAACTCCCGGAGACACACACTGTGGTGATAATCTGTATATATCTTATTACCCCTCACTGTCAAAAGTGTCATTAAACCCCAATAAGAACGAGAGGACTGCATTACAAAGTGCTGCTAACGCCCTCAACCGCAAAAAATGTCTAAGTAAAAAGGGTGAAAAGGGGCTATAACTCTGGACAAAATGTGTAGCAGAAACTCATGCTATACAGGTATTGTAACTACATGATACTCTAGCACCACATCAGATATCAAATATATCATTCAAACCAGGGTAGCAGTGGCTGAAATACAAAGGAAAATATTTGTTCATAAGGGAATTTCAAAATTTCCAAGTCGAAAAAAGACCACAGCTCTGGATAAAATAGAAGGAAGAAACTCAAGCTAGGCAAATGTCACTACCCCCATGTTACTCTATCACTGTACCAAATATAATTCAAAATGGAGTAGCTGTAGCTGAGCTACACAGAAAAATGTTAGGACGAAAGGAATTTCCAAGTTGAAAAAGGACCCTAACTCTGGAAAAAATGTGTGGAAGAAAATCACGCTATACAGGTATCGTTCCACCATGATGTTCTATCACATCACCATATATCATTCAAATTAGAGTAGTTGGGGGCTGAGATACAAGGGAAAGTGTTGGTATGGATGGATGAATGGACAGACAAATGGACAAATGGACGGATGAACAAATGGACAGATGAACAGATGGATGCTGGTCTCCACTAGATATCCCTCGACTTTTCAAGTCAGGGACATAATAAGAATAACAAATGAGCTCTGAAATGAGATCATTCCACTGAGGGGTCATAGGCTATGTTTCTCATGACAAAATGTGAAAATATTCAGTTATTCAGGAAATGTTTTCTGCAAATGTCGTCTGCTATTTGTATAGATAAACAGTTAATGAAAGAAATGAGAAGATTAATTCAATTCTACTTCTAAAATCAACTAACAACGTTACAGTATCAACGTTAACTTATGATGCCGTTCCCATATTAGACATGTTGTGAACAAGATTTTCCATGATGAGTTATTTGATAGTGTTTATGTGATAAAAATATATATGAGACTTTTCACCAACTGTTATTAACCCTTTACCCAAAGCAGACAATTTCAAAATTTATTATTTTAAATATAATTTTTTAAATTTTTTCAAAAGAATTCAACAAAACCATATCATGTGAACCCTCTTTGGAACGAGCTTGACAAGCTCATTCCAAAGAGGGGTCACATGATATGGTTTTGTTGAAAGTTTTTCAAAAAATAATATTTTGTCAGCTGCAGAATTTGCATATTACGTGGGCGGATGCGGGCAATTCATTGGGTAAGGGGTTAAATCATGATTGTAGTGAAAGAATATCAATTCAATTGCAACTGGGTTGTGATCAAGTCAAAATTCTACATCTATTCCCTTAGTAATGAACCGATAATCGGAATCGGCTATCGGAACTGGCCGGTTATGGGGCATCGGCGGATTATGACAACTGGCAGTTAAAAACCGGCAGTTTCCAGTTATTCTATATTTAACACTGACTATTAAAAAATCCCTTTGATATCAGGCCATTTCAATAAAGTTTCCCCATTTATGGCATTAAAAACGTGTGTTGTGCATAGCAGAAAATTTTGGGGTTTGCAGAATAGAGATATTACGGAATTTCCAACTGCAGTAGGTACGAGATCGTCACCATTTCCCAAAGATTGTAGAGTTCATGTAAACATTGGAGAAACACATCAAGGGAGGTAACAAGTAGAAAAAAGAACACTGAATAATACATTCTGATGTACGTGTAAACCATGCGTCATATGACTTCACAACACACATTAACATCAAAATTATTATTCGTTTAAGACACAAAGTATGTGTGCTCAGTATATTCCTGATTAATACAGCCAAGTGTATTGTATCCTTACACAAAACCGTATTACTATTTACCGGAATAAAACACAATTGTCACAAGAACAATATCGTGTGATTGTATCAGATCTTTTCCCCTCACCCAAACTGTAATAGGAGGAGAGATAAGTGCGGGAGCCGAGGTTCGAACCGTCGACCTCTAGCACACAAAGCGACCGATTTACCACGAGACTAAGAGATCCAGACCAACCAGGCTGGTTGGTAAATGGCCTTTATACCTTTTTCTACCTCGACCGCTACACTACTCTCCCCTTCTTTTGAGATTCACCACATGTGAATCTCACCCAAGTTCCTCCCTCAGAGCGGTCGAAACACCCACAGTGCCACCTACTGCTGAGGATCGGACGAGCCCCCAAATGTAACAGGAGGAGAGATAAGTGCGGGAGCCGGGGTTCGAACCGTCGACCTCTAGCACACAAAACGACCGATTTACCACGAGACTAAGAGATCCGGACCAACCAGGCTGGTTGGTAAATGGCCTTTATACCTCGACCGCTACAAAACCGTAGAATCCTCTTAATTGAAAATCCATTTTGCCAGTGAAAATTATTCAATTAACAGGAGTATACAATTAACAGGGATTTGGTCAGTTTCTGTGTTCTGGAGGTAAATTGAGCATTTATTGTATTATATCTTGTTTGACAGAGCTCATAGAGCTCTGTCAAACAAGATATAATAGAATAAATGCCTGTATTGGATGTAGTGAGGCCAAAAAGCTTGATAAATAAGGGAAATTTGATGCGTGTCACAGTAGTTTTTTCGACATATTACAAAAAATTATATACAATTAACAGGAGTTTACTCTACAACCCATATGCAATTAACACATCAAATTTGTACTGAAGGTATGGTAAATGGTTTTGTGTTTGAAGATTATATTCAATTAACAGGGATATACAATTAAGAGATATCCAATTAAGTGGGCTCCACTGTATTGCCAAGCACTAAATATGCATACTCTGAGAACTTATGTAGTATTAAGCTTTCGTAATTGATGATTTATCAACAAAATTCTGTAGTATAAGTTACAGGCACCAACAGATTTCCTTCAGTGTCCTACTTCAAACATCGGAATCGGCATTGGAATTGGCATAATTGGCAGAGAAATAACCGGTAATGGGTTGATAGCAAGTTTTGATAATCGGTTCATCACTAATTTCACTCCCTGCAACAATTTAGAATCTCACCTGTTGAAAAAAAAATGTGTGAACATTTAAAATGATACGCTACTGTAGTTTTTTTTTATTTGCTTTTGCCATATTTCATCAACAAAATGTTGATGTATGGGTGTCAGTGTGTTGCAATCTGATCACAATCCAGGCCATAAAATTTGAGAAGAATGATTTTATCGTTCCTCTGGTGGTTATCTAAATGAAAAACCAGATAAACAAAAAGTTGTTCGTCTGGAACTACAAACAGTTGGTCAAAAAGTTGTGTCTTATCATCTTATTTGATAGCACGGTTTTAAAATATTCCTGTGGGAAGACCCCTCTCTTCAATGCTCAACCTTCCTAAGACAGCTGACACCCACCTGTGCTTGCCGCAGATGCTTTCGAAATCTGTGAATTGCCATATCATATAGTGGGGCTATTGTGGACGGGTCAAAATCCATGAGTTGTCATGATGTTCACATATATAATTCAGAGATGATCCACTATAACACAAAACAAAATTTCCACCAATGAAGCACCGGGATTACCCCGGTGCTTCATTGGTGGAAATTTTGCTAGGGTGTCATAGTGGATCATCTCTGAATTGTATGCGTGGAAAAATGTCCACCCATAGATTTTGACCAGTCCACGATGGCTGTACTGTAATCGGTCGTCTTTATTATATCTAGATGAACGGTAAATAGGTTATCTCAAAATTCAAGATTTTATTATCTGCGATCTCATACAGGGACCGATCTGGACTATTTAAAATATGCTCTAGCCTCGGAGCCTATTTTTTCAATTCATGTGCCAGATTTCAATAGTCACACTGCTGTTTGTAACACACACTGCAAGTATGTAATAGCTCTCATCATTTTCATTTAGTACACTATAGCAAACATTAATCTTCACTGTGGTTTCTGACCAGGTCTTGGCTGCCTATTTAGGCAGCCAAGACTTGATCAGAAACCACAGTGAATATTAATGCTTGGTAATTAACTTAATAAATTAACTTAAGCACTCTACAACAATGATAAATGATAATCATATATATAATACATGTAAGAGTGTCTCTCTCGATTATCCATCGAAAGAATATCAAAATATGATCTGAGAAGTTACGCACCAACTGAGAAGCCTATTTCTGAGATTTAAGAGCCAGGTCCTGATGTTTCAGAACCAAATACGCACTGGCGCTTGCCCAGGTCGGTCCCTGCTCATACAGCTCGTTCCAATGATGGGTCATAACCTTTTGTTTTTAAGGGAAAAATAAAATAAAATTACTTAGGCCATACAAAGTAGATCTTCTGTTTCTCAGGCCATTAATCATAAAATTGCATGCGGACGAGCGTTTTTTTATTTTATTTTTTATTTCTGTAATTATTTCTTTGCCATCAAAAGTTCATGTTATTGGTTTAGGTTTTAGGCCTCATAATATGGAATACAAGGGCAACGCCCCCGGTCCCCCGACCAAGATGGCAAATTCAAGCAAGGGAGCTGTTAGGATGCAATTTGTTCTAAGAGCATGGTCTTTATGAGAGGTTAAGGGTGTTAATTTCAATCAAATGATCAAAAGTAAAGTTATCATCCGGACAACACAAAAAGTGTATTTTATAAGTCGAAAAAGGGGAATAACTCCTGTAAAAATAGACAGAGCATGGCCATTTTTTAACTTGACCTGTATTTCCAACCAATTAAACCACATACTTAGTTTCGTTTCAATCAAATGATCCAAAGTAAAGTTATCATCCGGACAACACAAAAACCGTATTTTCTAAGTCGAAAAAGGGGAATAAATCCAGTAAAAATCATTGGAGCGTGCCCATTTTCGAACTTGACCTGCATTTCCACCCAAATAAGCGGCATACTAAATTTCGTTTCAATCAAATGATCCTAACTAAAGTTATCATCCGGACAACACAAAAACTGTATTTTTTAAGTCGAAAAAGGGGAATAAATCCAGTAGAAATCAGTGGAGCGTGCCCATTTTCGAACTTGACCTGCATTTCCACCCAAGTAAGATACATACCAAATTTAGTTTCAGTAAAATCATCCAAACTAAAGTTATCATCCGGACAAGGGTGTGACGGATGCACGGACGCACACACGGATGCACACACGGACAGACGGATGGACGGACGGACACTGCTGATTACAATAGTCCCCCGAAGGGTCGGGGGACAAAAATGGGTGGTGGTGTATTTTGTCCCTTGAGAGCAAGAAGGCTTTGCAATGCTAAAACATTGCAAAGACTTCTTGCACTCAAGGGACAAATTTATCAATTTTTTTTAACTTGGATAAAATATCAGAATAAGAGTGTCGACATGCTTATTAATTTTGCTGAAAAATTCCTTGCCATCACTGTTATTTGGCATTGAGACATAGAGCAAAAATGCCATCACTGTTATTATTTTCAGACCAAAATCTGAGCCATCACTGTTATTTGGCCATCACTGTTATTTGGCACCTCAGAGTAATCCATTTAATTTTTATTTTTTTAAGTTTACAATGGTTTAAAAAGAGAGCATGTGGCAGCAAAAAGGACCATGTGGGAGGGCCTGAGAAACAGATTTTTATTTTTTTAGGCCTTATCCAATAATTTTTTTGGCAAGTGTTGTTTGCAATTAGTGCTAGGTAAAAGATTAACATAAATTTTTATTATTATTAGGACAATAACTGACCTAGTGTTCTGGATTCTGTTGAGCTGATGAGAGCAGATCAGTTGAATCTCATGAGTCACCTAAGGTGATGAGTCGGATAAAGTTGATCTACTCTCATCAACGAGACAGAAGAAGGAACCCCCATATCGGTCATTGTGATAATAATCTTTTTATTTTTTACCTTCATGGCTTGATAAAACACATGAAAAGAAATCAAAACAGGGCTACCAGTCTTCTGATTTTCAGATGAGGTATCGCTCTTGCATGCCATTGCACCTTCAATGTGAGTCATGAAGGTAACCAAGTAGGGATGAAAAAATACTGCCTCTATTTTTTTAGAACAACAATAAATTCTTGCCTTCAAGTTAATTTATTTGATCATCATGAATGCTTTCATACGAATGATATATGAAACATGACGGTACTTTTACATAACAAAAATTGTGGTTTTGTCAAGGTCAGGCCATTAGATTAGTCTAATTTGGGCACAACATGGCCGGCATTGAGGGTCCACACTCTGAAATGCAATTTCCTTGCTTCTAGGTAATGAATTTTGACAAAACTCACCTGACAATTATTATGAAGTATACCTGTCTGAACATAGTTTCATACTGAATAATTTTATCCTTCCATAAACATGACATGGACAGAATGATTGCTACTGCTAGAGGAGTAGCAGGTGTGTGTGTGTGTGTGGGGGGGGGGGGAGGGAGGGGGGGGGGGTCATCTCTTTCCTTATGGTTTGAAAGAATGTGTTCATTTTCTAAATATTTGGGTTTTTGCGTGATGATCTTCGGGTAAATTACCATCCCCCTTTTTTCACTTTTAAATTATAATCGGAATTCCCGCATTTATTTTAACATTCATCGAAATTACCGCAAAGACACAGAAGAGCTTGTCCAGTCAGTTATTGTTTGTAGATAAACATCTTAATGATAAAATCAACTTACAAATGTATTTTCTCGACAGTAAAAACTTAAAATGCAATAAAAATATGACAATGAGACGAATTTGTGCAAACTTGTTACTTTTGACTTAATTGTTAAATATTTTTATTGTAGCTTAGATTGGTGATAATATGAAAAACACTTTTCGTAATTTGGGCACATTTTAGTATTTTGGGCACAGCGTTCAACATCATGAATTTGGTGTAATCTGAAGGCCTGGTGAAGGTCAACTTTAACTTTATAGTCATTATAAACTCACTTTCTCTTATTAGATCCACCATCTATGAACAGGAAAGCTGAATCTGTATAATTAACAGTCTTTGGTATAATAACAGTAAGATAATGCCACCATATTGGATTATTGACAACATTTTCTGTAAATATATAGAAATGAAAAACAAAACAATTTAGGCAAAATCACAATAAACCCTTTGCCCATTGTACGTGATATCGAAATGTATTGTTTTAAAAACTATTTTTTTTAATTTTTCAAAAGATTTCAACAAAACCATATCATGTGATCCTCAGTGAAATGTGCTCATTCCAATAAGATATCGCATGATATCGTTTTGTTGAAATTTGTTTCAAACAATTTTTTTTTAATTGCTCAATTTGTACATGTACACAGTGGAGCCCACTTAATTGTATATCTCTTAACTGAATGACCCTGTTAATTGAATATAATTTCTCAACACAAAACCATTTAGCACATCTCCAGTACAAATTTGACCTGTAAACTGAATAAGGTTACAGAGTAAATTCCTGTTAATTGAATAAAAAATCTTGTTAGCTGTTGTGACATTACCCTGACTCACCCCAGTTTTCCTTTGTTTATAGACCTATTTGGCCTCAGTACATCCAAATCTGCCACTTAATCTATTATATCTTGGAGCTCTGTCAAACAAGATACTTGAAAAATAGAATAAATGCTACATACAGTTAAAACTAGAAGTCCTGTCACAGATTGTGCGCTTATGTAGGCTTAATTACGCGTAGGAATTGTGTGCAATTGCCATATCGAATGGCATCCAAAGCACGGCAGGGTCACCTAGTTACTGGTAGCAAACACAGGCAATGTTTCTGCCAATGGACCTCCGGGTTACCCAGAGGTCCTTTGGTTGAAACATTGCCTGTGCACAGGCCATATGTACAGAATTTGATAGCCTTACTATGGTTATAACGCGTAGATTAGCATGCAGATCGACTTGCTATTTGTGTGCATTTCCTAACAGGACTTCTAGTTTTAACTGTATAAGTTTATCTCTAGAATACAGGGAAGTGAAACAATCTCGGTTAATTGCATACTCCTGTTAATTGAATAATTTTCATTGGCAAAGTGGATATTAAATTAACAGGGTTCCACTGTATTATGAGGGTGGATGCAGTTGATTCGTTAAGCAAATGGTTTAGTGTGCTTTCAGTTTCTCTCTGATCATAATTTTGACCATCAACCAAATCTATTTGAATGCTGTTGGTGGATAGAAACACCAAGACAGCAATATCGTTAGAAGTGAAGTACGCTACTGTTAAGTCTCGGCACTGGGAAGTTTTGAAGAAAAACATCGACAAACATCTGCACACTGTTCACTCCCAGACCTTTAAATTCATTTATTTTGGGGACACCTTTTTGCCCTAATCTGGGGACATTAAAACCAGAAATAACAGTTTTATCCTGTTATGTTTTATTGTAATGACTTTCTTTGTGTTTCTATAGTCATATTATAATGGAAGTTATTCCAAAATCGGCATCGGCAGAGAGAATTTACATATTTTTCCTGATGTCTTCACACCATCTCTAATTTGGGGACACCTGGAAAAGATGTGAAATTGGGGTAATCTAAAGGCCTGTCACTCCACTGGTGCCAAGCCTGAAAATAAGCAATCTGTCATATGCAGAATGAGGTCCCAAGGGGTGAATTTGATGCTGCTGCTGTCCCAGACAGTGGGCCAATTTACCCTGTTGGTTCCTCCTTCTGTTCGGGCCTGAGACCTTGATTCAAATTGAGGTTCACAGAGGGTAAATTTAGTGATGTGTGCAGGGTAGCATAACTAAATTCATCCTCAAGGGACCTCATTTTGCAGATGACAGTCTGCTTATTTTCTGGCTTGACTGGTGCACATCAAGTAGGGAATCCAAAAATACTAACTGATTTTTCAAATAAACTTACCACAGCAGTAATCAAATCAAGCCTGAAAAAAATATTCTTTAAAAATGCCGATAGGATCACCAATCCAATGTCGAGTTATGACAGCACAAAAGTGGGTTTAATCATTATCAACTTATCATCCGGAAACCAATTGTTTACAATTTACAATGTGAAAGGTCACTGTGACCTTGACCTTTGACCTAGTGACTCCAAAATACATAGGGATCTTTCTTGCACCTATGCCAACCTCCCCATGAAGTTTCATGAATGTGGGTCGAAACATTATCAAGTTATCATCCGGAAACCAATTGTTTACACGATTTATTATGTTCAAGGTCATTGTGACCTTGGCCTTTGACCTAGTGAGTCCAAAATAAATAGAGGCCTTCCACTTACCTAGGCCAACCTCCCTATGAAGTTTCATGAATGTGGATTGAACCATAATCAAGTTATCATTCGGAAACCAAGTGTTTACAATTTACTATGTTCAAGGTCACTGACCTTGACCTTTGACCAAGCAAGCCCAAAATAACCAGGGTTCTTCCTCTCACCAATACCAACCTACCTATGAAGTTTCATGAACATGGGTTGAACCATTATCAAGTTATCATCCGGAAACCAATTGTTTATGGATGCCCACCCACCCAACTGCCCGCCCGCCATTCATCAAACTATAAGTTGAGTTTGACTTCATCACAACTCGACCAATAAAATTAACAGGCTGCCATGACTTGACTAGAAACTATTACCTAAGTAATTAGTTTATTGTCAGCAGAACCTTCTATGATGGTGTGTTAAGGCACCTGTTTTGACCTTGACCGTTGACCTAGCAATAACTCACTTAGCCCTTTGGCCCAGGTGAGCTAATAAATGCATAAATAACTGAAACTTGTGTAAGGTCAACCAAGTTTTAGATATCTACTATTTATTCCCAAATTACCCTTTTCTTTCAAAATAATGTTTTTATCTACGTATCTACGTAGAGAAAGGTGTTTTATGAACTTACTCCACCAAAAGGTCTTCAATTATATTTTACAAAAAGAAAAAAATTGAAAAAACAGGGTAAAAAATGCCGATAGGAGCACCGATCCAATGTCGAGTTGTGACAGCACAAAAGTGAGTTTAATTATTATTAACTTATCGTCCGGAAACTGGGAGCGTGGTGGCTCAGTTGGTAGAGGTGCAGGCTGCAAGCCGAGAGGTCCTTGGTTCGAACCCCACCTGCGGCAACTGCGTTGGTGTCCTTGGGCAAGACACTTCATCTTCATTGCCCGCGTGGGGGCATGATGACGCCGTGTACTAAGGCGTACTGCACGTCGATGGTGCGCATGTCTTCAACTAATCTAACCCTGCCTGTGCTGCAGTGCGGAGTTACGATGTTGGGGAGCTGGCAGCTGCTCGTCATTGCTCGGTGGTTCTCTCCGGGTACTCCGGCTTCCTCCACCCGTAAAACTGTCACGGTCATGATTAGCCATTGTGCATAAATATGTGACCTTAAAACACCAATAAATATAAATAAATAAATCGTCCGGAAACCAGTTTACAGTTTACTATGTGAAGATTCACTGTTACCTTGACCTTCGACCTAGTAATTCCAAAGTAAATAGGGCTCTTTCTTGCTCCAATGCAAACTACCTATAAAGTTTCATGAACGTGGGTGGAACCATTATCAAGTTATCATCCGGAAACCAATTATTTACAATTTATTATGTTCAAGGTCGCTGTGAACTTGACCTTTAACCTAGCCAATTCAAAATAAATAGTGGTCTTTCACTCACCTAGGCCAACCTACCTATGAAGTTTCATGAATGTGGGTCAAACCATTATCAAGTGATCAAGCAGAAACCAATTGTTTATGATTTACTATGTTGAAGGTCACTGTGACCTTGACCTTTCACCTAGCGAGTCCAAAATAAATAGGGTTATTCCTCTCATTGATGCCAACCTACCTATGAAGTTTCATGAACGTAGGTCGAACCATTATCAAGTTATCATCCAGAAATCAATTGTTTACGGATTTACTATGTTGAAGGCCACTGTGACCTTCACCTTTCACCTAGCAAGTCCAAAATAAATAGGGTTCTTCCCTTCACTGATGCCAACCTACCTATAAAGTTTCATGAAAGTGGTTCAAACCATTATAAAGTTATCATCTGGAAACCAATTGTTTTGATTTACTATGTTCAGGGTCACTGTGACCTTCACTTTTGACCTAGTGAGTCCAACATATATAGGGTTCTTCCTCTCAAGAAGGCCAACCTATATATGAAGTTTCAGGAATGTAGGTTGAACCATAGTCAAGTTATCTGGAAACCAATTAGTTATGATTTAGTATGTTCACCCAGTGAGTCTAAAATAAATAGAGTTCTTCCTCTCACTGAGGCCAACCTACCTATGAAGTTTCATGAACGTGGGTTGAATAATTATCAAGTTATCGTCCGAAAAACAATTGTTTACGCCTACCTGCCCAACCGCCATTCACCAAACTATAAGTCGAGTTTGACTTCATCACAACTCGACTAATAAGCAATCTGTCATTTGAAGAATGAGGTCCCCAGAGGGTGAATTTGCTAATGCTATGCCATACAGTGGTCCATTATTTATCCTACACCTTTCTGTTTAGGCTTGAGACCTCAATTTAGATTTGAGGATCGCAGAGGGTAAATTTGGTGATACTACACTGCTGTGCATGGATGAGCTCCAATTAGTAGTGTGGAACACCAGGTGCATCCAGAACAAAATATTGCAAATGAACAAATACTTCAAAGATACCAACATAGTTTCGATCTACGAGTCATGGCTCTGAAAGGATAAAAACTTCTCAATAAGCAGATTCAGCATTGTTAGAAGAGACCGTCCCCTCAGAAGAGGAGGGGGCATGGTTCTCCTAATGAAGCAGAATATTAAATACAAAACCATCAAAACAGACCACCTCAATGATGAAGTGGTTGCAGTCGAAATCATTGCCAACAAGAAAGTTGTGATAGTCTGTTATTACAATGATCCCTGAGTAAGATAGTTAATGAGACAGTATTTGAATTCTTCACAGAAAAATACACCACATCCTGGGGGACTTCAATGCTAAACATGAATACTTTGGCTGCCAATCCACTAGACCCAATGTGGACGCACTTTTCACTGAGAAATTTAATCTACATGTGGTCATGAATGATAACTCAACCTATATCAGTAGTAAACCACAATTCCGTTCCGATATCCTAGACTTAATTATTACCAGCGATCCTCTCATAAACCACATTGCCAATCAGTGGATCGGCGATGATGACCTCCTCCTGGTCCATGCCTCAATCAGACCGGGTAGTGGTCCCCTCAGGTACCCCCCCCCCCCCCACCCATCACCATCTGCAGAAACTTAAAAAAAATAAACGGATCTTTAGCGCGAAATAGCGGATGTGAAACTCCCCAACAACACCCCCTCAAACGTCAATGAACTTGAAACCCAATGCACATGCATGCCTTGAAAAAATCATCAACACGACCCAAGACAAAATATGTCCCAAAGAGGAGGTGTGCCTCCTGAGAAGAACAATCTCAGGGGACATCCTCTTACTGGGAGCGCGGTGGCTCAGTAGGTAGAGGTGCAGGCTGCAAGCCGAGAGGTCCTTGGTTCGAATCCCACCTGTGGCAACCGCGTTGTGTCCTTGGGCAAGACACTTCATCTCCATTGCCTGCGTGGGGGCATGATGACGCCGGGTACTAAGGAATACTGCACATCGATGGTGCACATGTCTTCAATCAATCTAACCCTGCCTGTGCTTCAGTGCGGACTTACGATGTTGGGGAGCTGGCAGCTGCTCGTCGTTGCTCGGTGGTTCTCTCCGGGTACTCCGGCGTCCTCCACCCGTAAATCTGTCACGGTCATGATTAGCCATTGTGCGTAAATATGTGACCTTAAGCACCAATAAATAAATAAATACACCCTCTGACTTACAAAAACTAAAAGAAAACCCTACGTGCACTAAAATCAGAAAGTGACCCAGACAAAAAGTGGACCTAAAAAAAATCTATACCCGCCTTCATGGCGAAGTAAAAAAAGCTCTCCAGGCCAAACAACAGGCTAACTGGCAAAATGCCACCGCCAACCTCAGCAGAGCTAAAGATGCAAAAAAAATTCTGGAAAACCTTCAAGGTGTTGACAGGCCAAACAAGTAATCGCAATAAAACAGTCACCAAACCCCTTATTAAATAGGATGGCTCCACTGCCGACAAGGAGAAGGCTGACACTTTTGCCGACCTCGTCGGGAAAACCCACCACCCTCAGGATATGATGATGCAGTCAAAGATGCGATCGATAACTTCATTAACCCTTTACCTAACGAATCGGCCACATCAGCCTGCGTAACTTACAAATTAAGTAGTTTAAAAAAATAAATATTTCAAAAAAATTCAACGAAACCATATCATGTGACCCCTCATTGGAATGAGCTCATCGAGCTCGTTCCAATAAGGGGTCACATGATATGGTTTCGTTGAAATTTCTTGAAAAATTTGAAAAATTAAAATCATAAATTTTGATACCCTCTGCATTGAGTAAAGGGTTAATGAACACCCCAATGTTTATCATGACCCAAAATCTCACAAATAGGGGACGAAGATGACCTCATATCACCCATCTCAAATGACGAAATCATCAACATAATAAAAAAGTACAGAAACTCTTCCTCACCTGGCGAGGACGAGATGAGCTACAAAGTCCTAAAACAAAGCCTCAATTCACTAATACTCGGCTCGTAAGTCTCTAGAATGTATGCCTCACCCATGGGTACTTTTCCAAAATATTGGAAATCGGCCATTGGTATAATGATACCCAAACCGGATAAGGATCTGTCTAATCTGGCTAACTACCACCCAATCAGCCTCCTCAGCAGTATTGGTAAAGTCTTCAAAAGAGTCCTTACCAACCAACTAAGGCACCACCTCGAAGATACCGGCTTCTTCAACGACTAGCAAAGGACCTACAGGAACCATATGGAAGGAATAGAACATGTCCATTGTCCTGTGAAACAAATGAAAACAACCATTAATAATAACACTGCCAACCAACTCCAAACTTCTCTCCAACCGGCTCTGAAAGACCTGGACCTATGGTGTGCAAAGTGGAGAATCAAGCTAAACACTAACAGAACCAAAAAAATCACCTTCACCCATAAGAAAAAAAAACGCGATGTTAACCTCAAACTATTACATGAAGTCCGCCCTGAATGCACCGAGGCAAAATTCCTTCGCATAACCATTGACCAAAATTTGTCCTTCCAATAAACACACCATTGATACCACCACAAAAGCAACAAAACATATTAATCTTCTAAAAATGCTTTGCGGCACCTCCTGGGGAGCCAATGAGGCAGTGCTACTGAAACTATACAAAGCATTCGTGCACCCCGTACTTGAGTACGGGGCTCTCATCCTCTGTGAAATAAATAAAACTAACACGGGCAAACTCCAAAGGGTCCAGAACCACGTGCTTAGGGTTGCCCACTGAGCCCCCTGGGATACCCCAATCAAATTACTTCACGAGAAAGCTGGAATTCCAACCATAGAAGAGAGTCTCTTATCTCTAGCCACCAAAAACTGCGAACACCTCAAGGACAGCAAGCTAATATCAGAACTACATGACACCTGTGCCAGCGGGCAAAAAAGGAAAAATGCAACATAATAATCATCGCGAGCCATCACTGCTACCTAGGGGCCATCCTTGCCGAGGGGAGAGCCAGGACCAGTTGGGCTGTGGGGGACCCGATTCAAGAGGATTTGGGCCCTTCTGACCCAAATGATCTGCTCCCGCCCACGGCAAGATGACCCCTATCCACTAGAAGCGCTAGTTGGAATAAAATCGCAGAGGTAATGAGCAATAAACACCCTCAGGTGCGGCATATGAGCGTCACAGTCTACTCTCCTTTCATAATCTTAATCCCAGCTTCCTTAATCAAGGTGACCCTTATAACCCTTTACCTAACACGAAAGGCAGAAGGCACTTGGAAATAAAATTCTTGAATGACTCATTTTTTGCGTCAAAAACATAGCTTATGACCCCTCTTTGGAATGAGCTCAATGGGCTCATTCCAATGAGGGGTCATTAGCTATGTTTTCAAGACAAAAAGTGAAAAAATATTGAATTGGGTGATGATTTTTGTGAATAGCACTGGCCGGTTTTGAACGTTAAGTTGGGTAAAGGGTTAAACGCAAGTAAGAATAAAACCATGGAGGTAACTAGGAGCAAACACCCTCAGGTGTGGCATATGAATGTCATTGACTGCTCTCCTCCCATAATCTAAATCTCAGCTTACTTAATCAAGATGACCCCTATAAACTAAGTAGGAATCAAACTGCTGAGGTAACGAGCAGTACTTGTAAACACCCTCTGGTGTGACATATGAACATCATAGACTGCTCTCTTCTCGTAATTTAAATCTCAACTTACTTAATCAAGAAGACCCCTATAAACTCAAGTAGGCAGGCCTGGCATTTCCGGGAGAGCAATTTATTCGCTCGCCTACTGCTCGCCTTAAAAAAATTAAGGAGGGGGAAAACTTGCCCTCCTGGCCTTAGAAATTGTTGATTACCATAACAGCCTATTCCTAAAGCCCACACCTTTTCAGATCGCTGCTATGTTAGTGGTCTCTGTAAGACAGCCACACTGCCCTTCCCACACCTCCGGGCCTCAGTGAGGCCCGGAGGTGTGGGAGGGACAATGAAGCCGTCTCACAGAGATTATCTTGTCAGCAACACTAAATAAAATGTACAAAGCCCACAAGGCAGAATTCATTAATAGTAAACCTTCGTTTTGCCGCTTTTAGCTTTTGTAAGCTTAAGGAGAGCTAATCACTCCTCTAGGCTGTGCAAGGGGGGCGATTTTTAGCCCTCCTGCATTTTAAAGAATGCCAGGCCTGAGTGGGAATCAAACTGCGGAGGTAATGAGCAGGAAACACTCTCGGGTGTGGCAGTCTGCTCTCCTCCCAAAATCTTAAATCTCAACTGTTGTTTTTCATCCCTGACTAAGTCCTAGTCAGCAGATGTATAGAAAGAGAATTTTGACAGAGAGGGATTTTGTTTGGGAGAGATTTTGTCGGGGTGGGGGATTATGTCAGGGAGGGAGCTATGTTGTGGGGGTATTTTGATGACATCCTAAAGTCTGCACAAGAAAACATAAAACATTTACCTGATGTCCATTTTTGTGAAACCATCTTGAGAAAATATGTTGAGTACTGTGAATAAGATTCCATCCTTATCAAGGTGTAATTATAATGAGGATCATATTTGTTCACATAATCATCCAATGGAGTTGCATTTATTAAAACTGATACACTTGCTACAATAACAAAAATAACGGCTTCCATTCTGCAGTTCTGCACCATGCACATGTATCGTATGCAACTGCAAATTCCACCCAGAAAAAAAACTGCTAGGATTGAACTTTAAATCTCAAGGCAGGTTTAATCACACAATTTAAGAACTTTAAGGTAAGGTCCAGTTTTACACCATGTACTTCAAAGTATAATTTTCTGATATACTTAAGCTTATCAACTCTAGATTCGGAAATTTATTTTCTGCTGTCAAGAAAGATTTTATATCCTCTGTGATTTAATTCTCTTGTTTTTTGATCAAGGCAAGTTTGGCACCAGTTTGTTTAAGTAGAATATATATTGCTGACTGTGTGGTAAAAAGTTGCATTTCATGTGAAGGTCCTGTCAAAAAATCCTTTTGTTAGGTGTGGAGTGATGTTAGAAACACTGCAGTTCATCTGAGAATACTGGCAAGATCCACCCCTGTAAAGTTTAGGCTGCATCTGTCCTATACTTTTTCCTGATAGCTGCTGACACATATCTGTAATAAAATCAATGTATACCAATAAATTATATTATTATATTGTATGTAATACTCCTGACATATGATTTGACTATTTGGCCCCACAAAGTAAATCTTCTGTTTCTCAAGCCGATATTATTGTAAAATCGCATGCGCAAAGGCAGGCATTTTTTTAGTTTTTGTATTTATTTCTTTGCCATCAAAAGTTCATGTTCTTGGTTTGTTTTATTTTTTAGGCTTCACAATCTAAAGAATAGCATGGGTGGTGGTGTATTTCGTCCATTGATTGCACGAAGGAATTGCATGCAAAACCTTGTTGCACTCAGGGACAAATTTATCAATTTTATTAACTTGGGTACAATATCAGACAACTAGAGGGGATATCAGTACCCCGTGGCTCACCAACAGGTGGCCAATGTAAAGGGGTGGCTGGAGTAAAAAAAAAGGTTCAAAACCTGCACACAAAAGTCCAAAATTAAAGTAAATAAGCAGCTAAAGTGTTAAATAATATAATAATAGCCCCTAAGAAGCATGTTAACATAAAATAGGAACCATGGCAATATGCTACAAGGTAAGTCTCCACTTTGAAGAAAAGAAAGACAAACCTCAAAACCTGTACATGAAAGTAAAAAAAAAAAGTATCGCATTTATTTCCATGGGTTAAATTGAGAAAAATACCCTGTCACAGTAACCACAATGGCAATATGCCAGTAAGGTGAAACTCTACTTGAAAAACATCCACTTGGAAGAAAAGAAAGAAAAACCTCAAAACCTGCACATAAAAGTAAAAAAAGCATCACATTTGCTTCAAAGGGTTAAAATTTAGAAAAATACCCTGAAAATGTTACAGTAACCACGATGGCAATATGCCAGTGAGGTAAAACTCCACTTAAAAAAATATCAAAACCTGCACACAAAAGTACAAAACCTGCACACAAAAGTCCAAAATTAAAGTAAATAAGCAGCTAAAGGGTTAAAGAATATAATACTAGCCCCAAGAAGCATCCTAACATAAAATAGGAACCATGGCAATATGCTACAAGGTAAGACGCCACTTGGAAGAAAAGAAAGGCAAACCTCAAAACCTGCACATAAAAGTCAAAAAAGCATCACATTTGTTTCAAAGGGTGGGTTAAAATTTAGAAAAATACCCTGAAATGTTAATGTAACCACCATGGCAATATGTCAGTAGGATAAAACTCCACTTGAAGACAAAATTTCAAAACCTGAACACAAAAGTCAAAACCCTGCATAGACAAGTCAAAAACTGCACACAAAAGTCCAAAATTAAAGTAAATAAGTAGGGAAAGGGTTAAATAATATAATACTGGCCCTAAGAAGCATTGTAACATAAAACTGGAACCATGGCAATATACTGCAAGGTAAATTACTCCTTGGAAGAAAAGAAAGACAAATATCAAAACCAACACACAAAAGTCAAAAACCTGTACACAAAAGTTCAAAATTCAAGTAACTAAGCATGGAAAGGGTTGAATAAAATATTACTATCCCTGAAAAGAATGCTGACATAAAAAAAAATGAAAGTGTCAATGACACTGTAGCTCAACTTGTCAAGACATGTACATGTATAGTATGTGACACAGCAATGACAAACATCTGGGTAATGACCCGATAACAAATGTACATATAAAGTATTGTAACAGTCTGTACATAAATACTGGCCGTCGCCTGTAACAAATGTATAGGTAAAGTATTGTAAAGGTGGGTGACAGTCAGATGCTAAATAGAAAAGAAATCTTTGAGTCCCAGAGTGGGTCTGACTAAACCCCAAAATATTTGTTCTCATAGCACAGTGATAACAAAGGCACCCGAAAACACATCCATTCCTGTCCCAAGGTGAAAACAAAGGTACCCAAGAAGTTTCGTGAAGATCAGTTCATAAATACGAGCTGTATAGAAGTTGTGACAAAAAACTGATCGGACCTAATTTCAGTACAAAATGGCCACTGGCAGCCATCTTGAATTTTGGACCGCACTCAGAAACACTCGTTCTCGTCCCAGGGTGATAACAAAGGTACCCAAGAAGTTTCGTGAAGATCGGAAGATAAATACAGCCTCTAGCCCGAGCCGTATTGACATGTGCACTTACAGTGTATAAGTAGCACAAAATAAATCAAAATTCATCTAATTTGCATACTTTCTGCACGAGAAAAAAACCCATACTATATGTGATGTATTCCATTTTACTAAACATTCATACAAAAAATTATTCAAGTCAGCACTTTCATATGGAAGTTCTGTGCAAAAATCTGATTGCACCTAATTTTGTACAAAATGGCTGCCATCGGACATCTTGAATTTTGGACCACACCCAAAAACACTCGTTCTCATCTCGGCCAGACTGATTGCACTAATTTTGGTACACAATGGTTGCTGGTGGCCATCTTGAATTTTGGACCACACCCCAAAACACTCGTTCTCATCCCACGGTGATAACAAAGGTACCCAAGACGTTTCGTAAAGATTGGTTCATAAATACGGCCTCTAGCCTGAGCCGAAAAGAAGTTGTGTACAAAAAACTGATTAGACCTAATTTCGGTACGAAATGGCCACTGGCAGCCATCTTGAATTTTGGACCGCACTCAGAAACACTCGTACTCATCCCAAGGTGATAACAGAGGTCCCCAAGAAGTTTCGTGAAGATCGGTTGATAAATACAGCCTCTAGCCCAAGCCGTATTGACATGTGCACTTACTGTGTGTAAGTAGCGCTGAAAAAATCAAAGTTCATCTAATTTGCATAATTTCTGCACGAGAAAAAAACACGTATTATATGTGATGTATCCCATGGTACTAAACATTCACACACAAAATTATTCAAGTCAGCACTTTCATATGGAAGTTCTGTGCAAAAATCTGATTGCACCTAATTTTGAACAAAATGGCTGCCATCAGCCATCTTGAATTTCGGACTGCACCCAAAAACTCTCGTTCTCGTCCCACGGTGATACCAAAGGTACCCAAGAAGTTTCGTAAAGATCGGTTTATAAATACGGCCTCTAGCCCGAGCCGTATTGGCATTTGCACTTACAGTGCTGAAAGTAACACTAAATACATCAAAGTTAGTTTAATTTGCATAATTTACGTACGAGAAAAAAAAACGTATTATATGTGATGTATCCCATGGTACTAAACATTCATATAAAAATTATTCAAATCAGCGCTTTTATATGGAAGTTCTGTACAAAAACAGATTTCTGCATCGTTGGTACAAAATGGCGGCTGACGGCCAACCTGAATTTCGGATCGGACCCAAAAACACTTGTTCTCGTCCCACAGTCATAACAAAGGTACCCAAGAAGTTTCATAAAGATCGGTTCATAAATACGGCCTCTAGCCCGAGCCGTATTGAATTGTTGATGGACAGACGGACGGACGGACAGACAGACGGACAGACAGACAACGGACAACTGGCCATGGCATAAGCTCAAGTTTGGCTTCGCCAAAGTTGAGCTAAAAATCAAAACCTGTACACAAAAGTTCAAAATGTATGAATCCGGATGCTGACGCAGATGCCGTCGCCGCCGGCAGGGGGGCTATGCCATAGGCTCACACAACTATCGTTGGTAAGCCAAAAATGCACTGGAAAGATATCAATGTTATAATAACTACCACTGCAATATGCAGTGAGGTCAACCTCACTTGAAATTGTTGTTTTTTATCACAACCTGTACATAAAAGTAAGAAGCTGTAAGCCTAAGTCCAAAAGCTGTACATAAAAGTCCAAAATTGAAGTAATTCAGCAGGAAAAGGGTTAAATAATACAAACATAACCCTAAGATGCATGTTTACATACAATAGAAAGCATGGACATATGCTACAAGGTAAATCTCCTCTTGGAAGAAAGGAAAAGAAAAAGCATCAAAACCTGCACGCAAACGTCAAAATATGTCTAATAAAAATCGATTGAAAGGGTTACAATTTTTTAAAAAATGCACTGGAAAGATATCAATGTTATAGTAACCACCACTGCAATATGCAGTGAGGTCAACCTCAATTTAATTTTTTTTTTTATCACAGCCTGTACATAAAAGTAAAAAGCTGTAAGCCTAGGTCCAAAACCTGTACATAAAAGTCCAAAATTGAAGTAATTCAACGAGAAAAGGGTTAAATAATACAAACTTAGCCCTAAGATGCATGTTTACATACAACAGAAAGCAAGGCCATATGCTGCAAGGTAAATCTCCACTTGGAAGAAAGGAAAAAAAACCCATCAAAACCTGCACGCAAACATCAAAATAAGTGTAAAATTTGATTCAAAGGGTTAAAATTAAGACAAAATACCCTGGAAAAGAGTTAAAAGTTATAGTGAACCACCATAGCAATATGCAGAAACTAACCAAAATTTTAAAAAATCAAAACCTGTACACAAAAGTTCAAAATATTTGAGAGCGGATGCCGATGCTGACGCGGACGTCGACGCTGACGCCGATGGCGACATGAGGGCTATGTCATAGGCTCAGACAACTAACGTTGGTGAACCAAAAACCATTTAATTTTTATTTTTTTTAAGTTTGCATTGGGTATAAAAAGAGAGCATGTGGCAGCCAGAAGGGTCATATGGAAGGGACTGAGAAACATATTTGTCACTTTTTTAGGCCTTAGTAGTTGATATTTAAAGGTTATTCCTTGGTTACTTTCATATCGGCTAACATATTAGTCTGAGGTAACTTCATATCAGCCTGAGAACAAAGTTAGCTAGGTCTAATTTCTCAGCCGATATGATACTAATCGTGTAATAACCTGTTTATTTATTACACCAAAAGAAATAAGTACAAAATATTCTCAGATCTGTTAATGTTTTCTAACAGTGTTATTGTTTCCCATTCTTTTCATAAAGTCCAAAGTGTCCTCTTCTCCTAGTGCAGTTATCAGAACACCTCGGCTTCCCCACTGGGGAAGCCGAGATGTTCGGATAGCTGAACTACAGTTAAAACTAGAAGTCCTGTCACGTCTAGTGCAGAAAATGCTCGTCAGCTAATGCGCTATCTAGCGCAGAACAGTCAAGTAAACCTCGTTAAACATGCAATAACTTCTGCTTTTTCAACACTCTATTAAACATTGACAACGATTGTTTGAAAGGTTTTATGGATATCTTTGTAAAATAAAATACATGCATGTCAAGTCCAAGGGTTTAATATTCTATTGCTGTTGCCAGTATTTGAGAGAAATTTAAAAATGCCGTACTGTGAATTATAGGACAAATTTAACTGACCACATGTGGAAGAGTAGGAATGTAGGTCCCAGAAAAAGTGTTGTGAAGGGTAGGCCCGCCCTTATCAATCATAAATTGTTAACAAAGCATGCCCATCGATTCGAACCATGCAGTGGTGGAAACTTGTGTTAGCAGGGGTTGGGGGAGGGGGGGGGGGGCAGTTTTCCAGATATAATATCCCCCCCCCCCCCCCCCCCATCACACGAACTCACACAAAATAATTACGCATCAACGTTTTTAATCTAACTCATAATGTCAACCTTGTTTTACCTTCAATGATAGAAGGTGCACGTGGCATTGGCCACCGGCAAAATTTGAGAATACTTTTTTTTTACCATTTACTTAAAAAAAACGAAGCTAGCGTGGGGAAGAGGAGTTGTGGTGTGTGAGGAATTGGCAGTTTGCTACCCATGCTTCCCTCTGTATAGGGATAAGGGTACATGAGGACTTGAGGGTTCTGCCCCGGAAAGGGAGTGTGGGGGGGGGGGGCATCTTTTTTCATTTTGTTGATTTTCAAAATTCTCGGCGAATAATTAATTTCTTTTTGAGCTTTCACCCAAATGCATATTTTTTTTTAAGAACACCAACTATCTCTTACGCGCCATTATTTCAAATTAGTGCAGAATACGGGACAGGACTTCTAGTTTTAACTGTACCTCTTCTCTCATTTTTATGAATCTCTTAGTTTGGTTGTTGTTTCACAAGCTCTGTCAAACATAATAGGATAAATACTCAGTTTATTTTTAGAATGCAGGAAAGTGGCCAAATCCCTATTAATTGAATCCTTCTGTTAACTGAATAATTTGGGTGTGCGGTGCCATTGCGGTAACCGGTTCTCGTCAGATCACCGAAGTTAAGCAACGTCAAGCCTGGTTAGTCCTTAGATGGGTGACCATCTGAGCGATCGATCCGGACTCTCGTGTTGTGTCCTTGGGCAAGACATTTAACTCTGATGGTCCACATGGGGGCATGATGATGTCATGTACTAAGTAGTACTGCATGTCCTTGGTGCACAGGTCTTCAAGAAATCTAACCCTGCCTGTGCTGCAGTGCAGAGTTATGATGTTGGGGAGCTGGCAGCTGCTCGTCGTTGCTAGGTGGTTCTCTCCGGGTACTCCGGCTTCCTCCACCCATAAGATTGTCACCGACACGAAATGACCTTGGCTGTTAAAGTGCTGTTAAACCCTAATAAATAAAGAAAGAAATAGTTTCATGGGCTCTGTCAAACAACATTACAGAATAAATACTCAATTTATTTTTAGAATGCAGGAAAATGGCCAAGACCCTGTTAATTGAATCCTTCTGTTTTCTACTGACAAAATCACTACTCTAATGTTCTAAATAGCCATACCTGTACTATTATTAATTTTGGATATTTTTCCACTCCATATGATTCTTATTTGGACCTCTATGTTTATTTATTTTCACCAGGTTAGACTGTCAGCTCATTATCAAGATGCACTATATTTAACCCTTTACCCAACGCAGACGATATCAAAATTTTTTATTTTAAATATAATTGTTTTAAATTTTTCAAAAAATTTCAACAAAGCCATATCATTTGACCCCTCGTTCCAACGAGGGGTCACATGATATGGTTTTGTTGAAATATTTTGAAAAATTTAATTTTTTCAACTGCATAATTTGAATATTACGCGGGCGAATGCGGGCGATTTGTTAGGTAAAGGGTTAACTAAATTATTTAAATTCTTTATCTGCCCGAAGTTGGAGTTATTTGAGAATTTCAAGGTAACTTTCCAAGGAAGTGGCGCATTGAAATGTTTTAATGTCAATATGAAATCTCGGTATTAGTCAATGACAATGATATTCCACCCCTTACAATAATTCCTCTTCAAACAATTATTTCATTTCACCAAATTTTCTACCCTGTACCATTTATTATTTCACTAGATACTATTGTCTGGATCACAAGAACATTCAATTACAGTGGAGCCCAATTAATTGGATATCTCTTAATTGTATATCCCTGTTAACTGAATAAAATTTCCCAACACAAAACCATTTACCATACCTCCAGTACAAATTTGACCTGTTAATTGAATACAGGTTATAGAGTAAACTCCTGTTAACTGAATAAAAAGTATCCTGTCAAGAAATTAACTTGCATCACCACCGTTTTCCTTTGGTTATAGACCTATTTGGCCTCAGTACATCCAATACAGGCATTTAATCTATTATATCTTGTTTGACAGAGCTCATGGAGCTCTGTCAAACAAGATATAATAGAATAAATGCTAAGTTTATCTCTAGAATACAGGAAAGTGATGCAGTCCCTGTTAATTGAATACAATTGTTACTTGAATAATTTTCATTGGCAAAGTAGCTATTCAATTAACAGGGTTCCACTGTATTTGGAATTATTCATTTAAAAGGATTCCACTGTATTCCTGTCAACTTGAGTTTTCTTCTTGTCAATGATTTCTTAATGTCGAATTTTGAATTTTCTCTGTGCAGATTTTAGAAAAAATAACAAACATTTTTTGTAAATCAAGGGCCAAACTTTTGAATTATGCACATTATAAAAATTTCAAAATTAAACTTGGCCTTTATTTTTTTTAATATTGTTGAATTTCAAATCAATCTGCCAAAGAAAAATGAAGTTACTGGTATGTGGAAACCCCAAAATAAGGTTTTTATACAAATAAAAACCCAAACTATGGAACTGAAGGTTCTTGAAATCTGCAACTTGAACTTTGTTTTGAAATTATAAGAAAGGAAAGACTATCAAATTAAAAATATTTCCACCAAGCAGTGGTAAAGATAGCCAATATCAGTGGCGTAGCCAGGCGGAGGGGGGGGGGGGGGGGGGGGAGGAGGGGGGATTCCCCCAGTTATTTTTGTTCTCGAATTTCAATTTTTTTTTCTCCGGGGAAGACCCCCTCCCCTCCAGCGAGAGAGGGTGTCCCCTTTTGTGCTTACCCCATCTCGCAGCTAGTTTAACGATCTGAACATAGCAACTAGCCCCTATATAGGGGTTAACCACTACATTCAGATTGCTGAACTAACCCCCCTAAATATTACTCTTGACCCCTAACTTTGATATCCTGGCTACTTGCCTGGCTAATACCGGACAATAACAAAGTTGTGCACAATCAAGACTCATAACTCTTAAAAGTGCATGCACAAAACATCAGAAATCAGATCTTAATGCAGGCTGCAAGCCGAGAGGTTGTCAGTTCGAATCCCACCTGTGGCAACTGCGTTGTGTCCTTGGGCAAGACACTTCACCCCCATTGCCCATGTGGGAGCACAGTGACGCTGTGTACTAATGCATACTGCACGTCGATAGTGCACTGTCTTGAACCAATGCTAACCCTGCTTGTGTGGAGTTAGTATGTTGGGGAGCTGACAGTTGCTCGCCATTGCTCGGTGGTTCTCTCCGGGTACTCCGGCTTCCTCCACCCATAAAACTGTCGAGGTCATGATTAGCCATTGTTCAGAAATATGTGACATTAAACACCAATAAATAAATAAATAAATCAGATCCTAAATACAGTTGTAAAATCTGACATCAAAGGAAACTAATATTATTGTGTGGAATGTATAGCGATGAATATAAACAGACGGATGGATGTATGGAGTGACAACATTTAATGCTCCCTTTGCATCCATGCTCAGGAATGAAAAAATTGAAAGTTACCCTTCATTACTACTATCTCTTGGAATTCAAGGCTTGTACAAATTAGAAATTACGGGTACTTTAATTTTTTCAAGCAGCTGATATTTCAAGTTAAATCTTTTGCATATCGTCGCCTGAGTGCTAGAATGTTCTATGTCCCCTGTGGGACATAGAACATTCTAGCACTCAGCCGATGATATGTCAGCAAGGGAAACACTAAATTAATTCTTATATGTCTTACATTGTCAATGCAAAGGTTGAGATGAGAAACCCAGACAATTACAACATTTTTCGCTCAGCTGACAAGCTGTGTAAAAATCTGGTACACTATTGGAAAGGGCTCGGAGAATCTCACTGCTTTTTAAGTAGCCAAAACACGTAGATATTATACCTTCTTACATTTGGGGAATATGGCAAATATTGTCAACCTCCATTCAAGCATTGTAATTTCAGTTAACTGGCTGAGTTTTAAATTATTTTTTAAAGGTGATTTGAAACATGGGTATTTTTTTTCAAAGATACCATGGTACCAGGCTAGCAGCAACATTTTCCTTAGTTTAATGTCCACACACTGTACAAGGTTCATACAAAAATTTGCTCACAAAGTTCAAGGTTTTTTCAGGGGGTTTTCAAGGGCTTTTTTTTTTTTTTTCAAGGGCTACATATACTATTCAGTTAATTGTATGAGCTCTAAAAATCTAAGATTCATGTGACACGGATCTGTCTTTGGAAGTCAGGAAGTACTGGTACCCAAAGTGTGATCTGTGTTACAGAAATCTTGGTAAAATGCTCCATACTTTTTTATGTTTTTTTTTAACTGAGCGACACGAGCGCAACAAACAAGTAAAAGGTGAGTACACATATTTACAATGCCCAGAAAATAGCTTGGTATTCAAGGGTTTTTCAAGAGATTTCTGAAAGTTCAAGAGTTTCTCAAGGGCTAATTTCAAATTCCAGGGTTTTTCAAGAAAAAACTCATTTTCAAGGGTTTTTCAAGAGGTGTATGAACCCTGCTGTATAATTTCTTCGTCAGACTGTACCATAACACTGGTTAAGAAAATCCAATCAAACTCAAAATCACACTTGCTCAGTGGACTTGTACAATAACTTTAACACAAGTGTTGATGCCGACGTGTCTCGTGTCATGACATAAGCTCACACAACTTCGTCGGTGAGCTAATAATACTTCAAAATTGGGAAAATCCGAGCTTTTTATTATTTTGGTTGATGTATGTAATTCAAATCTGAAGAACATAACTAAAAACAGTCTGCATCCTGTGGCTTTGCAGCAGTTTACAGACAAGTATTGGCTGCCTCTATAGGAAGCCAAGACTTGCCTAGAAACAACTTCCAAGGCACTTAGAATGTAACTTGCAAGTTTCCCCAATGACAGCATGTTAACCCCCTATACACTGATGTCAAAATATCTAAATTTCAAGCAGAAAAAATTTTCCATAATTCAACTAGAAATTTAACCAATTCAATCTCGTTTGACAGAGCTCATTGATTGAATTGGTTAAATTTCTAGAGACATTATGGGAAAAAAAAGCTTCCTGAAATTCTGGTATTTTGACATCGGTGTGAAGGGGGTTAAAGCACTTGTTTTGTTGCAGTAAGGAGTGATCGCAGTCAGATTTACGCTGTTGAAGGTTAAAATTAAATGAATTAATATGTATCATTAAGCACTCTCTATATATTCAGTGGCGTAGATAAGGGGGGGGCCTGGGGGCATAGGCCCCCCCCCCCCCCCCACGGAAGTTTTGTCGGAAATTTTTTGGGACCATTTTTAGGCGAATTTATGCCTGATAACATTAAAATGCTGGCTTTGGGGATAAAAACATGCCATTTTGGGTAAATTTTGGGAAAAAAAGACCAATTTTCAGTACATTTGCAGTAAACAATAGATTCTTTCTGTTTGTTTGGGTTTTTGTTGTTGTTACACTGTCGGAAAATTTTCGGTCTGTCGGAAAATTTTGGGCTTGCCCCTCCGCCAGCGAAAAGCTATCTACGCCACTGTGAATTGGTTAAATTTCTAGATGCATTATGGGAAAAAACAACTTCCTGAAATTCTGGTATTTTGACATCAGAGTGAAGGGGGTTAAAGCACTTGTTTTGTTGCAGTAAGGAGTGACACAGTCAGATTTACGCTGTTGAAGGTTAAAATTAAATGAATTAATATGTATAATTAAGCACTCTCTATGTATTCAGTGTGTGAAAAGACATTTAAAAGCCTCTCAACCCATGCTCATTGTAAGAAAGCACAAGAGCACCGCCTAGCATTGCATAATACGCCCAGTAGGCTTTTTCGAATTGTACATAACTACTATTTTCATCCAACCAATAACATCATACGGAAACCCGATTTGAACTTAGCCTGTCTTTTAGTATGACTGAGACACAAACAAAGTCTGGTGCTTATCTACAAATCCAAACTCCAATCAGACTTAAAATCACACTTGCACAGGATCTCATGGCAGTTAACTTCTGTGCCAAGTTTGACTGGTCAACAAATGGTTGAGAAACACTCCAGACAAAAATGTGTTCACACACTGTATAATTTCTAAGTCAGACTGTAAGAAATCTCTGGTTAATAAAATCCAATCAAACTCCAAACCACACTTGCTCAGGTTCTCATGGTGATTAACGTATGTGCCAAGTTTGAAAAAGATTGGGCAACATACATGTATGGCTGAGAAACGCTTCGGACAAAAAGCAATCTGAACGAATGGACGGACAGACAACCCATTTACATAATATGATAGTCTTTTCAAACAGGCATTTTAAAAAAAAATTAAAACTAAAATCCTCCCTCCCTCACTGATTTTACCATAAACAATGGCCTGAGAATCAATTAATTTATTACTAGTGGCCTTATACCTTTTTAAAGTATTGCCAATCAAATAATTTACTTCCTTGTGTTAATAAACAAGTGGAGTAATACAAAAGCAGGAAAGATATGCTTCCTTGTCAATCCTTGATCAGGATAAGAGTTTACACCACTTAAGTTAACCCCTTAAGGACTGAAGATTTTTTACATACCGAGTCAAAAGAGAAATTAAAATAGAAACAAATGTGAAAAAATAGCATGAAGGATGAAATATAATAGTTCTAATGTTGTATGTTTGTGGACAAGAAGTCATGTAAAGAGTTTAATGACATGTTGTTGTCCACCCAACCGTATCCAATTTTGCAACGGATTTCAAAACAGCACGTGCTATGCAAGAATGTCAAACTGAACGGGTGACCGACATTTTTTTTGTGTTTTATTGTGCTAGAGCGCCTGAATTATTGAGAAAACACACTAGTTTTTGTCTTCCAACATTTTAAAAAATGCCCAGGTTAATAAAAAATCAGAGGTTGCATGCCATTGGTATACATGAGGCTAGGATACCTCCAGATGAGCTCGATGCTAAGTTCAGAGTCACAGTGGCCACTATTTACCGCCCCATTAGAAGGTATAGAATCACTGGATCCACTGCCAACTGACCGCATTCAGGTTGACCAAGAGTTACGACCCCTGCACAAGACAGACACATCAGGACGCCTCACTTGCAGGATCGCTTCCTTCCGGCGACAAGAACAGCAGCAATTACTCCTGGTAGAACTAACAATAGAATCAGTGCACAAACTGTGTGCAACAGACTCGCTGAACATGGCATCCGAAGTAAGCATCCATAACATGGACCAATCTTTACCCAACATCATCGTACCGTCAGAATGGTATGGGTATGTCAGCGTGTCAGCTGGACTTAGTGGCGTTGGAGCACAGTTCTTTTTAGTTATGAATCACGATTTTGCCTACAGCGCACTGATGGTAGGGCAAGAGTGTATCGCCCACAAGGAGAATAGTTTTCTGATGCTTGCATGTGGGAATGTGACCGTTTTGGCGTGGGTAGTGTAATGGTTTGGGCAGGAATTTCCTTGCACCATCGAATGCAGTTGATCTTCATCGATGGTAATCTGAATGAACAGCGATATAGGGACGAAATTCTTAACACTTGTTGTCTCGTGAGTCGTTGTTCAATGTTAACGTCAGATTGCAGTTACTCCAGCAAGACAATGCCCGATGTCACGTATCTGTCATGACTTTCTTGAGGAGCAGATCATCAAACTTCTTCCCTGGCCACCCAGTTTCACCAGATTTGTCGCTAACTGAACATCTTTGGGATCGACTGGATCGTTGGGTATGATTTCATGATCTTCAACTGTTAGGCAATTAACATAATGTTCAAAGGCAGGAGTGGAATGCAATACCACATGGTGACATCCAGCAACTTATCAGGTCCAATGCACCGTCGATGTCTTGCCATCCAAGAGGCAAACAGTGGACATACACGCTATTGACTGCATGTGTGAACTTTTCATTTCACCTCATGTCTGAATTGCGACATCCTGATGTGACGCTGGCAACAGTTAGAACATGAAATTATGAAAATTCATACAGCTAGACTCGAAATATGAATTTACAATAATTTGTTTGGGATTAAAGTTGATAATACTAAAAAAATTGCTCCTCAAAGTTTATTATACTTTCTTTTTTGACTCATTATATATTTCTGCTTTACTTTGACAATTCATATCCTATGACTTTGCCGTTGTTTCTTGGCAAGTCTTGGCTGCCTATGTAGGCAGCCAAGTCTTGCTTAGAAACAACTGCCATAGCACTCTGCATATAACTTGCAAGCTTACCCCAAAACTGCATGCTGGGGCAATTTTGTTGAAGAATGAAAGTGTCAATGACACCGTAGCTCAACTTGTGTAAGACATGTACATGTATAGTATGTGACACAGCAATGACACACATCTAGGTAATGACCTGATAACAAAGGTACATATAAAGTATTGTAACATTCTGTACATAAATGCTGACCCATAGCCTGTAACAAATGTATATGTAAAGTATTGTAAAGGTGGGCGACAGTTAGATGCTAAACTAGAAAAGAAATCTTTGAGTCCCAGAGTGGGTCTGACTGAAGCCAAAAATATTTGTTCTCATAGCACAGTGATAACAAAGGCACCCCAAAACACTTGTTCCTATCCCAAGGTGATAACAAAGGTACCCAAGAAGTTTCTTTTAGATCGGTTCATAAATACAGCCTCTAGTCTAAGCTGTATTGACAAGTGCACTTACTGTGTATAAGTTGCATTGAATAAATCAAAGTTCATCTAATTTGCATAATTTCTGCACGAGAAAAAAAACGCATATTATATGTGATGTATTCCATGTTAATAAACATTCAGACAAAAATTTATTTGAATCAGAACTTTCATACAGAAGTTCTGTACAAAAAACTGAGTGCACTAACTAAGGTACAAAATGGCTGCTGGTGGCCATCCTAAATTTCAGCCGCACCCCAAAACACTCAGTCTCATCCCACGATGATAACAAAGGAACCCAAGAAGTTTCGTAAAGATCGGTTCATAAATATGGCCTCTTGCCTGAGCCATATTGAATTGCTGACAGATGACGAGCCATGGCAAAACCTAAGATTTAACTACGTCAAAGTTGAGCTAAAAATGTGGCTAAAGTCAAAATTAGGCCCTAAGGCTTATTTATTTATTTATTTATTCCTTTATTGGTGTTTAAGGTCACATACTCCTACACAATGACTAAGCATGGCTGAAATAAAGTCAAGTTCAGTCAATTGTTTATACCTGTGTTGTCCAGTTTAGAGGACTTCCCTCCCAAGCATTGGTCCTATTTTACCAGTAAAGCAGAGCTTGTTTTCCACTTTAAATAAGCACTGCTTCATTTCCTAGGGTTCCCCCGGGGGCCTTAAGGGTTAACAATGGCTCCAAATATCAGACAAACATTCAATTTTGCAATTATCTTAGAGGCCTTGAAAATGAAGTTCCAGATGAAAAATTTGTCGAAATATCAAAAACATTCATCTTGGTATGAATGCCATGTATTCCACAGAATCACTGCATGTATAGTCTGACAGTTTCTCACAGCTGTTTGGTGGTTCTCTTTGGGTATTCCACCTTCCTCCAACAATAAAACAGTCCAACATATTATAAGCCTGGCTGTTAAAAGTGTCATTAAACCCCAATAATAAAATAATTTTCATTCATTTTCTGGTGTTTAAATGATTGAGGGCTATATGGGGGAGGGGGGGAGGGGGGAGGAGTGTCTGAATTTGTTCATCACAATTTGTTTTATTACAAATTATTGAAGAATGCACATAGGCAATCTTCAATAATTTGTGATAAAACAAATTTTAATGAACAAAATATTATTTGTGTTTGATTGAAGATGAAAAATGAGCATGGAAAATGTTGGCTTTTCCTCTGGTACCCTCATTTTTTAGAAAGCCCTGATGCTGGCTTCTAGCGCTCAACCAGTTAAGGTCACATATTTCTGCACAATGGCCAATCAGGATCATAACATGAATATACAGGAAAGTCCAGCCAATCGTTTATATTCAGGTTGTCCATTTTAGAGGACTTCCACCCCATACACTGGTTACCAGGTCCTATTTTAACAGTAAAGTAAAATAGTAAGTGGGAGTGCGGTGGCTCAGTGGTAGACTGTTGGACTTCCGTGCTACAGGCCCAGAGTTCGATCCCTGTCCGGGACGACCCGCGTTGGGTCCTAGGGAAAGGCACTTTATCCTGGTTGCCTACATGTGGCACGATGACGCTGTGGACTAAGGCGTACTGCACGTCGATAGTGCACATATCTTCAACCGCTGTAACCCTGTTTGAGCAGAGCTCGAACACAGTTAGAATGTTGAGGAGCCAACAGTTGCTTGTCGATGCTTGGTGGTTCCCTCTGGGTACTACGGCTTCCTCCGCCCCTAAAACTGTCATGATCATGATTAGCCAAGGTGCATAAGTCTGTGACCTTAACACAGATAAATAAATAAATAAAACAGTTTGTAAATGAGCACTCCCTCACTTCCCAGGGATCTCAAGGGGAATAATAATATGAATAAACTATCATTTTCTTCAACTGTATATGAAACATATGCAAAAAATAAGAAGTGTTAATCATCGTGTTTCAAAACATAGCTTATGACCCCCCATTGGAAATGAGACCGTTCCAATGAGAGGTCATAAGCTATGTTTTTGAGACAAAAAACGGAAATTTTTAGTTATTCAAGAATTTTGTTCGCAAGGGTTATCTGCCTTTCGTGTTAGTAAACAATATTTTATTTCAGTTTAGAACTGATACATTAAGTCATTAACCCTTTACCCAATGCAGACGATATCAAAATTTATTATTTTAAATATCCTTTTTTTAATTTTTTCAAAAAATTTCAACAAAACCATATCATGTGACCCCTCATTGGAACGAGCTCGTTCCAACGAGGGGTCACATGATATGGTTAGCTCATTCCAACGAGGGGTCACATGATATGGATTTGTTGAAATTTTTTGAAAAATAATATTTTTTCAGCTGCTGAATTTGCATATTACGCCGGCGGATGCGGGCGATTCGTTGGGTAAAGGGTTAAATAACAGAGAAAAAAATACATTTGTGGTGAAATACAAAATATGAAATTGGATTCAGCAGCAAGCATAATGCTTATGTAACTTGTAAGCTATCTCCATCAGATATGTTACACATTTTGCTGACACGTGTTAGGTAAAGGGTTAAAGCATTTGGGAAAATACTTCACTTCGAGCACAAAAAAATGGGACGAAAAGTTTCAAAAGAATGTGGCAATGTGTGTTGCGCACCTTGGGGAAATTCTGAACACGTACTATCAGCCTGACGCTGAAGAATTTAGAAAACTCCAACTCGGAATCAATGGCTAGCTCTGTGTTTCTACTGAATATTGTTAAACTTTAATGTTGTCTAGACTTTGGGTTGCTTAAGTAATATCCATATCTGCTGAAACAGATTTTATTTCAACAATTTTGGTGGTCATGGTCAACACGGTATCGTTCCAAACAACTGGCTTGCCTTCTGCAACCCACCAAAACACAAGTTCTCTGAGTTATTTCTTGAGACAAATCGCCCAAACACAACTCGACCCAGACTTCGGAATAAAGCGAAAAAGGTTCGGGTAGTTTCGGACCTGAGAAGCGATTGGGACCGAAACTTCCCAGGTCCGAAAGTTCTCACATTTGTTCTTCCCCAAAAACAACAGTGGATTGGAACCATCTACAAGAAAATATCGCATGCTGTAACACCACAGAGAGCTTTACAACTGCGGTCCAGTCCCAGAACTGAGCCTCACTTCCGGTGCACTCATAGTCGAAGACGGATCCAGCACTGTACCAAAACAGAAACAGAAAGCCAATTTTTAGTGAAGTTTACCCATTTTAACAGCTGGCCACCTGTTTGATAATGTACATATACTTTCAATAAATGCTGAAAAGCACTGTCAAAAAGTTTCATCTTTTAGAAAAAAGTAGAACATTGATTGACAAGTATATAATAAAATATTTATTGACACACTATAAAAAATACAAAGATTAAAAAAACAAGTTAGGATATACTTTTCTTTTTATACTTAGTATAACACATTAGTTATTTTAAGTTATTTGACTATGTGGTGAGTGATAAATAAACTTATTTCCAAATGAAACAAAATAGTGTGTTTTGATTGGCTGAGAGATATGGTGTAACTTGCAATCCACAGTAGCTTTTTTTACACCGTGGTTAAAAAATACCCATTTTTAAATTTTAATTCATACCTTCTGCTCAGTTTTGCTAGAACAAAAATAAAAATACAGGAATTTAATATTTATATGTGATAAAATATTACAGATATTGATATCATTGGAACTGGCTCATTGAGCCAGTTCCAATGACATCCACATTTGTCTGGTTTTATTAAGAAACTTACGAAGTACAAATTTTCTGTCAGTTTTTCCCCACAATTTAGGTTAAAGTATGAAGTATGTAACAGGAGGAGAGATAAGTGCTTGAGCCGGGGTTCGAACCGCACACAAAGCGATCGATTTACCACGAGACTAAAAGATCCGGACCAACAGGCTGCTTGGTAAATGGCCTTATACCTCGACCGCTACACTACTCTCCCCTTCTTTTGAGATTCACCACATGTGAATCTCACCCAAGTTCCTCCTCACAGCGGTCGAAACACCCGCAGTGCCACCTACTGTTGAGGATCGGACGAGCCTCCAAATGTGACAGGAGGAGAGATAAGTGCAGGAGCCGGGGTTCGAACAAAGCGACCGATTTACCACGAGACTAAGAGATCCGGACCCACCAGGCTGGTTGATAAATGGTCTTCATACCTCGACCGCTATAAGTACACCAAAATTTTTGAAAATAAATCCGTTATCCTTGTTTTTTTCCAGGGTGTGTGTGAGTTTACACCGGTCTGGGAACTCATTCACCCTTCGGCTTCGCCTCAGGGTGTATGGGTTCCCAAACCGGTGTAAATTCCAATACACCCTGGAAAACACAATTGTAACTAATAATATCTTGGAAGCCATATAGTTTTTAATACTCCACGTTGAAGTCTGCCGGCGTTTGTACAGTGTGACCATCATTCAATTATATAACTTAATAAAATATACAATTATACATCTTTTATATATAACAATATGTTGCCATAATATAAATCATGAAAAATGATAAATTTATGTACTGATAACTAACCTATGTTCAGTTGTTATCAAATTGTCTATCTTTTAACCATTTACCTAACATGAAAAGCAGACGACACTTGCAAACAAAATTCTTGAATAACTATTATTTTTATTTTTTGTCTCGACGAGCTCGTTCCAAAGAGAGGTCATAACCTATGTTTTTGAGACAAAAATTAAAAATACAATGAAAATTAAATGGCGATTTTTGAGAATAGCGCTGGCCAGTTTTGGCCGTTACGTTGGGTAAAGGGTTAACAACGACCTACGTCGTTCTTCGTGGTTTCTAAGCTCTTTACATCCGTTTGGTTTAGGGGTACAGGCACTTCCGTACCATATGTTATTTAAACTTCACAACGTCCAGTGCATTCATCAATTCACTGCAGGGAACCGTTAATAATATTTTGTTTATATAAGTTAGTTCCATTACAAACCATTGGTGACAGAAGGCATTCACCAATAATAATAATAATGAGTGGTTGTGTATGCCTCTTCTTTTCTGTCATAAGCTTGTGGTTACTAACAGGCAAACAAGTAAAATGTTTCGTGTAAACCTCTTCAGCAACACTTCAGTTTATTTTAGCGAATTTCGGAAGCGTAAAGGGGAGGGAATTAACCATATTTGTCTTTTGCTTATTTTTTTATGCACAATTTTTAGCAGGCCCCTACTTTATTGTGTGTTTTGTATATACATGTAGGCTAGCCTTATTTGTTGCACGGTAAATTAAAATAACAAGTGGGACCACTTTAGGGTGTGTTATTTTATAGATTAATTCCATTGCCGCTGGTCTCACGGGCCCTATTATGTTAAATCCTATCGTAATTTGGTCCCATTCAGCCCCACTTCGAGCTGGTTCAGGTCATTCTAAGCTGTGTCTTAGAGGATTTGGGGATGGGACGAAAAGTTCCACTTTACTTCTAAAAAATATTAATCTATACCAGTGGTTCTTGCGCTCTCCCGAGTGGGGGCTAGGGTATTCCCCGACAAGCGCGTAATAAAGGAGGTTGTTTCCCAGACGGGGGATCTCTACGACAATGGGTGTAGCCCCCCCCCCCCCCCCCCCCCCAGGCGCCACCCAAGAATATACGTCCATGGTCGGATCGGCGGAAGCCTTTGTTCTGATTTATCTGTACCGTTATTTGTACTGTACAACTTGATACCACGTTCACTAAAAAAACAAAGTTTATTGCTGTTTCTTAGTGTTGTTATTTCGTCGTCTGAGTGCTAGAATGTCCTATGTCCCCTTTGGGACATAGGACATTCTAGCACTCAGACGACGATTTTTCTATCAGTAAGACCACTTTGTAACGTGAAAAATGTATATCACCTCCACAAAAGACACGGGGGCGAGTTGTCTCAGGGCGAGAATCATAATGAATTGAATGTATATCATTATCCAATTAGTGGCAGCAGGGACAGGGGAACTTAATTCCTCGCAAAAGTCACGGGGGGGGGGGGGGGGGTGACTAGAGGATCCTGCTTCGGAGTGGGCGTACCTACCCCTACGCATTTCCAATTACCCCCATACCTGGTTGACGAACACCTACAAAACTTTCAAAGCTCAGAAAACAATTGACGCCTCCCCCACTCACCATTGTGATGAGCGAAGATTTTTATTGTACATTTTACACTTTCAACATGTGCACATTGGTACAAACAGTTAAATCTGCTTCGTGGTGGCTCCAGAGACTTCGAATTTTTTTCAGGATAATGGCATAATTTTAGAAATCGTTTTTTCCCAGAGACAAAAACGACTAAGCGGCTAGATTGAAAGGAAACTCATCATCAACCATTAGTTTTTTCCTTCAACAAACAAACTCGGGAATAGACTCCCGGTATATATACATATCAGAGACTGCAAAAACAACTCGTCTTTTACTGCCTCCAAACAGTATCCTAGCAGGAATGATGGTTGTTCTTTTCATCTTTATCCCCACCCACACCCGACATCTATTATGTAAGAAACCTCAGCATCGGGCTAAAATGTGGGTGAGGGGGGGGGGGGGGGGGTCATAAAAGATAAACATAATCAGTGCGGTTATACACTTTCGTTACTTCGTGGAATTGTTTTTTTTTTTATGGCTCGATGTAAAGAGTTAAATTTAATGTTTGGAAAATGTTGTAAAGGCATGCAGCATATCGCCTCACCAGTTTCTGTTTCGAACGTATCTCTAAAAAGTCGTATACAGAAGTTAGCGCTGCTATACATTTTCGAATGATTAATATTCCTTTTTATAGCTAACTTTGTACACGCATAGACTCACCACAGCTATGACACTCTAAAATGAGTTGGGTTAACCCTGTTTCTGTCATCGTGGTCGAGTCGAACTGTTTTTGTCTCTGTCTCCTTCCGCCCCTGGATCGGGGATCGTGGGGGGGGGGGGGGGGGGGCAGAGACGTAGAATTAATGAGATAGACAGAGACGTAAAAACGAGGTAGGGTTGAAAATTAACCTAAATTCGATTGAATATGGTTATGTCATCCCCCAACGGTATAGAGAGTGGTGCTGTTCTGTTCTATTTATTTATTATTTATTGGTGTTTAAGGTCACATACTTATGCACAATGGCTAATCGTGACCGAGACAGTTTTACAGGTGTAGGAAGGCGTACCCGAAGAGAACCACCAAGCATCGACGAGTAACTGTCAGCTCCTCAACATTCTAACTGTGTTCAAGCTCCGCTCAATCAGGGATACAGCGGTTGAAGACATATTGTAGCGGCCGAGCTATACAGCAATTTCTGAACGCCGCTGATGGCGCCGCTTCCCGAGTTATCGTTCATGTTAGGAATGCACGTGGTCTTTGTTCCGATGCTGCGATTGGTTGGCCTCGCTTTCGCTGGCGCCGTGGTGTATTTAGGAGCGTGATCGGCGCATTTCGGGGACTTGGTGGCGCAGAGGGAATCCCGATAGAAGGCATAGACCTGGAAAGAAACTCTTGGTTACCCAGACCGAGATATTGGGGGAAGAAGTCCACGCCCAGGGCGGCACTCTGATCACGCTCTTGAATCATCGGTGGCGCAAGTGAAACCGAGGCTAAGGCGGCGGCGGAACTTCCTGTTAGAAAGCGGCGCTATAATAGGCGCCGCCCAGGTATTCGGTACAGCGCAGAAGACCACCTGCAGTCCATGTCACAGTAGGGACATTATACATAGAGATTCCATAAAAGGTTGTAAATAAGATGAGAGAATATACATAGATTGAACCTTATCCTGCCTTGTCTTTATTAGTTGGAGAAAGGAGAGCAGAGCTCAGCACCTTCCTGTGACCCCAGGAGCGATAGGAACCCTAACTGCGAAGTCTGTAGCGGCGGCGTCTACCGCTCGGCGCCAACACTCTATCAATTGGTACCCCTTGCACGTTACAATATGCACCATCGACGTGCAGTGCGCCTTAGTACACGGCATCATCGTGCCACCATGTAGGCAACCGGGATAAAGTGCCTTGCCCAAGGACACAACGTGGGTCGTCCCGGACGGGGATCGAATTCGGAACTGCAAGCATAGAAGTCCAACAGTCGACTACTGAGCCACCCCGCTCCCTGTTCTGTTCTATACTCTCCCAAAAAAGAAAGTGTGCATGCTAACAAATAACACTAAAAACAGATATATATCATTTTCGTTCATGGAAATTTTATTCAATCACAGATGAATCAATTTGTGATCAACACGAGAAATTTCATTACGCTACGACGAATACTCTTGGTGCCATGGAGAGTCAAAGACACTAAGGGTCAAACACAAAAGTCACACACTCAATATCTGGAATGACCTCCGTCTGCATCGACTACTGCTGTGCATCTTCGCCTCATGGAAGTGAACAAGTTAGCATGGAAGTGGGTTAGGGTAGAGTTAGGTTAGGGTTAGGGTTAGGTTAGGGTTAGGGTTCGGTTAGGTTAGGGTTAGGGTAGGGTTAGGGTTAGGTTAGGCTAACCCTAACCCTAACCCTTCTCTACACCACTGCAGTCGAGCACGACGATGACATAACGTCAAAATCGGACGAATTGCAGGTCTTCGAGGACGTAAGCCATATTCTCTCAGCCAGTTGATTACTGTTTGAGAATGTATCCGTCTCAGGTTAGGGATGTTCCTGGCTGTCGTCGTTGCCGTTTGTTGCCGGTTCCGGATATGGACGACACGGATATACAGATCTTGCGCAGGGGTGGTAACTCGGGGTCTCCCGGAGCGGGGTCGGTCTCGAACGTCATCATGTTGTGCATGTCGATGGACTAGCCTGTCTACAGTATTACGGTGGCAGTTCAAATGCTGGGCAACCTCTCTGTGTGTTCTGCCAGCTCTAAACATACCCAGGGCAAGGAGACGTTGATTCATTGTCAATCTTGGCATGCTAATGTGGAGTCGATTTAACAGCAGCGCAAGTTTGAATGTGAACGATAGGAAGGCCTTACTTTAGTGTTTAAATACCCAAGGATTCACACTGCTGCATGAATTTTCAGACTCTCCACGTGCAAAACATGCCTTTTCACAAACGTGCAGCACGTCATTTAACGTTAATGCAATTTCAACGGGGAAAGCTGTTTTTGTCTTCAATATAACTTATTCATGAACAGGTTAACACTCTTTACACCTACGAAATTATTTTTTTGGAGTTTGATCAATTTCTGCAATGCACACTTTCATTTTTGGGCGAGTATATAAATGTATCTCTATTGCATGTTATAATAATGTATCTCAATGGACCACAGTTATTTTGTATCACATTCTATCTATATCGTTAAATAAAATAATCTACTCTAATCTAATCCATGAACCCGTTTTTAACCCAACTGAATTTAGAGTGGATGCTTCTCTAGCATCATTTTATAACTTATAGGCCTATACACAGTGACGTACTGTTTTAAAGTTAAAACTCACTTTATTGAAGATACTTACAAATGTGACTCAGTGATTTCTCGCATGTGCTTTGAAGAGTGTTCAACAAAAACTGTTTGTGATTTATTTGTTGTTGTTTTCCACACTGAACACGATTCTCCTGTTGGACGCAAACCATTTGAACATTACAGAATATCCACCAATGGAATGTCAAGTGTTCATAAAGCGAATTCTTTTATATCTGATACAACAAGGAAGTTTCATTTTGGAAACGCTGGTTCTGCGCCGATAATTGTGAATATAAACAGGTTTTACTTTATATGTATTTCGGGAGATATTACGTCCGTGACAGAGTGAAATTAAATGGACACCTCGCTAAAAATTATTTTAACCCTTTACCCAACGAATCGGCCACATCCACCCGCGTAATATGCAAATTCAGCAGTTTAAAAAAAAATTATTTTTCAAAAACTTTCAACAAAACCATAACATGTGACCTCTCTTTGGAACGAGCTCGTCGAGCTCGTTCCCACGAGGGGTCACATGATATGGTTTTGTTAAAAAATTATAAAAAAATGATATTTAAAATTATAAATTTTATACCGTCTGCGTTGGGTAAAGGGTTAACCCTTAGTCCTTACAGCATTGACACCCGGGTGGTCTTATACCCCATTGAACACGGCGAAATGGGCGAGTCTGTCTTATAACCGTTGGGATGCGTAGGCTTAGGGTTAGGGCACCGTACTTTTAAACCGAAAGGTCGACTTCTCGATCCTGACCAGTGGAAACTGCGTTGTGCCCTTGAGCAAGGCACTTAGTCCCGATGGCTCTTATTGGGGCACTGTGTACTAAAGCGCACTGCAGGTCGATGGTGTAATTTACTTCAACTGCTAACTTTATTTGCGGAGAGTTAGTTACATGGGGAGTCTGGCATTTGCTCTGAGATGCTCGAAGATTTTTCTCCAGCTGCCTCCACCCTGCCCGACACGATGTGCCCCTGGCTGTTGAAAGTCTTTAACTGGTTGAGGGATAAATTATTTTTGGTGGTCAAAATTTGTTATTCAAAATTTGTTTTATTACACAGGCACTCTCCAAAATTTTGTACTAGAACAAACTCATATAAACGAAACGTTTGACTGAACAGGAAACATGAGGAAAGAAAAGGTTCGCTTCTGCTGTGGCACCATCATTTCTGTTAAAACCCTGATATTGGCTTCTTGCACTAAACCAGTTAAATCCCAATAACAAAAGGACAACAAATCTTACAGCTGTGGGGAGGTTCAGTAATACTTTAACCCTACAGGCCACAGATCTGTATGATTAAATTACCACTGATCCTCCTGTATTGTAACGTGTTTGTTGCGTTGTCTTCCCTGGGACTGTGAACTTTGGCTTTACGCCAAAAATTATGCATACTAGGTTGTGGTGGTGAGCGGATTTGGATTTTGGGGTGGTGCGGGGAAGGGGATAACATATTATTATAGTTACAAGACCTACAGGATGTAGAGAGGCACGCCTTTTCAGAGAATTTTAAAGAATTACCTCTGGGCATGAGGGCCTCTGGGACTCCAACAATACGGCCAATCTGCTTCAAAAACCACTGCAACGCGCTCTCGACGAGCTTGAACAATGGTGTGCCAAATGGAGAATTAAGCTAAACGCCAATAAAACCCAACGAATCACCTTTACTCGCAAAATAAGCAAACGGGATTTTGACCTGAAACTTATGGATAACACCCTCCCAGAATGCAAAGAAGCGAAATTCCTGGGCATCACCATTGATCAAAAACCGTCCTTCAACAAACATACCGACGACATGGCGAAAAAAGCCACCAAACGCATTAACTTATTGAAAATGTTTAAGGGAACTTCGTGGGGGCCAACCAGTTCACCCTACTCAAACTATACAAAGCCTTTGTGCGCCCAGTACTCGAATACGGTGCAATCATACTAACTGACCTCAACCAAACTAATATGGGAAAACTCCAGAAGGTCCAAAATCACGCGCTTAGAGTTGCCCTCCGCGCCCCATTGGACACACCCATCAAAACACTCCACGACAGGGCCGATATCCCCACCATTAAAGACCGCCTAGTCACCCTGGCCGCGAAAAATCATGACCGGTTAGCCGACAGCGAACTAATCTCCGAACTTGGAGCAATTTGCGAAAGCCGACAAAAGCCCAAAAATTGCAATCAAAACTAAGACCGCTCGAATAAAACTAGGGAACGACAAGGTGAACTAACAGGCAGAAAAACAGCTTAACTGTGGCCTTCTACCAGAAAGGGCTGCCTTCACCGACTCAAGTAAAATTACAACAGGATTAAACATTGTTAAGAACTAAATAAATAGGGAATGAGAAGGTGAACAAACAGGCAGAAAAACAGCTTAACTGTGGCCTTCTACCAGAAAGGGCTGCCTTCACCGACTCAACTAAAAATTACATCAGGATTAAATACTGTTATTAAAACTAAATAATAAAAAGGGAACGAGAAGGTGAATAAACAGGCAGAAAAACAGCTTAACTGTGGCCTTCTACCAGAAAGGGCTGTCTTCACCGACTCAGCTTAAGATTAAACCTTAAGATTGAACAAGATGTGCTACTTTTATCTTTACAGTTTACATACTTTAATGAAAACTAATTGTTATTAAAACTAAATAATAAAAAGGGAACGAGAAGGTGAATAAACAGGCAGAAAAACAGCTTAACTGTGGCCTTCTACCAGAAAGGGCTGTCTTCACCGACTCAGCTTAAGATTAAACCTTAAGATTGAACAAGATGTGCTACTTTTATCTTTACAGTTTACATACTTTAATGAAAACTAATTCTACCTTCTTCTTTTAAGCAGGTACACAGAAGATGCTTTTCGACCAGCACCCCAATAACCGCTACAGACAGTCTAACCGTTATGGAAACAGTCACCCCCACGGTTCCTGAACATTCTCCGCTCCATCCCTAAAAGTGGTCGACCACTTTAAGGGAGGCGAGCGTTGGTCCTGCGTCCCGCCTCTGTCCCTTTTTAAAAGCGCATTGCGCATCCTTTTGTCCCAAACCAATAGGACTACAAATGCAGGCCTGCCCCCGAACCAGGGAAGTTCGGGTCTTCTTCTTCTTGGTGGTCCCCGAAAGGGGTCGTTGTTGTTTTCCTTCAAAGAGTCCAACCAAACAGAGACAGCCTGAGGCAGATTATACTTGCCAGTGATGGCCATCACTCAAAATCATCCTCGAACTGGCAGATTATACTTGCCCGAAAATCCAGATCGACTGCACCCTCGGGGAGAGGTAGTACCTTTGTGAGAGGACCCAACCTCTCACACTGGTCCTCACCCGAGGGTTCAACCGACATCAGCCAAGAGACCATCACGACGCAACTGGCGACACCGGCCGAGTACCTGAAGCAGTTCCTCCTTCAACACGCCTAGACATGTGAGAATGAATCACCTACAGTCAATGAGGGTCGAAAGGGGCTTGTACCCCATACCGTCCCTGCGCGCCTTCGGCGCGCGAAACCATTACCTTCGGAGTCTTGTGGGTATGTGGTAGGGCCCTGCAAATCACACATAATCGATTTGGATCGGCTCTCGAATCGAATCGAATCGAATCATGAATCTCGAATCGAATCTGCGGCGTCTTGAAGATGATCGATGGGGGTTGGGGGTGCTATAAACCCGATTTGTTTCGACTGTGATGGCTCAAGTCTCGGCTGATAAAGTAATCCAACTACATCATCAGGGCATGTCTTCGTCGAAGCACGCCTTGATGATGTAGTTGGAATATTACCCTGTAAGGATTATAGTCGACATTGCTTGGAACCCTTAAATTTGTATTTAGGTAACAGTAGCATCGACTGGTGGTATTGGAATTAGCATGTCTGGTACAGTGGCGTAGCGGAAATTCTTGTGCCCCCCCCCCCCCCCCCCCGGCGAGATAGAGACGGGGCCCTTTCATAATGGTGGTTGCCTTTAAAACGGGAGCAAATTTAGCGTTGTTACCATGTAGTGGCGACACCAGAATTACAAAAGTGAGGGGGTACAGTCGGGGATTGTGCAGCGCCGAGCTGGGGTGGGTTTCGGGGGGGGGGGGGTGAAGGGGGTCCTCTCCCGAAGTTGAGAAAATTTTCAACTGTTTTGCAACAAAATCATGCGAATATGGATATCATTGGAACCGTCTGAACAAGCCGGTTCCAATGATATTCATATTTGCATGATTTCATTGAGTTATACCTTTGAGAATTTTTCTAAAATATAACATTTTATTTATTGGTGCCTCAACCCATCAAGTCCCCAAAATTTTCGAATTGGAAATTTTAGAGCTGCAGTCCACAAAAGTTAGAAATTTCAGAAACCCTAGACTCAAAAATGATACAAGTTTATATATTATTCGCATTTCGACTGGAATTTAGTACTGTTTAGTGATTTTCAGATGAAAAATCTGACAATTTTCCGATTGGAGTTTGAATTTCGGACAACAGAAATCCCCGGTTGAAATATCGTCCCTTGAGTTCCAATGTGTTCTATGTGCCTACTAGTAGCCTACTGGCACCCTATTGGCAGCCTACTGGCACCCTGCTGGCAGCCTACTGGCACCCTACTGGCAGCCTACTGGCACATAGAACACATTGGAACTCAGGGGACGATATGTTAAACGGGGGAGCAGTTGGATTTACTTGAAAGTGGAATTTCTTTAAAAAGTTTCAAACTTGAAGAGGGAACGCTGCATGTGGTCACCTCCTTTATATACACAAAGATAAAAGTTAAACAACCCCCTGGATATTTTACGATGGTTAATCCATTGCCTGATATCAGTAATGTACTAGCAAAGTAAGCTTCAAAAACTGAATGCCATCTAGAATGAACATATTCAGGCAAAACGAACACACCATAATGATAGTCGTCATTACCATTTCAATGACGGAACTGTTGAACCAAAAAAGTAACTGCTAGAGCCCAACACGATACCCGTTTTAGTATGGAGTTGATAAGGCAACATTATTAGGCTATAAATGGATAAAAATGTCATTTGTAACCTCCAGAGAACATGAGCCAGTGTTACAGTTCCATATCTGCTGTATCCTCCATGTGCTAGGATAACAGCTTCTACCCCGCGTCACATCCTCATATTCGTTGCAGGGGTAACTGTCGCCATTCCTGATGCAAAGCTGCTTCCAAAGCTAGCAGAGTTTGTACTGGAGGTTCGCGTGCTTGTGTTCGACGCCCTATAGAATGTCCCAAATGTGCTCCAGTGGATTCACATCTGGACTCATGCATGGTAGACCAAGGTATGGTAGTTAATGCAATGCTCTGAATGAAAAATGCAAAACACCGAGCCAAACGTATTCCATGGTGATGATCTCTTAATAGAGGACGTTGGATGTGTAATAATGGATGTCGAGTTGGACATCGATTTGCCATCTGCATATGTCGTCATTCTTTATGTCATGGTGACAGACAGTGATTGAACATTGAAAAATAGGCACTATAAATACTCAATTCTGAGTCATGCACAAACCGTATTTTGGAAAATTCTTGGGTTGCATTGTGCACATGATCCCGGGACCTGCTTGTGGGATACATTCAATCATACACATTTACAGTACGTGGAGAATGTATTATCACTAAATCACCCGCAGAGTGGAGATTCCACCCAAGCAATAATTGCAAATTTGTTGCAAAACATTACAAGCACAAGCAAAGTTCCAGCCAATGGACCTCCGGGTTATACCCGGAGGTCCATTTGCTGAAACATTGCTTGTGTTTTTTGTCCACATGTACAGAATTTGAAAGTGATACTTCGGGTGATAACTGCACTTCCCGGGTGATTTAGTTACAATCCACTCTCCACGTACTGTACAACCATTTATTGGCTCATCAATATAATCATATACATATAACCAGCAACAGACTTTCAATGAACAGTGGCATGTTACCATTCCTTATATTTGGGGGTGGGGGGGATGGGGGGGGGGGGTGCTTAATCCAAAGATAAAGATAATGTAAATTTAGGTTGTGGTATCTGGATTCAAACATGAAGCCCAAATATGGGTTTTCAGCATGCAACCAGTTAACTGGTAGAGTGATGGAAGCCCTTATATGCTCTTTTATTCTTAGGTGCAGGTACCCCAGCTTATAGGCTTCATAATTCGTGGAAATGCTTCATGTTATCTTTGAAGAGAAATTAAATGGTCTGCGTGGATTTGCCGAGCTACAATTTATGGAGAGTGCCTGTCTGTCGGCACTCTCCCATAATTTGTAACTTGGCAAGAATATGTGAACAAATTTTGAGGACAAAACATAATTTACCAGTTGAAGCCAAAAAATAAATAAAATAAAATAAAATAAAAATAAAAGCCTCTCTCCCTCATTGATATGAAAAATTCATTGCTCGAGAACCAAATGTATTTTTTATTTGGCCTCACACACATACAAATTCTCTCACTGAAAGACTAAATTGGGCAGATCGTGCTAATTTTTGCTCTCGGGTTGATCAACACAATTCGATGACCTCTCCACGCTTCAGATTAAAGGATCGCATACCATTCGCCAGGATGCCGAAGATTTGTTATAACTTGACCGAAATTATTTTAAGTTTTTACCGTAAGTTTGGTGGGGATGGGGTGCTAGAGACCTATTTAACCCCTTTCTGTACACTTATGCTTCTCCATACAAACAACCTCATATAGACATTCATGCGCATGTAGTCTGTCGTCCTAACCCCACTCACAGCAGAATGCCGCAGATGCCGGTGAAATAAAATTTACAACGGTACAATTCTGTGTGACTGCCATATCCGAAAGCTCTAATCAAACAAAACGTCGCCTGAGGGCTAGAATGTTCTATGTCCCCTATGGGACATAGAACATTCTAGCACTCAGGAGACGAAATTGCCATTGAATATTTGAAAACATTTTGCTCCGAAAACAAAACGTTTGACGTCTCGTTGGAACAAGCTTGTCGAGTTTGTTCCAATGAGTGGTCAAAAACCTTGGTGTCTTCCCAACAAGACGAATTGATAAAATATCCCAATAAGACGATCCCAGCAAGACGAATCCCAACAAGACGAATCCCATCAAGACGATTCCAACAAGACGAATCCCAACAAGACGAAAAATAATTTTCTCATCAAATATGGGGGGAATTTACTTTAAAAAGAAAGTGTACATTACAATGTATGCTATTTGAAGTATTTTAGAGTTTTATTTTATGCATGTGTTTGGGAGATTTTTGATAAAAAGATACAAAAAAACTGTAGCAAATAGCGTCTTGTAACAGTAATAGTTAGTTATTGACAAAGGGCGACATTATCAACCACCGAAGCCTGTTATCGCCAGGATATGTACTTACTGTGAAGCTAACTCTGGGAAAATAGAAAACGAATACCATTTCTCTTTATGGAATGTGAACTTTATTCAGAGCTTCGATCAGAACTATTTGTTCTGATCAACAGTGAGATCGACGGTTTTAGTGATCTGAGTAAATTTGAGAAATTCATATTTATATTTGAAAATAGAACCCCCAGTTTATGCCATAAAAATCTGCAGCGTGATCCGGGATTTTTTTCTCCAGACGATTATGATATGCTTAGTGATGTGTATGGGAAATTCTTGTTCACATCTCCACGTTCTTTCGCGTATCAAATTAATAAAAATATAGTACTTTGATCATGGAAAATTGGAGGATGAAATTGTAATGTTTTGAGTACTACTTTTGTTCATGTTACTTGTAGATTATCGCATACTGTACTGTATAGGATGTTTTATGCTAATAAATGTTATGTTATCTTGTGTTATGTTATGTTATGTTATGTTACGTTATGTTATGTTATGTTGTTATGTTATATTATGTTATGTTATGTTATGTTACGTTATGTTATGTTATGTTATGTTATATTATGTTATGTTATGTTATGTTACGTTATGTTATGTTATGTTACGTTACGTTATGTTATGTTGTTATGTTATATTATGTTATGTTATGTTTGTTATGTTATGTTATGTTATGTTATGTTATGTTATGTTATGTTTGTTATGTTATGTTATGTTATGTTATGTTATGTTATGTTATGTTTGTTATGTTATGTTATGTTATGTTATGTTATGTTATATTATGTTATGTTATGTTATGTTATGTTATGTTATGTTATGTTGTTATGTTACGTTATGTTACGTTATGTTACGTTATGTTATGTTATGTTATGTTATGTTATGTTATGTTTGTTATGTTATGTTATGTTATGTTATGTTATGTTATGTTATGTTATGTTATGTTATGTTATGTTATGTATGTTATGTTATGTTATGTTATGTTATGTTATGTTATGCTATGTTATGTTATGCTGTGTTACGTTATGTTGTTTTAAAGCGTGGCGCCTCTGTTAACTGGTAGAGTGCTAAGGTGTTTTTTTTTGGTGTCCAAATTTTGTTTACATATTATTGCCTTGTTACAATTAATGGGAGAGTGCCTATAGGCACTCTCCCATTAATTGTAACAGGGCAAATCCACCCAGACTTAATAACATCACATCAAAAATTAATTGAAGTGCATCAACAGAATGTGAAGCATTTTAGCTCTGGTACCCACACTTCAGGATAAAGCCCCAAAATGGGCTTCCAGCATTCAACCCGTTAATTGAAATCTCTTTGTCCAACAGTAAGCCGTGTTAGCAGTTTATGATGGAAAACCTCAAAATAGATGGGTTATATAGTCATTTTAATTAAATTTGTCTTGTTGGGATTCGTCTTGTTGGGATGACCATTTTCGACAGTCGTCTTGTTGGGATTCGTCCTGTTGGAAATAAACCAAAACCTTTGGGTACGAGGCTAAAAATTTAAATAATTTGTAATTGAGGAAACGTTTTGCGGAAATGTCGTTATCTGGTCGTGTGAGCTGGAGGGTTAACCGGAACCTACCTCAACAGGAAGTAAATCAAAACAGGGAAGAGATGTCGTTATCTGGTCGTGTGATCTGGAGGGGTTAACTGGAACCTACCTCAACAGGAAGTAAATCAAAACAGGGAAGAGATGTCGTTATCTGGTCGTGTGAGCTGGAGGGGTTAACTGGAACCTACCTCAACAGGAAGTAAATCAAAACAGGGAAGAGATGTCGTTATCTGGTCGTGTGAGCTGGAGGGGTTAACTGGAATCAACCTCATCAGGAAGTAAATCAAAACAGGGAAGAGATGTCGTTATCTGGTCGTGTGAGCTGGAGGGGTTAACTGGAATCAACCTCAACAGGAAGTAAATCAAGACAGTGATGGTTTATAGCTGTTCTCAAAGAATGGCCAACAATTGTGCATAGTGCGTCTCTGGACTCTACCGACAGCAATTAAAAAAATTGTTATGGATTTTCCCAAAGTATTGTGTTCACGAATAACAATGATTGGTTAACGTTTGAATTAAACTTCGTACGTTTGTATGTTTGTTTTTTTTAAATACCATGTTCCATGTAAACTGACACATTAATCAGTTCACCTTGTGTCATTCTTCCGAACAGTGCGCGTAACAAAGATGAATTGATTATCCAGCATTCACAACGACTTTTATTATTTGTAACACGAAAACCTATCATTTAAAGACGAGGAAGTTTTTCGAACGAACCGGAACCTTTTCTGTTCATCTCCAACCATGCAACACGATATCAACTGAATGAGCCTCTCCGCGCACATTTACCGCCAGCATCGACGTGACTGGAGGGCATTGGTTCGGGATATGTGCCCCCACCCCACCGAGTTTACAACTGTACCACTACCATCCCCGATGACCGAACGTCAGACTTTTGAGAAAAAACATTTGCAACTCCCTCTCCAACCCCACTTGAGTGAGAATTATCCATTAACCCTTTACCTAACATGAAAAGCAGACGACACTTGCAAAAAAAATTCTTGAATAACTACTTTCTTTCAATTTTTGGCTCAAAAACATAGGTTATGACTCCTCGTTGGAACGAGCTCGGCGAGCTCGTTCCAACGAGGGGTCACAACCTATGTTTTTGAGACCAAAAAAAATGAAAAAATATTGAAAATTAATTGGCGATTTTTGAGAATAGCGCTGGCCGATTTTGGCAGTTACGTTGGGTAAAGGGTTAAACATGCGAAGTGGAACTTCGACTGCGGAAGAAACCTAATTTACCTTCTCTCTTTCAGGGACATGGCTAGAGGTTTCCGACTGGGGTGTGTGGGATAGTGAATTTCCAACTAGAGGGAGGGACCTGGAGGGGGAAACCCCCCTCCGATCCCTCCCCCTAGTTGGAATTTTACTACTGAGAAAAATTTTGAAATTGAAGCCACGAAAGGGGGCATAAAATTGATTCTAGTAACTGAAATTCCAACACATTTATGATAGAATTATCAGGTTATTATTATTTGGTATTATTCTGGCAATTGGATATGTGCTAAACAAATGCTCAAGCTCAGAACTTTGAACAATTCACACTGTCCTAACATTAAATCAGATCTTATGCAGGAATGATCAATTTTCGATGTTTCATCATTTTGTAATTGTGAATGATGGAATTTACTCAGGATAATAATTTTACATGATGTGATTTTCTTGAAGTGCATTTCAATGATTTTTTTTTATTACGATAAGTAAATGTACTATAGAAATCTCGTACCGATTGACATCATGCATACTTATGAAGCACGATATTGCGTACACTGTAGTTGTAAATAGTGACAGTTAGAATTTTTGCCGATTTGAAACCGAGTTGGAATTTTGGAAGCAAAGGAGACATCAGCATCACCAAAGAAGCTCTAAAATCCAGTTAGATGGAATTTCCAACTACTTATGACTTGCCCTCCGAAATTCCAGCTATAATTTTGGCAAGGATTGGGGGTGACACCCCCGCCCCACCCTGTCGCCACGTCCCTGTGGAGACGAAACATATTAACAAATCATAGACGAATCAGGCTACCCCACAACATCGGTAAATTATTTGAAATAACATTAAACAACTGACTACATGGCATCGACTAATTTCTTCAAATGATGGCCACGGGCATACGGAAGAAGTCTAACACGTCACAACACTTGCAAAAGACATCATATAAGGACAGGCAAAGGAATAGATAAAAGTCGCTGTCCTTTTGGAGGACGACAAAAAAACCATTTGACTCAATCTGGGACAACGGCATAATAATATATTTGTTTTTCATGATTTGGTCTTTATTTCTCAATCTTTTATTGAGGAAATGGTGAAGTGATTCTCGACCCAAGAAAGAGACCGCTTTCGTGATCACAGTACTGTCAGTAGAAAGGCTGCATGAATGCAAAATCTGGTATCCGTGAATCCCCATGGGGGTATAGGATATAGACAATAGTTCACTGCTTGGATTGGAGTACGATTTTTATCCTTGTGTGGGGCGCGCGGAGGATTATTTCACGAGGCTTTAGCCGAGTGAAATTATCAGTTCGGCCCACGAGAGGATGGAATCGTACTCGAATCCGAGCAGTCAACTTTTGTTTTTATTTTATTTTCTCCTTATTTGTTTTCCCAGACAACCCTTTATACAGTGGCGTAGAGGATGGGCCCGCAGGGCCCGCATTGCGGAGGGGGGGGGGGGGCGGCTAGAAGGGGGGCCCCCGTCTTGAAGGACGTCCCAAGGCTGGAAGAAAGGAAGAAAGAGGGAAAGGGAGAGAGAGAGAGAGAGCGAGACTGTGTACCAAATACACATAATTTCAAACTCTCACTTCCTCACGACGTACTCTTTGTAGTCTATGTATTATTTTTTTAACCCTTTACCTAACGTAACGACCAAAACCGCCAGCGCTATTCTCAAAAATCGCCAATTAATTTTCATTATTTTTTTCATTTTTTGTCTCAAAAACATAGGTTATGACCCCTCGTCGAGCTCGTTCCAACGAGGGGTCATAACCTATGTTTTTGAGACAAAAAAATGAAAAAAAAATAGTTATTCAAGAATTATTTTTGCAAGTTTCGTCTGCTTTTCAGGTTAGGTAAAGGGTTAAGTGAACGCTACATCATTGTAACTGATAGGGGTGAGAAATGAACAATATACATACATGGTGCCTCTCAAGTCACACATGTTGGGCGTGCATGTGTGTATCGTTGGATGGTGGGGGTGAAACTTAAAACATGTAATGAAAAAATGTACAGAGTCGTACTTTTAGAATCGATCCTATAGGCTGTACCTTCATTTAATTTATGGCGTATGTACTACGTGAAACCCCGTATGCTGTGCACGGTAACAACACTAAATCTGCATCCGTTTTAAAGGCAACCACCATTATGAAAGGGGCCCCGTCTCTATCTCGCGGGGGGGGGGGGGGGGGGGGCAAGATTTTCCGCTACGCCACTGCCTTTATAACTGATTCCGTGGTTACTTTCAAAACATGTAAAAAAAATAGACCGTCATCGCTGAAAGTGGAATACGATGCTGGGAGTGGAATACCATTTTCGGCGAGTGGAAGTGGGAATACGATTTATTTTGGGGGAAGAAAAACGACGAATGAAAATAAAATAAAAACACATTGGCGTCAGAGGAAGTTCGGAGAAATTATACATATAATATTTAACATTTAATAAATAAACAACGATTATATTTTGTAGGACCCGAAAATGATAAACTTTCGACTCAGTATATCGGAATGTACACAACAGTAAAAACTGATACCTTTTTTATAAGAATTAGAGGCTGAAATTGATATACTTCAACTTCGTGTAAGAAAACTCCAACAGGACACTTGTCAAAAAACTTCTATCTGATTGGTGTTTACGTATTTCTAAGGGCCTTAACCCTACCAAAACCAAGTTCCCGTATCGTCGGATAACATACTGTCTCCAACCAATGGGTGAATCCATTTTATGAGGAGGTTAATCCTTTACCAAACACGAAAGGCAGACGACACTTTCAAACAAAATTCTTGAATAGCTATTTTTTTCATTTTTCGCGTCAAAAACATAGCTTATTACCTCTCATGAGAACGAGCTCATTGAGCACGTTCCCACGAGGGTAATAAGCTATGTTTTTGAGACAAAAACTGAAAAATAATTGTTACTTTGCATAAAGAGTTAAATTAATTAACTGTTTAATCCTACGGCCATATGGGGCTATAGCATTAGATTATTCCCATCCTTCTAATTGATATACACGGTGTCTTCTGCTCGTCGGTCGCCAATTTTTTATTCCGCAAAAAGTAGCATGCCTTATTGAAAGTGTTAAAAAAATAACTGACATAAGTTCTGTTTGAAAAATTACTGGACAAATAAATATTAAGATATACTTTTTGGCTTTGTGTGTGGAATTGGGGGCATGGTGGCTCAGTAGGTAAAGGTGCAGGCTTTAAGCCAAGAGGTCCTCGGTTCGAATCCCACCTGCGTCAACCGCGTTGTGTCCTGGGACAAGACACTTCACCCCCATTGCCAACGTGGGGGCATGGTGGCGTTGTGTACTAAGCCGTACTGCACGTCGATGGTGCACCTGTCTTCACCCAATGATAGCCCTTCGTGTGTGGAGTTAGGATGTTGGGGATCTGACAGTTGCTCGCCGTTGCTCTCCGGTTCTCTCCGGGTACTCCGGCTTCCTCCACCCGTAAAACTGTCGTGGTCATGATTAGCCATTGTGTAGAAATATGTGACCTTAAACTTAAATAAATAAATGTGTGTGGAATTCACACAAGATTGAAAGCTATCAGGACAAACACAGTGAGGCGTGTTACTAAACATCACACTGCCGAAGACTTTATATGGGAATATGCAAAATTAGGGGTATGTCCATCGAAAATCAGGGTGGGGGGGGGGGGGGGCGCACATAGCAAAAATAAGCCAATTCAGATTATATAATGTTTCTCGGCCTGTGTTTTCTTTAAATAATACCATTTTATTGTCAAATCGTCGCCTGAGTGCTAGAATGTTCTATGTCCCCTATGGGACATAGAACATTCTAGCACTCAGGCGACGAAATGTCCAACCTCAAATGATCAGTCGAAGCTGCAAAAAGAGTATTATTGAAAACAACGACAATACTAACACTCTAAAATCACTTGGGTTAAAGATCAACCCAAATCAACTGAGTTGAGTGCTCTCAATCCAGATGATTTGGGTTAATTTTCAATCCAACTGATTTTGGTGTGTATGCTCATTATCTATACAAACAAGCTCCGTCTTCAACTTCTACACGCAGTTGAAGTTTATACACGCGCATAGCCGCGGGGCGGCTCTCAATGTTTCACTCTCCTACCCCACCCCAACATGTTTCACATAACACAGAGCCCCAAAATGGTCTCAAACACAGACCTATACACGCCACAACGGCCTCAGATTCGCAGTTGGAGCAACAATGGTCTTCCGTATATCTTTCTGCCCCCTCCCTCAAATAATCCTGCCTGCGCGCATATAGATTTAGAGATCTGGAGTGAAATTTATGCCACGAAGGCAGTACATTAAGTACTTACCGAGTCTTTGATTAGATTCATGGCTATTTTAATGAATGAGTTTTCATATTTCATTATCAAATGGAGACGAGTTGATGATTCTGTTTTTTTTTCGCTTGATCCAAACCTCGATAAAAGAAATTGACAGGCCCCTCCCCTCCTCAAAAAACTAAAACAAAAAACCAAACGCTTCTAATATTTCCACCTCAGATAAATCTAACATCAGTGAGAACTACTTCAATCAGAATGTGATCCCCCCATGACTGAGGTATGGCCCCGGACGTACAAAGTGATCAACATAAATCTCCCACAAAGTAAGAGCCGTAACTCGGGTGAAAGTAGGGTAAGCAACTCCTTTATATATGGGGCACAGGTGGGTCATCCCAAGGATAGCGTATACCGAATTTTGTTAAAATTCCTTCACCCATAGCTGAGATACGGCACCGGGCGGCGGAAAAAGTGACCAACAAAAATAACTGAAAATTTTGACAAAATAAGGGCCGTAACTCTGGTGAAAATAAGGTGAGCAACTCCGTTCAGCATGACTTTGTGGCAGAAGCGGGCCATAGCAAGGATACCGCATATCGTTTAAATTCACCCACTCGCAGCTGGGATATGGCCCCGGCGTAATCTTGGTGTGGGTATGGGAGTGGGGGTGGGGGTGGGGGGTAATTATCCAGACTGAGAGGTGGGTTAAAAATTGGGGATAACATCTTGTTTCCAACCATCCAAAACACCTAGAAAAATAACAATATCCTAACAACTCTAAATCAAGGATTAAAAAAATTAACAACAACTCTGGACCTACTCAAACATTATGACGCAGGACTACAAGTGGATGTTGCGATACTTGACTTCTCCAAGCCCTTCGATACTGTCCCGCATCAACGACTCCCACACAAGTTACAGCAGTATGGCATTGAAGAGCCAATACATCAATGGCTATCTTCGTTCCTGGCCAACAGAACAATGAGAGTAGTAGTGGAAGGGCCATCATCCAAAGAAGTACATGTTGACTCAGGTTTACCACAAGGAACTGTACTTGGACCACTACTCTTCCTTTGCCATATTAATGACATACCAGACTCAGTCAAATCAACAGTAAGTCTCTTCGCCTATGACTGCCTACTCTATCTACCAATAAAATCATACAAAGATCATGACATCCTACAGAAAGATCATGAAAAACTGGAAGAATGGGCACAAACTTGAGGAATGCGTTTCAAAGCAAAAAAATGCTCCACCATGTGTTTCCAACCTAAAACCAACAAATTCTATACATTGGATAACCATATATTAGAACAAGTTCAGATTAACCCTGCCTAGATGTACAATTCGCAGAAGACCTGAAATGGGAGCAACATGTATCCAACATCACAAAGAAAGCTAATGCAACACTGGGCTTCCTCAGATGAAACCTTCGACTCTGTACTACACAGTGCAAGAAAACAGCTTACATAGCCCTGGTACGATCAACTCTAGAGTACAGCTAAATTGTTTGGGGTCCATACAGACAAACAGGCATAACGTCGCCCGAGTGCTAGAATGTTCTATGTCCCCTATGGGACATAGAACATTCTAGCTCTCGGGCGACGATAAACAAACTAGAAAAAGTGCTAAGAAAAGCAGCAAGATATATTACAAATGACTATAACAGCAAAGAGGAAGGTAACGTCACCAACATGCTGAAACAACTTGAAATTTCAACACTCCAGGAAAAAAGGAAAAAGAACAGGCTAACTTATATGTACAAGGTCGTTGGAGAGTTAGTACCCGTTATACCAAGAGCCGGATTCCTTACATAAAGCCCTCTCGAAAGAAGAATTACAACCAAAAGCTACACAGACTTTGAGACCAAAAATATAATTGAGAAAAGTGCCAGAAACAACACCAAATGTTTTAATGTTCCTCCGAGTAAGACTGAACAATTCCGAAACTCTTACTTCGTAAAAACAGTGATGGACTGGAATCAGCTAGGGGAAAACACAGTGTCCGCGCATTCAGTTGGGACATTCAAGTCAGTCCTCAACAAAGAAGAAGAAGAAGAAGAAGAAGAAGAAGAAGAAGAAGAAGAAGAAGAAGAAGAAGAACAACAACAACAACAACAACAACAACAACAACAACGACGACAGTAACAACAGCTGCTCCCCGTCCTTCATACGCTTTGCATGGTTACTGCGACTATTGTACAGATACAGATAGAACCTTACATTCATGAGTAATAATCAATACTGATGTGTGTTGTATATGAGTGGACATAGCTGATTATGTTTATAATTCTGTTATGAATGAATAAACAGAAACAAAGGAAAAATATCTTCATTACTTCCCCTCCACCACCAGCGACCTTTTTCGGATGAAAGTAAAAACATATTCTTGTAGTATCAGGCCATAATATAGAAAAATACTTCATTAGCATGTAAGACTGCGTATTAGGATTAAAAAAAAAACAATAAACATATCGCCCCTTGAATTCCAATGTGTTCTATGTGCCTACTGGCACATAGAACACATTGGAACTCGGGGGACGATATGATGATCTTGTTTTGAATATTTGATGTTTTTCGCCAAAAGATTTTTTTTGGGTGTGTGTGTGGGGGGGGGGGGGGGAGGGTAGGTCCCTAATTCCGATGAGGAAATTTGTTTTACACATGGAGAGGGGGCGGGGGTCTATTGATGGCGGATTTTTTTCGACATTGCACCTGTAAGCTATTTTCCTGCACCACCCCCCCCCCCCCCCTCCCATCATGCAGAAGAAAAAATATATGGAGTGATAAAAAGAAGGAAGCCGTCAAAAGGAAGACCTGTAGACCGTGCTAAAGGTTTTCGGGTTTCGAACCCCTTGAGGCGGCACGATTAACCAATCATGACCAAAATGGGACTTTCTCATCCAGACATTACATGGAGTCATCCTATCAAGTTACAATGAAATCCCTTCATAAATACGACCTGTTGACTGTGCTAAATGGTTCCGAACCCACGCAGATGTCACGGTTGACTGATCGCGACCAAAATGGAATGTTCTCATCTAGACATGACCCTGACCTGCACATGAAATTTAGTGATTAGGACCCGAGGGTGTAGCCTATCCCAAAGAAATGTGAACAGACTCACAGACGCGTGATGGCAATAGCTTATTTTGACTTTGTCAAGTTAACCTAAAAATAAATTGTGCTTTCAAATAAAGCCTTTTGGTGGATTTGTGTGGTGAATCGACACCTGTTTGGATGTTGTAACTGGAGAAGCGAGAATATGACTGTGCACCACCATTCACATGAAGATCTGCCCGAAATGATAAGTACAGCTCAAGTAGACTCGGTTGGATTGGATCCACAGAGTCAGCAGGGATCCCTGTTATGCTTCATAATTCAGAAAACATTACCCATATTTTGGAGACATAATTATGTTTATTTATATCAGTGTTTAAAGTTACATATTTGTGCACAAAATCGTCCCATGAGTTCCAATGTGTTCTATGTGCCAGTAGGCACATAGAACACATTGGAACTCAGGGAGGAAATGGCTGATCGTGACCCCAACCCGGAGATAAAGTCAAATTTACCGGCACTCAATCGTTAATACCCACACACTAAAAACTAAAGTGTTAAAACTGACACTTTCAAGGTGTTAAACCCATTCTAACTCTTAGGGTTTGATTTTAACACTCAAAGTGCAATGCTTCAAGCACTTAGACATTACAATCGTCAGACATCTGAAACTTGAATGGATGGCACTTCCCAGGTGTCTAGCATTGGTGGTTCTTCCAGAATCGTCCATAATTCGATTTGCGCTTGATGGGTATATAATCAAAAGGACACAAAGCAGATGACGCGGATCAGGCTCGAGACTTCGAGCCTGATCCGCGTCATCTGCGTTGTTTCCTTTTAAGTGTCTCGGCATTACACTTGTCAAGTGGTATTATTGTAACACCTGTCAAGTTCTGGGATATCTACACTTGAACAAAGCGCTAGTTCAGCACTTAATAAGTGTTAAATACAGCACTTCAAGTGTAGTTTTTAACACTTTAGTTTTTAGCGTACATACTGACTACTTTAAAGGACTTTCACCCCATGCATTGGTGACTGGGTTCTATTTTACCAGTATAACAGAACTTGCTTACCCGCAGTAAACAAGAACTGCTTCACTTCCTGTGGTCCCACTAGGGCATAATTATCTCTTTCCGTGCTTGTAAATCATTACATAATCTACTAGATGCGTGTGGGAATAATATAAAAAAGACAGTGTGGGATGGGGCTGATTGTGTGTCTGGTGAGCGAGGAGCGGGATGGATGGATGTGTGTGAGGGTGTGTGTATGTGTGTGTGTGTGGACGGGGGCAAATGGGCTAAGAGTCCACGTTTAGGGGACAAATACCCCTTTTAACCAACATACTCTATCCAGCCCTATCGCGACTTTCAGTCTGAGAAGAAAACAGATACAACGTATATTACTTGACAAAATGAAAAGAAAGTTACATGCTATTTATTTATTTATTTATTTATTGGTGTTTAAGGTCACATATTTATGCACAATGGCTAATCATGACCGTGACAGTTTTACGGGTGGAGGAAGCCGGAGTACCCGGAGAGAACCACCGAGCAACGACGAGCATCTGCCAGCTCCCCAACATCGTAACTCCGCACTACAGCACAGGCAGGGTTAGATTGGTTGAAGACATGCGCACCATCGACGTGGAGTACGCCTTAGTACACGGCGTCATCGTGCCCCCACGCGGGCAATGGAGACGAAGTGTCTTGCCCAAGGACACAACGCAATTGCCGCAGGTGGGATTCGAACCGAGGACCTCTCGGCTTGCAGCCTGCACCTCTACCTACTGAGCCACCGCGCTCCCCAAGTTACATGCTGATATGCTACGAAAACCAGTTTCCGGTAGTGGACAGTTTCTTAGAAGGGAGACATGTTTCAGTAAGTATTTTTTCAGGGCAATTCTGTGTAAAACAAGAGGCACCAAGGGGCCTTAATCGCTCACCTGATAAAGTGGTTCAAAGAAGTATTTTGGGTCTAATTCAGTTACAGTTAGTCATGGTTCATCAAAGCTGCAGAGGAATGAGGGAGCGCGGTGGCTCAGTGGTAGACTGTTGGACTTCTATGCTAGAGGTCCCGAGTTCGATCCTCGTCCGGGGAGACCCGCGTTGTGTCCTTAGGCAAGGCACTTTATCCCGATTGCCTACATGGGGGCACGATGACGCCGTGTACTAAGGCGTACTGCACGTCTATGGTGAACATGGTCTTCAACCGCTGTGACCCGGCTTGAGTGGATTTGAACAGAGTTAGAATGTTGAGGGGCTGACAGTTGCTCGTCGATGTTCGGTGGTTCTCTCCGGGTACTCCGGCTTCCTCTACCCATAAAACTGTCACGGTCACGATCAGCCATTGTGCATAAGTATGTGACCTTAAACACCAATAAATAAATACAAAGGAATGAAGTCATGAAATTATTCATAACTCTGGTGTCCATGTCAGATGATTATTATCATAGGTCTTCCTGACTGCTTCCAAGGGTTGTTATATCACTGCAGTTTGAAAGGCAAATTTTAAGGAAAAACACTAAGGAATGGATTTGAACAAACCTGAACCTAACCACCCCCTCCCATAGAGAGCCCAAATAGTAACCCAGAGGACTTAACCCTTTACCCAACGAATCGCCCGCATCCGCCCGCGTAATATTCAAATTCAGCAGTTGAAAAAATATTATTTTTCAAAAATTTTCAACAAAACCATATCATGTGACCCCTCGTTGGAACGAGCTCGTCGAGCTCGTTCCAACGAGGGGTCACATGATATGGTTTTGTTGAAATTTTTTCAAAAATTTGAAAAACTGATATTTAAAATAATAAATTTTGATATCGTCTGCGTTGGGTAAAGGGTTAAATTGAACGAACTTTAATCTGATCCTCATAGAGATGTTATATATAAAATATGAAAGAATTCTGACTGGTGGATCTGAAGAATTCTGTTAATCTGTGAGTCTGTAAGTCAGTGAGTCTGTTCACATTTTCATTTAGCACACGCTACACCCCATAGTTCTTGTCCAATCATCACAAAATTTCACAAGATCGAGTTATTTGTGTGCAAAGCACACAATGGTGTATCCCCGCATTTCCTTAGCAACACCTTGCCATAGTTTTAGCGTTTCGAATTAATACCCAAGGATTTTCTAATGATAAAAGTGATTCCACTGGAACCACATGGGGCCAAATCAAAATTCCTTCAAGCACATCTAGTGATGCTACCTGAACACTTTAGAATAGTTTAAACGTTTCGAATTAAATACCCTAGGAGCCTTTCGAAGAAAACTGATTTTCAAACGATAAAAGTGGTTCCACTGGAACCACCTGGGGCCAAATCAAAATTCCGAAACCTCCATGCACATCTAGAGTTGCTACCTGAACACATTAGCATAGTTTAAACGTTTCGAATTAAATACCCTAGGAGCCTTTCGATGAAACATGTTCAACTATTCTCGTTATTCGCATCTATTTACCAAATAGTTATCTCCCCTGATTGCTAGGAATTGGCTTGCAAAAATTAGCACTAATTGAATGGGGAATTTTTATATTTCTCAAAATTATATAAAACCCGTGAAAGTTATATTTGCTCTGCGCATCAGACATTTAAGAACAATATATATGCTCTCACTTGGTGATATAATCGAACCATTTCATTCGACCAATTTTTTTCCCCTGTTCATTTAAAAAGGTACGGTTATTTCGTGTAGAGTGCCATGTAAAATAATGGAAAATTGCGTTTTCGTCAACTTTTAGAGATTAAAATATTTTTTAGTCTTCATATTAGCAATGCTCTGCGCATATGTGCATATAATATAGATATTGTCCTCTCTAATCATATAAAAATATATAATCTGACATTTGCCCATTTTTTTCCTTTTGATGTTAAAACCAAGACAAATTTGATTGTTGTAAAAACAGTTGAACCCACAGTCCACAATATGCAGAAGGTTTCGGTGTGAATAAAAGGATTATTGTAATCAAATTAACAATTCTCTTAAATGATTGCACAATAAACTGTCTGACGCCTTCATTCTCAACTTACTTCTCTCGCCGCTTGAGAAAACGATTTCCCGACAAACAAGATTTTATTCACACCTTTCAGTGGATCAATGCTAATTACATTACAGTCAGACTCCAGCATTCACAGGGGGAGATAACTTTTCGAATAATACATCCCTACGACGAATTAAGTTGAGTATGCCTGATTTTCTAACGATAAAATTGTTCCACTGGAACCACCTGGGGCCAAATCAAAATTCCGAAACCTTCATGCACATCTAGACATCTGAACACATTAGCATAGTTTTAACGTTTCGAATTAAATACCCTAGGAGCCTTTCGATGAAAACTGACTTCCTTACGATAAAAGTGGTTCCACTGGAACCACCTGGAGCCAAATCAAAATTCCGAAACTTTCATGCATATCTAGAGATGTTACCTGAACAGATTAGCATAGTTTAAACGTTTTGAATTAAATACCATAGGAGCCTTTCGAAGGAAACTGATTTTCCAGCGATAAAAGTGGTTTGACTGGAACCACCTAGGGCCAAATCAAAATTTCGAAACCTTCATGCACATCTAGTGATGTCACCTGAACACTTTAGCATAGTTTAAACGTTTCGAATTAAATACCCTAGGAGCCTTTCGACGAAAACCGATTTTCTAACGATAAAAGTAGTTCCACTGGAACCACCTGGGGCAAAATCAAAATTCCGAAACCTCCATGCACATCTAGAGATGTTACCTGAATACATTAGCATAGTTTAAACGTTTCGACTAAAATACCCTAGGAGCCTTTCGATGAAAACTGATTTTCCAACAATAAAAGTGGTTCCACTGGAACCACCTGGGGCCAAATAAAAATATCGAAACCTTCATGCACATCTACAGATGTTACCTGAACACATTAGCATGGTTTAAGCAGTTCAACTTAAATACCCTAGGAGCCTTTCGATGAAAACTGATTTTCTAACGATAAAAGTGGTTTCACTGGAACCACAGGGGGCAAAATCAAAATTCCGAAACCTTCATGCACATGTAGAGATGTTACCTGAACACATTAGCATAGTTTAAACATTTCGAATTAAATACCCTAAGAGCCTTTCGATGAAAACTGATTTTCTAACGATAAAAGTGGTTCCACTGGAACCACCTGGGGCCAAATCAAAATTTCGAAACCTTCATGCACATCGAGAAATGTTACCTGAACACATTAGCATTGTTTAAGCGTTTCGAATTAAATACCCTAGGAGCCTTTCGATGAAAACTGATTTTCTAATGATAAAAGTGGTTCCACTGGAACCACCTGGGGCCAAATCAAAATTTCGAAACCTTCTTGCACATCGAGAAATGTTACCTGAACACATTAGCATAGTTTAAGCATTTTGAATTAAATACCCTAGGAGCCTTTCGATGAAACCTGATTTTCTAACAATAAAAGTGGTTCCACTGGAATCACCTGGGGCCAAATCAAAATTCCGAAACCTTCATGCACATCTAGAGTTGCTACCTGAACACATTAGCATAGTTTAAACGTTTCGAATTAAATACCCTAGGAGTCTTTCGAAGAAAACTGATTTTCCAACGATGAAAGTGGTTTCACTGGAACCACCTAGGGCCAAATCAAAATTCCGAAACCTTCATGCACATCTAGAGTTGCTACCTGAACACATTAGCATAGTTTAAACGTTTCGAATTGAATACGCTAGGAGCCTTTCAGGGTGTGACGTACGGACGGACGGACGGACGGACGGACGGACGGACGGACGTACGAACAGGGATCACGACTATATCCCCGCATTTTTGAAAATGCTGGGATAATAAGCAGATTTGAGGTCATGTCTACGTCCCCTTTTGGTCGCGATCGGTCAACCGCAATGGCTGCCCGAGCCCCAGGCCAGAAAACCTTTAGCACAGTCTACAGGTCGTATTTATGAATGGATCTCATTGTAACTTGGTAGAATGACTCTGTATAACATTTAGATGAGAACGTCCCCTTTTGGTCCTGATCTGTCAACCGTGACGGCTGCCCAAGCCGGAAACCAAAAAAACTTTTAGCACAGACAATAGGTCGTACTAATATGAAAGGATTTCATTGTAACTTGAAAGGATGACTCTATATAATGTGTAGATGAGAATGCCCCCTTTCGGTCGCGATCGGTCAACTGTGACGGCTACAGGGGCCTGAAGCCCGAAAACCTTTAGCACAGTCTACTGGTCATATTTATGAAGGGATTTCATTGTTGCTTGGTAGGATGACTCCAGATAATGTCCTGATGAGAACGTCCCCTTTTGGTCGAGGTCGCTCAACCGTGATGGCTGCCCGAGCCCAAAACCGAAAACCTTTATCTCAATCTACAGGTCATATTTATGAAGAGATTTCATTGTACCTTTGTAGGATGACTCAGTATAATGTCTAGATGAGGACGTCCCCTTTTGGTTGCGATGGGTCAACAGCGATGGCTACACAGGCCCGAAGCCCAAAAACCTTTAGCACAGTCCACAAGCCGGATTTATGAAGGGATTTCATTGTAACTTGATAGGATGACTCGTTTGGGAATAATTTCACTTTAACGTGGTAGCTTTGGTTGTCATACATTAACTGTGAGGGCCACATTAACCCACTGACACTTTCGTTTATGAAATCTCATTATATTGCACTAAGTTAAGCTTTGGGTTCCAATTGCGAACCCAAATGTTAACCCAGGGACACGATTTGAACAAACTCGAATCTGAAACCCCGCCCCCCCCCCCCCGAAGCCCCCCCCCCCCCCCCCCCGAGATGATGCACATCAAATATCATTTTATTTTCACTGGTGGGTCTGATGAAGAAGATTTTAAAAGAATAATTTCCCTCATAATACATTCAGTTAAACTTTGCCTCCTAGAGTCATTGTATACCAAATATGAAAGGATTCTGACTGGTTGATCTGAAGAAGAAGACTTTTAAACAAATTCCCACATATTGCAGTGATTGCACTAAGTTAAAATCAAATCACTAATTTGAACAAACTTGAATCTGACTCCTCCCTCCCCTCGTAAGAGATGTTGCATACCAAATATCAAAATATTTTCACTGGTGAATCCAATGAAAAAGATTTTTAAAGAATAATTTTCCTCATAATACTCCAATAAAAAGCCAAATGTTAACTCGGGGACCCAATTTGAAGAAACCCCTGAGATGTTGCATATTAAATATCAAAATATTTTCATTGGTATGCCTGAAAATAAGCAACATGTCATCTGCAGAATGAGGTCCCTAGAGGGTGAATCTGGTGGTGCTACCCTGTACCGCAGGGTAGCATCACCAAATTTACCATCTGCGAACCTCAAATCTAAATCAAGGTCTCAAGCCTAAACAGAAAGGGGTACCCACAAAATAAATTGACCCACTGTATGGGATAACATCAGCAAATTCACCCTCTGGGGACCTCATTCTGCAAATGACAGATTGCTTATTTTCAGGCTTGTTCATTGGTGGATCTGATGCAGAAGACTTTTCAAGAATATTCCTTCATAATGCACTAAATTAAACATTGGGCTCCCATAGAGAGCCCCAATATTAAACCAGAGACTCGATTTTAACAAACTTGAAAATGACATTCCTCGAGATATCACATACTAAGCATGAAAGTATTCTGACTGGGGCTCTTAAGAAGATTTTTGAAGAAATTTCCCCATATTGCACCAAGTTAAACTTTGGGCTCCAATAGTGAGCGAATATTGACCCTGGGACCCGATTTGAACAAACGTGAATCTGACTCACCTAGAGATGTTGTATACCAAATATCAAAGGATTCTGACCCGTAGATCTGAAGTAGAAGATTTTTAAAGAAACTTTCCTCATATTGCACTAAGTTCAAATTTGGACTCCCATAGGGGGAGTCCAAATATTAACCCAGGGACTCAATTTGAACAAACTTGAATCTGAGCCCCAGAGAGATGTTGTATACTAAATTTCCAAAGATTCTGACGAGTGGATTTGAAGAAGATTTTTAGAGATTATTCCCCATATAGCATCAAGTCGAAATTCGGGCCCCAACTGGAAGCCCAAATATTAACTGAGAGACTTGATTTGAACAAAGATGAATCTGACCCTTGTAACAATGATGTATACCAACCAAGTCTGAAAATAAGCTATCTGTCATTTGCAAAATGAGGTCCCCAGAGGGTAAATTTGCTGATACTGTCTCATACAGTGGGCCAGAATCCCCCAAATTTATCCTCTGGGTACCTATTTCTGTTGAGGCTTGAGATTTTGATTCAGATTGAGGTTCACAGAGGGTAAATTTAGTGATGCTACCCTGCTGTGCAGGGTAGCATCACCAAATTCACACTCTGTGGACCTCATTCTGCAGATGACAATCAGCTTATTTTCTGGCTTGTATGTGTGGGTTGGTTATGTGATTCCCTCCATCCTATTGTCTATTCAGCCTGTAGTAAACAATTGATACCAAATATTAAACGATTCTGATTAGTGGTTCTAAAAAAGATTTTTAAAGCATATTCCCCATATTGCTCTAAGTTAATATTCGGGCTCCTATATTGAGCCCAAATCTGAACCGAGGGGTTTAATTTGAACACACTTGTATTTACCCCACTCTGCCCTATGGATACTGTATACCAAATATCAAAAGATTCTGATTAGTGGTTCTGAAGAAGAAAATAGTTTTAATTTTTGTTCTGTGGTAGGGGCGGGGACAGAATCCCCCCGCCCCTACCACAGAACACCCTGATACAACTGATGGCAATTTTTTTACCATTTTATTCTACTGGTCCTAAGGATGCTTCATACCAAATAACAGTTCTCTTTTAAATGTGGTTTGGGATATATGGGCGTTTGAAAACTTTTTTAGCTCCTGGGGTTCCCACAGGAAATTATTTTTTGTTGCATGAATCAAGTACTGGTGACTCAATGATACCACATACCAAATTTAGTTCAAATCGGACCATCGGTTCAGAAAACAGATTTGTGGGCGGGGCCAAAAATCTTGTCCCTCCCATTACAATGACAAGTATTTTTAACAAACTTGATTCTACACTTCAAAAGGAAGCTCCATGACAAATATTAAGTCATTGTAATCACTGGTTCATGAGAAGACTTTTTAAAAAATTGGATCATATTTCCCCACCTCCTCCTCATGGAGATTTGGCAACTTGATATGAACAAACTTGAATTGACATATGATAAGTTCCATGCATATCAAATTTGGTTCAGTCGGTCCAGTGGTTTAGTAGGAGGAGTCGATAATGTAAAGTTCACGCCAGACAGACAGATGGATAGACGGACGATGGACAGAAAGTGATCACTTAAGCTCCCCGACTTTCAGTCAGGTGAGCTAATAAAAACTATGGACTCAAGTTTGAGCTGAAACGGTTGGCTCATTTTCATAACCGACTAACCGAGAGCCATAACCAGATAATATCCGGTTATCCGTAGCCATTATTTCACCGAATCTGGGATCAAAACTATAGGAATTGGAAAGCAGTATTCTCAGAAACTATTCTGTAGTGTGTATACAAACAAACGTTGTCGAGTACTCGACAACGTTCGTTTGAAAACATACTACGGAATAGTTTCTGCGGTTACTCAGTTCTCACGAAAATTGCCGATCATTAACGAAGACTTGAACGCCAAAGTCAATTATTTTCAATATATACAGCGCTGCTTCGTGTAATCTACATTTTAACAGCGGAATGACGATCACTGTTGATATTTCGTGGTCCCACAGAGACTCCAAATATTGACCGACCAACTTGCCTTGAACAAAATTTATTCTTCACCACCAAAGGAAGTTCCATACCAAATGTCAAGACATTCTCTTTGGTAGCTCACGAGAAGATTTTTAAAGGTTTCTGGGCATCAACCCTAGCCCCCCCCCCCCCACACCCCAAAAGAACACCCTGACAAAACCAATGGCAATTTTTTTTACCATTCAGTTCTACTTGTCCTAAGGATGCTTATTACCAAATAACGGTTCTCTGTCTCGTGCGGTTTAGGAAATGTTGGCATTTGAAAATTATTATTATTTATTGGTGTTTAAGGTCACATATTTCTGCACATTGGCTAATGAGGACCTCGACAGTTTTACAGGTGGAGGAAGCCAGAGTACCCGGAGAGAACCACCAAGCAATGGCGAGCAACTGTCAGCTCCCCAACATACTAACCCTACACAAACAGGGTTAGCATTGGTTGAAGACAGGTGCACCGTTGACATACAGTACGCCTTAGTACACAACATAACTGTGTCCCCATGTGGGCAATCTGAAAATATTTCTATTTTTAGCTCCTGGGGTTCCCACTGGAACAGGAAAATTCGGTTCAGAAAATAGAAATTTTGGGTGGGGCCAAAAATCTTGCCCCTCCCATTACAAAGGCAAATATTGATTCACAAACTTTGTTTGAACAAACTTGATTCTACACCTCAAAAGGAAGCTCCACAACAAATATCAAGTCATTGTACCCATTAGTTCATGAGATGTTTTGGTGGATTTTCCCCTCACTCTCTACCTATGTGGCAGGGCAAGTTGATTTGAAAAAAAATACAAATTGCGATGTCAGAACAAGCCATCACCTCAAATATAACTAAAATTGATTCAGCGGTCTGGGAGGGACAGGTGCAAGCACCATGTTCACGAACGACGGACGGTGAGTGATCACAATAGCTCATCATGACTTTCAGTCAGGTGGGCTTATAACATATTGAGCCCTAAAATGGTCTCCAGTATAGGGCTACACACCTTTAAAGCCCCAGATTTTTTCCTAGGGGGTAGGAGGTCTAGTCTTAACTAGGATATTTTGGTCACTACCTCCCTCCTCCCACTTCCCTTTAACCCCCAGCACTCTGGTAGTGATACAGCACTTCCTCCCACTTGTTTGTCTCTTGTTTAACCCTTTACCTAACATGAAAAGCAGACGACACCTGCAAACAAAATTCTTGAATAACTAAATATTTTAATTTTTTGTCTCAAAAACATCGCTTATGACCCCTCATTGGAACGAGCTCATTGAGCTCGTTCCAATGATGTGTCATGAGCTATGTTTCGGAGACAAAACATTAAAAAGAAAAATGCCAGTAGGATCATCGATCCAATATCGAGTTGTGACAATACAAAAGTGGGTTTAATCATTATCAACTTATCGTCCGGAAACCAATTGTTTACAATTTACTCTGTGAAGGATCACTGTGACCTTGACCTTTGACCTAGTGATTCCGAAATAAATAGGGCTCTTTCTTGCACCAATGCCAACCTACCTATGAAGTTTCATGAACGTAGGTGGAACCATTGTCAAATTATCATCTGGAAACCAATTGTTTACGATTTATTATGTTCAATGTCACTGCGACCTTGGACTTTAACCTAGTGAATCCAAAATAAATAGGGGTCTTCCACTCACCTAGGCCAATCTACCTATGAAGCTTTATGAATGTGGGTCAAACCATTATCAAGTTATTGTCCAGAAACCAATTGTTTATGATTTACTATGTTGAAGGTTACTGTGCCCTTGACCTTTCAAGCAAGTCCAACATGAATAGGGTTCTTCCTCTCACTAATGCCAACCTACCTATGAAATTTCATTAACGTGGGTCGAAACATTATCAAGTTATCATCTGGAAACCAACTGTTTGCGATTTACTATGTTGAAGGTCACTGTGACCTTGACCTTTCACCTAGCGAGTCCAAAATAAATAGGGTTCTTCCTCTCACTGATGCCAACCTAACTATGAAGTTTCATGAACAATGGTCGAACCATTATCAAGTTATCATCCGGAAACCAATTGTTTGATTTACTATGTTCAGGGTCACTTTGACCTTGACCTTTGACCTAGTGAGTCCAAAATAAATAGGGTTCTTCCTCTTGCGAAGGCCAACCTACATATGAAGTTTCATGAACGTGTGTTGAAGTGTAGTTAAGTTATCATCCGGAAACCAATTGTTTACAATTTACTATGTTCAAGGTCACTGTGACCTTGACCTTTGACCAAGCAAGTCCAAAATTAATAGGGTTCTTCCTCTAACCGATACCAACCTACCTATGAAGTTTCATGAACATGGGTTGAACCATTATCAAGTTATCATCTGGAAACCAATTGTTTATGCCGCCCGCCCGCCTGCCATTCATCAAACTGTAAGTCGAGTTTGACTTCGCCACAACTCGACTAATAATTAAAATTGAATGGTCATTTTTGTAAAGGTCCGTTTTGGCCTGTTCCATTGGGTCATGGGTTAACTACAAATTTAACTAATTATATCTTGTTTGACAGAGCTCACCGAGAACTGTAAAACAAGGTATATTTGGTTAAATATCAAACTGCATTATAGGAAATATTTGCTGCTAGCAGTTTTAATTTTGACATCAAAGTGCAGAGGGTTAAGGGAAATGGGAGCAAGTAGCAAAAACCAGAGGGTTCTAGTTGAGAATAGAGGAAGCCTCCACATCTCACAACAGCCTTCTAAGCCTTCTTCCCACCAAAGAAAAAACACCAAAACAACCCCCCCCTCCATCACCCCCCCAAAAAACCAAAACAAACTAGCTGGGGCACCATCTATTATTTATTTATTGGTGTTTAAGGTCACATATTTTTGCACAATGTCTAATCGTAAACAGAACATGGAGATAAAGTCAAGCTTAACCCTTTTCCCAACGCAGAGAATATCAAAATTTTATAATTTTAATTGCTATTTTTTTTTAATTTCTCAAAAAAAATTTCAACAAAACCATATCATGTGACCCCCCCATTGGAACGAGCTCGATGAGCTCGTTCCAATGAGGGGTCACATATGGTTTTGTTGAAACATTTTGAGATTTTTTTTTTTTCAACGGCTCAATTTGCAAATTACGCGGGCGGATGCAGGGGATTCATAAGGTAAAGGGTTAATTAATCGTTGTTTTTTCCATTGTTGCCCATTTTAGAGGATTTCCACCCCAGGCATTGGTGACCGGGTCCTGTTTTACCAATACGAGTGGCCCCACAGGGCCTGAAGCGCTCATCTTGTACAGAACACAATTTAAGAGTCCAATGAGTCTACATTAAGCAAGCCATCTCCATAGGCTACACTGTCAATCTTTGAGTCCCTCAGGAGTGACAAAAATAATCTGGGCATCATGCCTTTTCTTCAGTTGATCATAAGTAAAATGTAGAGCTCCCCTATGAAGCCCCTTGATACAACCTATGTGGATTAATCTTAGTACCTCTGGAGGGTATTGAATACAAAATTTTTAATTCTTCAGGAAAATGGCCAATTCTGCCTCCCATAGAGAGCCCAAATATTAACCCAGGCTCTTGATTTGAGCACCGTTAAATCTGACTTCCCTAGAGATGTTGTGTACCGAATATGAAAGCATTCTGACTGTTGGATCTGAAGAAGAGAAATTGTAAAGAAATTTCTTCGAATTGCTCTAAGTTCAAATTTGGGCTACCATAGTGAGCCCTAATATTAACCTATGGATCCGATTTGAACAAACTTGAATCTGACTCCCCTAGAGATGTTATATACCAAATGTGAAAGCATTCTGACAAGTGAATCTGAAGAAGATTTTTAAAGAAATTCCCTCATATTGTACTAAGTTGAATTTCATGTTCCCATATGGAGCCCAAATATTAACCTAGGCACTCAAATTGAACAACCTGGAATCTGACCACCCTAGAGATGTTGTATACCAATATAAAAGCATTCTGACTGGTGGATCTGAAGAAGAAGATTTTTAAAGAAATTTCCTCATATTGCACTAAGTAAAAATTTGGGCTACCATAGTGAGCCCAAATATATACCTAGGGATCTGATTTGAACAAACTTGAATCTGACCCCCATAGAGATGTTGCATACCAAATATCAAAGCATTCTGACTGATGGATCTGAAGAAGATTTTTTAAATTACCCTCCATATTGAACAAAGATAAAATTTGGGCTTCCATAGGAAGCCCAAATATTAACTTAGGGACTTGGTTTGAACACTCTAGAATCTGACCCTCACAACAATGATGTATACCAAATATTAAAAGATTCTGACTGGTGGTTCTGAAGAAGAAGATTTTTAAAGAATATTCCCCATATTACCCTATGTTAAAACTTCGGGCTTCTGTAGAGAGCCCAAATATGAACCATTGAGCTTTATTTCAACAAACTTTATCTGACCCCCCTATGAATGCTGTATACCAAATATCAAAAGATTCTGATGATTGGTTCTGGAGAAAAGATTTTTAAAAATTTTTGCAAATATGCTGACTCAGCACTTTTTCGATGCCCATTACAGAACACCCTAACATAACTGATGGCAATTTTTTTTTACCATTAATTCTACTGGTCATAAGGATACTTCATACCAAACAAGAGGCCCCAAGGGGCCTGAGGGCGTTCACCTGACATGGTAGCCTAAATATCAACCCAGAGAATTGATTTCAACAAGTTGCATCTGCTCCTCCTAAGAAAAGCTTATACCAAATATCCAAAGATTCTGACCAGTGGATCTAAAAAAAAAAAGAAGATTTTAAAAGAATATTCCTCATGTTGAACTAAGTTATAATTTGGGCTCCCACAGGGAGCCCATATATGAGCCCAGGGACTTGGCTTTAACAAACTTGAATCTCGCCCTAAGGATGCTGCACACCAAATATCAAAACATTCCGACTGCTGGATCTGAAGAAGAAGATTTTTAAAGAAAATTCCTCATTTTGAACTAAGTTACAATTCAAGCTCCCACAGTGAGTCCAAATATGGACCTAGGGATATGGCTTGAACAAACTTGAATCTCACCCCCCTAAGGATGCTGCATATCAAATATCAAAACATTCCAACTGCTGGATCTGAAGAAGATTTTTAAAGAAAATTCCTCATTTTGAACTAAGTTATACTTCGGGCTACCACAGTGAGCCCAAATATGAACCCAGGGACTTGGCTTGAACAAACTTGAATCTCACCCCCCTAAGCATGGTGCATACCCAATATTAAAAGATTCTGCCTGCTGAATCTGGAGAAGAAGATTTTTTTTTAAATTTGCCTGAAATGCACTAAGTTCGAATTCAGGCTTCTATAGTGAGCCCAAATATGAATCCAGGGGGCCGATTTGAACAAACTTGAATCAGATCCACCCCACAATTTTGCATACCAAATATCAAAAGATTCTGCCTGCTGGATCTGGAGAAGAAGATTTTTTAAGAAATTTGCCTGAAATGCACTAAGTTCGAATTCGAGCTTCTATAGTGAGCCCAAATATAAACCCAGGGGGCCGATTTGAACAAACTTGAATCAGATCCACCCCACAATGTTGCATACCGAATATCAAAAGATTCTGCCTGCTGGATCTGGAGAAAAAGATTTTTTAAGAAATTTGCCTGAAATGCATTAAGTTCGAATTCGGGCTTCTATAGTGAGCCCAAATATGAATCCAGGGGGCCGATTTGATCAAACTTGAATCAGATCCACCCCACAATTTTGCATACCAAATATCAAAAGATTCTGCCTGCTGGATCTGGAGAAGAAGATTTTTTAAGAAATTTGCCTGAAATGCACTAAGTTCGAAATCGGGCTCCTATACTGAGCCCAAATATGAACCCAGGGGGCAGATTTGAACAAACTTGAATCGGATCCACCCTACAATGCTGCATACCAAATATCAAAAGATTCTGCCTGCTGGATCTGGAGAACAAGATTTTTTTAATGTTTTTCCCATTGCCTACAGTGTTAAGTGCTGACTCAGTACTTTTTCAAAGTCCTGAAAAAAGTTCCTTGTGATCAAACCGATAGGGATTTTTTTTAACCATTCTATTCTACTGGATAAAAGTAAGCTTTATACAAAATAAGAATTCTCTGTGCCGTGTAGTTTTGGAGATATGGCAGTTTTAAGGTTTTTCCTATTTTTAGCACCCAAGCTTCCCACGGGGCAATGAGAAAATTTTTTTTTGCATCAATCAACTACTTATGACCCATTATCATCTCATATCAAATTTGGTTCAAATTGACCTCACGGTTCTGAAAATAGAAATTTTAGGCGCGGCCAAAATTTTTGCCCCTCCCATAACGAAGGCAAATAATGCCCGACAAACTTCTCTTGAACAAATTTGATTCTAAACCTCAAAAGGACTCTGTATACCACATATCAAGTCTCTGCTACTGGTGGTTCATTAAAGATTTTCAAAAAATTTGGCCATTTTTTCCCCCCACATCTCTGCTCAATATGAGCCGAAACCTATTTTGGCTAAAAATCAAAATGCCCCTATATAACCACTACTTACATGAAATTTAATTAAAATCTGGCCAGTGGTTTAGGAGAAAGAGGCTCAAACACCACCTTCACGCAGGATGACGGACGGCGGACGACGAGTGATAAGAAAAGCTCACCCTGACTTTCAGTCAGGTGAGCTAATAAAAGCTCTCTGTTCCGTGGGGTTTGGGAAATATGGGCTTTTGAAAATATTTCTATTTTTAGCTCCCAGGGTTCCCATGGGGATGCGGGAATTTTTTATTTTTTTGCATGGGTCAAGTACTTATGACCCAATACTACCACAAACCAAATTTGGTTCATACCGGACCATCGGTTCAGAAAATAGAAATTTTGGGCGGGGCCAAAAATCTTACCCCTCCTATTACAAAGCCAAATATTACTTCACGCACAAACTTCGGTTGAACAAACTTGCCTCTATACCTCATATGGAAGCTCCATAGCAAATATCAAGTCATTGTACACACTGGTTCTTGAGAAGAAGATTTTAAAAATATTTTGGAGCATTTTCCCCCACTCCCTCCCTATGGGGCTGGGCATGCTGAGTTGAACAAAAATGAAATGCCCCTTTGGGACCATCACTCACACAAACTTTCACTTGAATTGGCCCAGTGGCTTTGGAGGAGAAGACCAAAACATGGTGTTGACGGACGACGGACGGGAAGCAATTAGATTAGCACAGCTTGACTTTGTCAAGATGAGCTAAAAACAAAGAAAAAAAAAACAAACAAACAACTCCCCCCCACCCCCCACCCCAAAAAAACAAAAACAAAAACAAAACAAACTAGCTGGGGCAGCACCTATTATTTATTTATTGCTTTTTAAGGTCACATATTTCTGCACAATGACTAATCGTAAACAGAACACGGAGATAAAGTCAAGCTTAACCCTTTACCCAACGCGGAAAATATCAAAATTTATCATTTTAATTGCTATTTTTTTTTAATTTCTCAAATGAGCGGTCACATGATATGGTGCTTCACTTCCCACTGAGATCCCCCCCCCCCCCCCACTATTAAAGAATCTTGGCTACACGCCTGCAGGGACCTTACCAAACATGTGTGTGAAGTTCACACACATGTATGGCAATGTCTCCGCAGGCACGTAGCCAATTGTCGCTTTTTGCAGATTTTTTATTTCTATTTTGTTCGGTTTCAATCGGAGCTTCAAGTGTTGAAGCGAAAATAGGTGACTTACGCAACTCAACAAAACAACCCAGTTTGAAAGTAGCTTATGTCGCTTATGATGCCACAAATTAGCTGCTGAAAATGTAGACACAACGGACGTATTTTCTACCACTGTATTTTTATTTTGTTTTACTGACGACTGTTAACTGTTGGGCCGTCTATTCCCAGAAAAACACGAATGAAATTGAAACACGTGAAAAAAGCTTTAATGTTGACAAGAAAAGCTTTGTACAGGGCACAAATGTGTGTAAGAATCTTGAAATATTTATCTATTGGTGTTTAAGGTCCCATAGTAATGCACAGAATCTTGAAAAAGAACCTTCCAAGCAACCATCTTACACGTATACCTGTTCACACTTTCAGACTTGGAAATCATTAGCTTAGTAGACTTTGGTGAAAGGCAACCACAGGAGGGTGCTGGGAGAGGGGGATTGGCACGAAGATGAGGGGAGGGGTCATGAAGAAGAGGATAGCCGTGGGGGATGTTCAATCAATAATACTTTGTGATTTTTTAATCTGGCATAGAATGCATCAAAGACAACTGGACCTGGATTAATCGGCCGTTAAGTGTGGTCCATGAGCTGAAAATATGAAGAGGCGGTACATATATATTCTTAATTTTCCCCACTTGTCTATGAAGTCTCCCTACTTGACTGCAGTCTCCCTATTTTTTCTGGAGGGAGATATGAAGTCTCTCTAAAATTCCCTCCTAGGCTGGTCCCTGGTGTGAACTGTACAAAGATGAAATGAAATAAAAGACTCGTATAAGATTTGTGTTTTTAATAAATCTGATCACTTTACTGTGGGTAAAATCATCTACCAGGGACGATAGATAAATGGTTGGTAAGTATCTATTTACATAATGTATATGTACAGAACAAACAGACTTTGAGAACTATATACAATAAATTGATTGCTCTAAAGTTCATTTAAACCATTGTATGATTACATTTCCATAAATACTCTCATATGATGTTGCTGTGAAGAAAATCAAACAAATGAATGAAATTAGAATTAAGCTTCTAATGATCAAGTCCAGTGTGTCAGTTAACTGGTAGAGTGCTGAATTATTTTTGGCAATCAATATTTGTTCACATGTCTTTGCCTTGCTACAATTTATGGGAGAGTGCCTGTGGGCACTCTCCCATAAATTGTAACAAGGCAAATCCTAACTGACTAAATATCATTTCAAAGATAATATGAAGCATATCCCTTGTATCTGAAGCCTTTAAATGGCAGTACCTGCACTTGAGAATGAAGCCCAAATATGGGCTTCCAGCACTCTACCAGTTAATGGAAGTCCAAGGAAAACTGTAACTATGTCCTGTGTTTGATTCTGAGATTACTACTGTCCTCAAGTGGTGCGGGGAGGGTTGGGGAAAACTCATCCGATGGGGAAGATATTCGACCACAGACACAAGACTTAATGCCGGGGTTAAATATCTAACACAGAGGGCGAGATTTACCCCTTCCACCGCAAGATAACTTGAGGAATTTTTTCTCAACACCCCACATGACGTCAAACTCAACATACTGCTCAGGTGATCAAAATTTACTACTCGACTGGTTCATATTCATTTATTAACCCTTTACCCAACATAACCGGCCAGAGCTATTCTAAATGAAAGTGTCAATGACACTGTAGATCAACTTGACAAACTTGAACTTGGTACCAACGTTATTTGATGAAATTTCAACATAACAGCATTGTGTGTGCACAACGTCAGAATAATCCATGCATTTTTAAATGTAAACTGTAAGACTGGCTAAAGGAAGAATGTTAATACACAAATGCAGTATGTTCAGAGGTTATTGTAAATGGCAACTTTTTTCACAGAAATAAATGCTAATAAACAGCTCTTATCTGGAGTTCTTGACTAATGAGCACACCAAGTTCAAAAACAATCCTATGATAAATGTGGCCTGTAGGCCATGTCAAAGAATGTTGATGCACAAATGCAATAAATTCAAAGATTGTTGCTAACAGCAACAGTTTTTGATGGAAATGAAAAGAAAATCAATAACTCCTACCTTTGTCACCCTGCATAAGCATACAAAGTTTCAAAACAACCTGATGATGAAAGTGCCCTCTGAGGCATGCCAAAGGAAGATGTCAATGCACAAATGCACTAAGTAGAAGGTCATTGCTTTGTGGCAATGGTTTTTTGTTTGTTTTTTTATGGAAATTTATAAATATACCCTTCACAGAGTGCAAAAGGAATAAGTTGATGCACAAATGCAGTAAGTTCAAAGGCTGGTGATAACGACAATAACTTTTTATGGAAATGAAAAAATAGCTCACATCTAGAGGTCACCCCAAACACACATACCAAGTTTCAAAGTGATCCGATCATAAATGTGCCCTGAAGGGTGTGTAAAAAGGAAATATTCAGGTCTGACTAAAATAAGTTCAAAGGTCAGCGGCAACATTTTTTGACAGAAAAGGAAGAAAATTGACAGCTCCCATATAGATGTCACCCCACACACGCACACCAAGTTTGCAAGCGATCCAATCTTAAATGTGCCCAGCAGGGTGTGTCAAATGGAAATATTGATGCTTAACTGCACAAAGTGTTTAAGTTCATCGAAGGTCATTGCCAGTGGCAATATTTTTTGACGGAAATCGAAGAAAATCAATAGCTCCCATCTAGAGGTAACTCCAAACAACATACAGTTTCAAACCGATCTGATCATAAATGTGCTCTGTAGGGCATGCCAAAGGAATATATTGATGCCTGACTAAACTAAGTTCAAAGATCGTTGCCAGTGGCAACATTTTTTGACGGAAATGGAACAAAATCGATAACTCCCATCTAGAGGTCATCCCAAACAAGCATACCAGGTTTCAAAGCAATCCAATCATAAATGTGCCCTGTAGGGTGTGCCAAAGGGAAATATTGTGGTCTGACTAAACTGAGTTCTAAGAACATTGGCCGCGGCAACATTTTTTGACGGAAATTGAAGAAAATCGATAGCTCCCATCTAGAGGTCACCCTAAACAAGCATACCAAGTTTCAAAGCGATCTGATCATAAATGCGACCTGTGAGGCATGCCAAAGGAAGTTGTGGACGTGCGTACGTTACGAACGTATGCCGACAGACGAGAAGTGATGGCAATAGCTCAGCTTTACTTTGTCAAGTTGAGTTAAAAATCGCAAATTAAATTTAATTTTTTGTCTCAAAAACATAGGTTATGACTGCTCGTTGGGACGAGGGGTCATAACCTGCATTTTTGAGACAAAAAATGAAAAAGATTTGTTATTCAAGAATTTTTTTTGCAAGTGTCGTCTGCTTTTCATGTTAGGTAAAGGGTTAATTTGTGTTTGACCCTTTCAACCAGAGAGACCGCTTTTCCGGCCCGGGAACATGATATGTCTTAATTTCATTAAGTAGGATTACTCCTAAGTGAATGTGTGGGGCAGACCAAGGCTGCATATTGAATTAATTGGACTACCCCAAATAATGAATATGGACTCTTCCAATTGCTGCCATTGAACCGATATGGAAGATACCACCAAGGTTCACCGATACCCATCCTGCCCTCTTCAGAGGACTTCCAGGCATTAGTTCCAGGTCTTATTTTACTAGAAAAGCAGAAACTTGTTTACTGCAGTAAATAAGCACAGCTCCACTTTCTGTGGGTTAACAATGGGTACTGCTGGATCATGGTGAAAAATGAATTGCACATTCAGAAAGAACGTCAAAGTTCCATAAATGTCCAAAGATAAATACTCAAAAAAGCGCCCTACCACAGCAATGGCTTAGCAATTTTGAAGACAGCTGAACATTCTGGTGACGTCACATTTGAAATTTTTCAATTATAGCATCATGTTGCATGTGGTGAGAGAAAAATCATCTGAGAGGGGTGTGAGAGTGGGATGAGCAGCTGTGTAAATTGAAGTGAAGCGGGACATCATATTTATTTCTTGTTGTTTTAGGGCCACATATTTCTGACAACGGCTGACACTGACCGAAACAATGGGATAAAGTCAAGTTTAGTCAATCGTTTACACCCATCTTGACCATTTTAGAGGACTTCCAAAGCAGGCATTGGTCACTGGTTCCTATTTTTACCAGTAAAACAAAGCTTCAGGGAGTAACTTGTAATTATAGCACTTCACAGCTGCAATTGTGGCCTGGCGAAGCACCAAGATATTTTTTTTTTTTTTTTTTTGGGGGGGGGGGGGGGGGGGGGGGGGGAGGGCAAGCATTTTTATGCCCAGGGCATATCACTAAGATCTAAGTCTTGTTTTGGAGAAAAGTGTCACGCTGGTGTCCCTCTCATGTTGGTTTGGATGGGGGATTATATGTTTCAGAAAGTTTTCCAGGTTCTGGGGGAGGCCCACAGAAATTTTTGAAAATATGTCCAAAAGTCAAGCATAGTATGTCATCTGTAATTTCATTAGTTAAAGCCCCATGCAGATTGTAGAATTCCAAGATATTTAAAGGGATGGTGCTTTTGAGGTGGGGAAGCCCCTCCCCCCCCCCCCCCCGCCCCCCCCCCACACACACACACACATGGCTACCCAGTGTTTTTGGTATATTTGTACCAGGCTATTGTGAACTGTCAAACGTCCATATCAACCACCTAAGTTGGCTTCAATGAATGTGTGAGGGTATGCGGTTATAAAATGCTGCCAAATTTATATGGGAGATAACTTCCAATGGTCGGTACCTCAGATGCAACCTTGGGATGTAAGATTAAGGTTTCAATTGGTGTGAAATATTTTAATTTTGATTCAATTCGAGATTTGATTCAAACAAAAATTCTTCAGCCGGCCTCTACCTCAACTGTATTGTCAATGCCGAGTACATTAAAACTATTTTTCATCAAATCTAGTCATAGCTGCTTTGAAGCAGCCATGATTTGATTTGATGAAAAATTCCTCTAAATTATTGGCCAAAAAGGAAATTTAATTAACAGTGGGGAAATTGGGTTAAATGTGCCCAAATTATACTGATTACTGGGGTAAGAGATCACATGTCCGGGCAGGAATATTCGCTGCCAACATGCATGGAGTTGAGACCTAGTTTTGCTTCGATTTTAATTATTGGAACATAATTCATCATTATTTACTGGTGTTTAAGGTCACTTTCAGCATCTATGGCTCTATCATGACTACAACACAAGTATAAAATGTCTGGTCAATTGTTTCTACTTATGCAGCCCTCTTCAGAGGGAAATAAAATTCCACCCAAGGCTTCTCCCAAAGACATACTACAGCCTGAACTGGTCACTCCATGACAGTGAACAAATAAGTTTCTGTTTTCCTAGATTCTCACAAACATCTATAACTATAAAGTTACAGTTTCTGATTAACACAGCCGACTGAAAAGAAAAGGGAAAATTCTTATATACATTTGAGTTTTCCTGTTATATCACAAAATACAAGCTTACAGCATATTACCAAAGAGTTTTAAGCAACGATTTGACCACACCAAGCCTGCAAATAAGAAGTCTGTCATCATGGTCATTGACATGCACAATTTTCACGTTTGACAGGCACCAATTATGTTATGCCCAATGAAATGATTTCTATTTATTTATTTATTTATAGGTGTCTAAGATCACACGTTTCTGCCCAATGTATAAAAATAGACTTTATGGAAGAACTTGTACATAACACAGCAGACTCACTAGACTAACTAGCAGGCCAACAAAAATTTCTAATTGCATTCCATATCAAGAGGGATAATCAAAGTTTGAATTTCTAGCTGAACTGAGTTGGGGTTTCTCGGGAATCACACACTTCCCATTTATATAATAGATAACTAGAGATGGTCTGTCGCCTAGTATACCTCCACCGTGGCATACTGCCCTGTGTGGGTGACTGAAAAGGGGCATTCAATTTATAAAACTGTGGAAGTAGTTGCCTCCACAAGTTTACGTGTGCAATGGACCGACGACGACGATGACGATAGACCCACCGACGGACGGACAAGTTCACTCTAATATATACCCCCTAAACTTCATTTTATGGGGGTATAAAAATGAAAATAAATTGAAACTGTATTTGTATTCAAGAAAAATATAACACTAAGCAATATGATCCAGCATGCTCCTCTGTCCCTCCCCCCCCCCCCCTCCCAAATTATTTTGGGAATGGTATCAAGGTGGTGTCCCTTTTGTGTTGGTGGAGCTGGGGGTACTATAAGCTTCAAAAATATTTTTTTTAGGTACTTGTATATGTCAAAATATTTTCTAAATTCTATTTGGCACTTTCAAATGTTCTGTTCATATAACGTTATAGGAAGCTTTTATTTCTTTGAATTTACACAGGGTTCCTGCAGGCAAGGACTGATCAAATTTAAGGCTATTCAAGACAGTTTCTCGACATTTCATGGCATTTTTCAAGGGCTTGCACGACTTACAGCAACCATATTCAAGGATTTTCAAGGCCTTACCTCCATGAATGATATATGATCGCTAGTGTACCCTTTATCCAACAGAGACAATATCAAAATTTATTATTTTAAATATAATTTTAAAACAAATTTTAAAAAATATCACAAAACCATATCATGTGAGCCCTCCCTGAAACGAGCTCGTTTCAGGAAGGGGTCACATGATATGGTTTTATTGAAAAATGTTTTGTCAGCTGCTGAATTTGCATATTATGAAGGCAGATGTGGCCAATTCGTTGGGTAAAGAGTAAATTACTGATATCGTCAACATGTTTTTATTTTGCCAAAATTCAAGAATTTTCAAGGCATCCTTGACCATTTTCCAGGATTTCAAGTACTTGAACCACGCTTTGTTGAATTTAAGGCCTTCCTTGAATCCAAGATCCCGCGGGAACCCTGTTACATGAAAATAGCGACAACTAAAAAATTTAGTAATCATTTTTTTTTAAAAAAGCTGAAAGGTCCCATCCATGTTGATGCCTACTTGTTTTAATCAACAATCACAATAACTGTTCTGTTAGCATCCTCTCTTGTTCACTCTGAAGCTCACTCTCCGATTTCTGAGCATGCCACTTGAAAGTAAGGCCTTCCTGTTTGTAGCAAAAGTTTGGACTTCGTGTGCTAGTGTAAAGATGGAAATTGAAAAAAAACCTATTTATTTTTCCAAATGATTGTCATGCTTTTTGAGTGGGTGAGTGGAAAGATATCCAGGTCTGGGCATCTTCACCTCAACTTGTCCGAATAAGGCCAAAACTTTCTGGAATGACCCAAAGATTGTCTTTCTAATTCAATGGTTGTTATTTTAACAGTACATCACTGAACGAATATAATTTTTCCTTCAATGTTTTCTATTGATGGGTGGGTATTGATGTAAATAAAACCTGGTTATTTTTTTTCCAAATGAGTTGCAGTTTTTCTCAGTGTTTATTTTATAATTAAATTTAGGGCATAAATGTTTGGACTGGTTTTCATTTTTTTGTTGTTGCTGAAATGAGGGTGGGGGTGGAGTGGTAGTGGGGTGATATCCATGGATGGAAAATACCATGGCAGAACAGGTTCTATTTTACCAGTGCAGCAGAACTTAATTATATACTGCAGTAAACAAGCACTGTTCTATGTCCTGGGGTTCCCACTGGAAGAGATATTTCGTCCCCTGAGTTCCAATGTGTTCTATGTGCCAGTAGGCACATAGAACACATTGGAACTCAAGAGACGATTTGTTTGTCAGAGTAAATGGTACACTATACTTTAGGGTTTTATCACCTGTGATTGGTACACAGTTTGTTTTTTTTCTTGACTGATGAACAATACTTGAACCATGCCATATTTGTTTTCTAAATTTAACCTCAACCCAGTTTGGTAACCATAATAATATCAGATTGGCACGGAGGGGTCGGGATACCCACTATCACCATCAGCCACCTTTTTTGAACCTGGAAACTCGTCCATCTACAGAAATAGATTCATGGGGTACGTAGCCGAGTCAAAGTTAGAGTTCTACTAGCTACTCACAAGTATCCATGCTAGTAGATCATTCTATTAAAGATTAATGCGCAGAGCACGTAGTCAGTGTGGGAGTTAAATGTATTACGAGAGTGACAGGTAGACAGCCAATCTGGCTATGTCATCTCCCAACGGTATAGACTGAATATCATTTTCTAATTAATTATCTATATGTATTTTACAGTCAAATATGTAATTGCCTGTAAACTATACCATTAAATAAAATATCTATTTATCTATCTTTAGGATGACAGGCAAAAAATTGTTGGTGCCGGTCACCATGACAGTCCAAAATAAAAATAAATTTATTTGCAGGCTTGGACCACACATACTCTACACTTGAGGTTTCATGATTTGGAATATTTTCAAAAGAGTGTGAGCAAATAATTATATGCAACATCAGACACAAACATCAGAATCATAAAATTAACAAATTGCAACACACATACAGATAAAAGCTTTCTTATTGTACAAATAACACACAATAAATATGACATACTTTCAAATTCCAATCTAACTTTAGTTCCAGAGCCGATTTTTGCTTCAAATCAAATTATATTATTTCTGTAAACTTTTACCCAATGTACCACAGTAAACAAGCACCGATTTACTTCTCGGGTTCACACGGGGAGTCCACTGAACTTACCAATGAGCCAGCATCACTGTGCATACCCACTTATAACCCTTTACCTAACGAATCGCCCACATCCAACAGGCACTCTCCAATAATTTGTAACAGAACAAATTTGTGTAAACAAACTATTATTTACGTTTAACTGAATACGAAAGATGGGTTAGGAAAATGTTACTTTTCGACATAAGTCGAGTTTGACTTTGTCACAACTCGACTAAAAATCGCCATTCATATTTTATGATTTTTTTTTCAATTTCAGCCTCCAAAAACATTGCTCACTTCATTGAAGAGCCATAAGCACTGCGTTCCTAAGGGGTGTTCATAACTGAATGCTATTTATAAAATTCAACCATTTTTCATTTTACCCTGCAAGCAGCTTGCAAAATGGAAAATTCAGACCCATTTCATAAATATCTTACAAAATGAATACTCATTTCATATCCTCTCATCACGTTGAGTAGTGGAGTTTGCCACCCCTACTTCAAAATACCCCCTTATATATATAATATACACAAGGCTGGAAAATCCTCGATCAAAATTCACTACACCGAAATTAGGATATTCTCGTATTACAACTACAAATTACACTTAGGGCCATATAAGCATGTCTCCTGATGCACAGATAATTATTCTTTAAGTCTGAGTTGCATTCTGTGACAGTTGTTTGTATTAGCTTTATTTCTCAGATGTTTTTAGTCTAGCTTTCCATCTCAAATTTCTTCGCAGACCTTCCATTTCAGGGGAAAGATTTTCTGAGGTATATTTCATGTTGTATTGAAAGACTGGTATCAAACAGAACAGTAAGAATTTCCATAGCTTTTCCAGAACCAACTTGAACCCCCCCCCCCCCATGCCCGCCCCCCCCCCCTCCCCCCCCCTATTTCCCATAACTTTCCAGCTCCTGAAAAATGCACTTTCAATTTTCCTTAACTTTCAAAGACTTTCCATAACCAGTATGAACCCTGTTGCATGCTGCTTTTGGATATTCCTGCCCAGAACAGGAAATCTCTAGTCACTATAATAAGTATAATCTGGACACATTTAACCCTTTACCCAACGGAGACGATATCAAAATTTATTATTGTAAATATCATTTTTTCAATTTTTTTTTAAAAAATTCAACAAAACCATATCATGTGACCCCTTGTTGGAATGAGCTCGACGAGCTCGTTCCAATGAGGGGTCACATGATATGGTTTTGTTGAAATTTTTTGAAAAATATTTTTTCAACTGTTAAATTTGCATATTACGCGGACGGATGCGGGCGATTCGTTGGGTAAAAGGTTAAGCAAATTGTGCTCCTGTAAATTGATTTACTTTTTTGACCATTAATTTCTTACTTAAGTTTAGATGAATTTTTCATCAAATCCAGTCATGGCTGCATCAGAGCAGCCATGACTAGATTTGATGAAAAATATTTTTAAAATACTCAGCGGGTTATTTATTCAATCATTTATTTATTTATTTATTGGGGTTATTATTATTATTTATTGGTGTTTAAGGTAACATATTTCTGCACAATGACTAATCATGACCATGACCACGAGAGGATTTACAGGTGGAGGAAGCCGGAGTACCTAGTTCAGCGATCTGAATGTTGTGGCTACCCCTCTACGTTCAGATTCCTCCCATTCAATTCTGTAGAAAAAGTTCCCATCAAGTTTTTATGTGAACTCAAAACTCGAAAATAGGAATATATATCAAGCTTTCGCCCTTATTACCAGCTGCGTTCGATAGTACACGTATTTCTTTACATTTGGGCAGAGTTTATTGATCCAAACTATGTTTTATCCTTTAATTATCGATACCTCAAGACTTGTGAAGCGTCAACGAATGTTTCGATATCGTCCATGTTTTTGTCTAAATTTAAATCAGTAAAAACAATAACCTGGTAATGGTACCGAAACGAATAGACTGTTTCATCAGTGAGGAATTGGAAACTCGATCGCATTCGCATAGAGGAGGTTGATATCCTCCTCTGCAAGAATGCGATCGAGTTTGATAACCTCCTCGGTGTGAATGCGGAGTACCCAGAGAGGACCACCAAGCAACTATCAGCTCCCCATCATACTAACTCCACACAAGCAGGGTTATTTATTTATTTATTTATTAGGGTTTAACGACACTTTAACAGCCAAGGTTATGTCGGTGACAGTTTTTATGGGTGGAGGAAGCCAGAGTACCCAGAGAGAACCACGAGCACCTGCCAGCTCCCCAACATCCTAACTCTGCACTGCAGCACAGTCAGTGCTAGATTGGTTGAAGACATGTGCACAATCGACGTGCAGTATGCCTTAGTATACAGCGTCATTGTGCCCCCATGTGGATAATCATGAAGTGCCTTGCCCAAGGACACAACGCGGGAGTCCAAAGCGATCGCACAGACGGTCACCCATCCAAGGACTAACCAGGCTCGATGTTGCTCAACTTCGGTGATCGGACAAGAACCAGTTTCCGCAATGCCACCGTGCCCTCACAAGCAGGGTCATCAATGGTTGAAGACAAGTGCACCATCGACATGCAGTATGCCTTAGCACACAACACCACCGTGCCCCCACATGGGCAGTGGGGGTGAAGTGTCTTGCCCAAGGACACAATGCAGTTGCCACAAGTGGGATCTGAACTGAGGACCTCTTGGCTTGCAGCCTGCACCTCTGCCTACTGAGCCACTACGCCCCATATTTAAAATACTTGGCGGATTACGAGTTAAAGCCAAATGGACTCTGGCACCAAACCAATTGACATAAGTCAATTCATCACCCTAACACTTGCACCAGAATGAAGTTTTATTTATCACATAATTACACAACATCCAGTGAAGAAACAAAATGTACCAAATATAACCCACAAGTGATATAATGAAAACAATTCTGGTTATACTGACCATATTGTAGGGCACAGACTGTCACATTTTCAAATGTCACAAATGATGTTTCAAGAGGAATTGCATAGTGAAAAATAAACCAAATTACTAAATTCTCTCATCTCAAATTTTTACCAAACATCATTCTTAAATTAGCAAATTTTCGCATTTAGTCCCACGTTGAAATACTTTTCACCAAAACTATTTTCATGATCTACAAATTGGAATGCGGTCACCTTTCCAACAGGGATGCAGAAATCATAAATTGTTTTTAAAAAAGCCCATAAAATTATAAATCTTGGTTTAACTTCAAGCACACTGGTAATTTAACAATCTGCACAGCAATATAACAATACCTAAATTTTAAGCTGCAATTTTTTCCCATAATGCAATTGCAAGTAGGAATTTGGAAAATTCAGTCTCGTTTGACAGAGCTCAACGAGTTCAAACAAGAATGAATTGGTTAAATTCAAGTGTATTGGGGAAAATTGTCAGCTTGCTATTGAGGCAATAGTGTGCAGCAAGCGTGAATATAAGCAAACTGTCATTGGCAAAACGAGGTCCCCAGAGGGTGAATTTGCCGATGCTATTCCAGAGGGCCAATTTATCCTCTAGGTATATTTTTCTGTTCTGGCTTGAGACCTTGATTCAGACTGAGGTTCACAGAGGGTAAATTTTATGATGCTACCCTGCTGTGCAGGGTAGCATCACCAAATTCACCCTCTGGGGACCTCATTTTGAAGAAGACAGTCTGCTTATTTTCAGGCTTGAACTTTGCAGATTGCTATACAAGGACTGTTTATGTATTTTATTTACTAGTGTTTAAGGTCACATATTTCTGTAGTGATTAACCGATGGTTGGCAATTACATCTGATATCAGCCTATTTTAAGCCATCGGTAGAAGTGTTTGAACACTGGTTCATGGCGATGCTTACTTGGAACACTATTTTTGATCAAACATGTTTGTATTTATGTTTTGATTCACGATTTCATACAAGCAGTATCAAACTTAGTAAGTTACTACAATGATTGGCAGGAATCGTGATTGGTCTTATCTCCTTGATTGGTCTGATCTTTCCCTTCATAGCTGCTTGATTGCACAGGTGCCACATGTCATGTGACGACTTTGAAATACAACATCAGCAGAAACAAGTTAACCCTGTAACCAACGTAAAGGAAAAAAAAAGACAGTGCTATTTACACAAAATCACCATTCAATTTTCATTATTTTTTGTCTCAAAAAATTAGCTAACAGCCCCTCATTGGAATGAGCTTGATGAATTCATTCCAATGAGGGGTCATAAGCAATGTTTTTGAGACAAGACATGAAAATATTTAGTTATTCAAGAATTTTGCAGCTGTCATCTGCATTTTGTGTTAGGTAAAGGGATAACAGCATGGCATCTTTGATCATTGATCAAAGACGCTGCACTGTTAATTTCTTTTCAATGATTTATTTATTGGTGTTTAAGGTCACATACTTATTGCACAATGGCTAATTGTTTTACGGGGTAGAGGAGACCGGAGTACCTGGAGAATACCACCAAGCATTGACGAGCAACTGTCAGCTCCTCAACATTCTGACTCTGCTCAAGCAGGGCTACAGCGGCTGCGCCATCGTGCCCCCATGTTGGCAACCGGGATAAAGGACACAATGCAGGTCAACCCGGATGGGGATCGAACTCAGGACCTCTTGCATAGAAGTTCAACAGACCACCACTGAGCTACCACGTTCCCTTTTCAATGTCAAATTTTTATTTAATACACACAGTGACATGCTCTTGAGGTCAACGAACCAATCAACCTGACTGTACTGTAAAATTAACCCCATTCTATGCATTCTTGAGCATACTACTCCTTTTGGTTGTGACTATCTGACATCGGCACTCACAATCGGAAGTGAAAAGAAGTAATTTTACTTACAAGATAATATGAATGGCAGGCACAAAATACGAAGCCTTTAACCCTTTACCTAACATGAAAAACAGACAACACTGGCAAAAAGAATACTGGATTAACTAATTTTTTTCATTTTTTGTCTCAAAAACTTAGGTTATGACCCCTCGTTGGAACGACCTCAAAGTGCTCATTCCAACCTATGTTTTGGGGACAAAAAATGAAAAAATAATGAAAATTAATTGGCAATTTTTTTGAATAGCGCTGGTCGGTTTAGGCCGTTACGCAGAGTGAAAAACGGAATACCGATAATGTAGTGCACACCAAGTCAAATGACGCGGCAGTCGTTGCAATACCGCTGAGGTTCGTTCCCAGAAATGGGATACGATTTTTAACAATTTTCCAACCGCTGTAACTTTACCGCTTGAAAAAATGTTTTTATTTAATTATTGGTATTTAATACGTAATTCGACAGTAAGTATAGGAAATTTATACATCTAATATGAATGTGAAGGTATATTATTCTTGTCGAATGTGGGAACATGTATGGAGAATGAGTATTCATCATATTAGTGTTATGTCGCCTAATTTCGTACTTTGCTGCTGGAAAAACGAAAGACCAGATTAGACTTCGACGGTGCGACATATTAAAAATCAAAAAATAATAAATTAGGAGCACAGGCAAAGGCTAATATTATTGGACTAGCGGTTCCCATGGGGAGACGAGAACATTTTTTTTTGCATAAATTAAGTACTTGTGACCCAATAAGCCCTCATGTCAAATTTGGCCCAAATATGCCTCTCGGTTTGGAAAATAAAAATTTTGGGAGGGAGAAATATTCTTGCCCCTCCCATTACAACGCCAAATATAGCCCCATAAACTTCTCGAACAAATCTGAGTCTACTCCTCAAAAGGAAGCTGCACATCAAATATCAAGTCTCTGCTACTGCTGTAAAGAGGTGAAATGATAACCAATTTGATTCATACAATCAGGATTACTTTATACAATTAGTAATATTGAAAACATAACCATTGCATGCATCCATCAATCATTGTCAATTGAGATCAAACATTTTTTTTACAGAAGGGTTTTTGTATTTGTGAGATTTTGGCAATTTACTCTAACTTTGGTGAATAACTCTGATAGACTGTGAAAGTTTACGCAAAGTTTACACAGTGCAAGCTGAAATTAACTGTAGAATAATTGCAAGAAAAGTTTTTATTTTTGCATGAATAATACCAGCCCCAGGCTTCATTACTTGAAAAGTTCTCACTGAGAGATAGTAATGCAAGACATGTATAACCATTAACCCTTTACCCAACGCAGACGATATCAAAATTCATTATTTTAAATATCATTTTTTTAAATTTTTTAAAAAATTTCAACAAAACCATATCATGTGACCCCTCGTTGGAACGAGCTCGTTCCGAGGGGTCACATGATATGGTTTTGTTGAAATTTTGTGAAAAATATTATTTTTTCAACTGCTGAATTTGCATATTACGCGGGCGGATGCGGGCGATTCGTTAGGTAAAGGGTTAATGCAGGTTAACTTTTCGCAAAATCACACTGGAATAAAATGGGTGTATACAAATGTATTTTGAGTTTGATAATCTATCTAATGTGTACAAAATGCTATTGTTTCGGATAAAGCCTTGTCTGTATTATTTATTTAGTTTTACAAAGCAGCCATGGAATATATTTTTTAAAGTTCAGGCCATTCACTGAGAGCCAGCTTAAACTAAGTAAATGAAATTTGCAATAACGTTCAGATTTTCAGATAAATTTAAACAAAAAATTCTTTTTATGTGAATAAATTCCTATAAAAATTGTTCTGAAGACAATTTTTATCACCAATTACAATAATTTTTAACTTCTGATAAGAATTTAGCTCAAATTCAGCCAAATTATCAGAAATTATCAGTAAAATCTCACTCCCGAATCAGAGAGATACTTCATTGTAATTATTTTTTCAGTCCAACAAAAATCTGACAGAAGAAAGTTTCATTACCCCTTTACCCAAAGCACAGAATAGGCCACACAAAGTAGATCTTCTGTTTCTCAGGCCATTATTTGTGAAATTGTATGCGGGCGAGCATTTTTTTATTTTATTTTTTATTTCAGTAATTGTCACATAGTTATGAGGTCACGCCTTTGTTAAAAGTGTGCGATATATTTCGAAGAGTTGGTTAGAGCATGTGTGATATTCAACATATATCGCCACACTTTTACCAATCAAGGAACAATAGACAGTGATTGTGTAACCTGTCAGTTCTAATACAAACACAGCCGAGAGGAAAGATTAAGGGCACCTGTGCTAAAATGTTTTGAACAGAGAAACGAGAATTTACCTGACTTTTGATTTTATTGAAAGAGTTAAAGAAAGAAATCCACACCCGGGTGTAAATGATAAATGGAACGTTTAATTTCTCGCTCAACCTTTTGAGCGCAATGACGAAACGGAAAAAATGAAGTAATATCACTTGCTTTCCATCAATCTTCATGTGTCTTGCAAGTTTGGCTTAAGAAATTAACCAATTAAACGGGAATGGACACGTGTCAGACAAGGGTTCAGTGGAGTGTTTGATTGTTCGTGTTTTGATTGTTTGTGCAAACATCAATGTGACAAGTCGGTTACAGCACAAAAACTCGTGATATTGAACATACAATCGCTCGAGCTAGTTACTCGGACAAGTCCTCGTTAACTAACTCTCGCGATTGTATATTCAATATCACTCGTTTTCTATGCTGTAACCTATACTTACTTCTTTGCCATCAAAAGTTCATGTTCTTGGTTCAAGTTTTAGGCCTCATAATCTACAGAATAGCATGGGTGGTGGTGTATTTCATCCCTTGGGTGCAAGAAGGCTTTGCAATGCTAAAGCATTGCAAAGCTTTCTTGCACATTACAAAGCCTTCTTGCACTCAAGGGACAAATTCATCAATTTTTTTAACTTGGGTAAAATATCAGACATAAAAAAATTTAATTTTAATTTTTTAAAGTTTAAATTGGTTATAAAAAGAGAGCATGCGGCAGCCAAAAGGACCATGCGGGAGGGCCTGAGAAACAGATTATTTTTTTAGGCCATAACAACTTTCTTTTTTTTTATTTTAATTATTGTTTTTTTCTCACATTTTTTCAAAATTTCAACAAAACCATATCATATAACCCCTCACTGGAACAAGCTCAACGGGCTTGTTCCAATGAGTGGTCACATGATATGGTTTTGATGAAAAATATATATTTTTATTGAACTACTTAATTTGCAAACTACACAGGTGGATGCAGCCGATTCGTTAGGTACAGAGTTAACTATCAATTTTACATTTGCAATCTTGAAGATGGCATTCAATCTTCAAAACATTTCATAAAATTAATATTTATTTACTGGTGTTTAAGATCACATATTTCTGCACAATGGCTAATCATTGGTGAAGAAAGCTGGAGTACCCCGAGAGAACCACCAAGCAATGGCGAGCAACTGTTAGCTCCTCAACTTACTAACTCCACACAAGCAGGGTTAGCATTGGTTGTGCACTATCGGCGTGCAGTATGCCTTAGTACACAACACCACCACCACCCTCCCCCCCCCCCCCCTCCCTCACACATCGGCAGTGGGGGTGAAGTGCCTTGCCCAAGGACACAACGCTGTTGCCGCAGGTGGGATTCGAACCAAGGACCTCTCGGCTTGCAGCCTCCGCCTCTACCTACTGAGCCACCATCATAAAATTAAACAGCATACAAAGAAAAAAATCATCAATTACTTTCAATGACATGCTTTTTGGAATGTTGATTGCTTTGGTCAAATGTCACTTTGACTAAGAAAACCAGGCAATTGATATCATCACACCAAAACAGAAAAGGCATAAAAATTGTCTTGACAACATACACAATAACATTTTGGTGTTTTTTCTGGGGTTTTTGTACATTTTATGGTCATAACTGAGAAAACAAATGTGAAAAAACAGATCAGTTAAATGTTTCATTTTCATTGTACTCCATCCAATAAGTATTCGCACACAATATTTATTTACTGGTGTTTAACGTCACATATTTCAGCACAATGGCTAATCGTGGTTATACAGTCAAGTCCAGCCAATCCTAGCTCATTTTAGAGGACTTTCACCCTAGACACTGGAGACCTCACCTATTTTACCAGTAAATCAGAGCTTGTTTACCGCAGTAAACAAACAGTGCTTCACTTCCCAGTGTTCCTACAGGGAAATTATTAATTTATTGGTGTTTAAGGTCACATATTTCTGCACAATGGCTAACCATGACCGTGACAGTTTTACGGGTAGAGGAAGCCGGAGTACCCGGAGAGAACCACCGAGTAACGGCGAGCAACTGTCAGCTCCCCAACAGCGCAATGGTTAAATGTGACTGTTAGGTACAGCCAATCGTTTATAGCCATGTTGCCCAAGGTACAGCCAATCGTTTATACCCATGTTGCCCATTTTAGAGGACTTCCACCACAAACATTGGTGACCCGGTCCAATTTTACCAGTAAAACAGAGTTTGTTTACCACAGTAAACAAGCACGGCTTCACCACCCAAGGTTTCCATGGGGATCATACAATGGATCATTGCAATATTAAAAATAGTACAGAAGGAAACAATCACATAAGAAAATCGCCATACCTCACCAATTCTACTCAGAATTTAGGAAAAATAAATTACGGTACATTTATCAAAGCCACAGATTATCTTCTGTGATTTTTTGAAAAATAAAGTCATGGCTGCTGTAAAGCAGCCATTACTTTATTTAACCCTTTACCTAACATGGAAAGCAGATGACACTTGCAAATAAAACGCTTGAAGCACTAATTTTTTATGTTAAAAACATAGCTTATGATCCCTCATTGGAACGAGCTCATCGAGCTTGTTCCAATGAGGGGTCATAAGCTATGTTTTTGTGACAAAAATTGAAAACATAATAAAAATTAAATGGAGAATTTTGTAAATAGTGCTGGCTGGTTTTGGTCATTACGTTAGGTACAGGTTTAATAAACAAGAGGCCCCACGTGGCCTTAATCGCTCACCTGACAAAGTGACTCTAAGAAGTATTTTAGGTCACCTTCACCATGTCATGCCTCATCAACATTAACTGGTTGAGTGATAGATTTTGTTTGAAGTTCAACATTTGTTACCTAAAATTAGTTTTATTTAAAATCATTGGTGTGTGGCCAATCTCCAATGATTTTTAATAAAGCAAATTTATCTCTGCAGACAAACTGGTTTAGCATGAAGCACAAACAAGGAATGTGAAGAGATAGCCTTGGACATCTCTCCCCAACTGTGGATATCTTCCATGTGCTACATGTATATATTTGCATGCAAGAAAACAAAAATTTTCACAAATTTTATTTTTTTTTATCATCATTGGAACAAGCTCAAACAGCTTATTCCAATAGGGGTATGGGAAGATCAGGTATATTTTTGAGACAGAAATGTGAATATATAAATAATGGTGTTTTTTTGTGAATGATGCTGGAGAATTTTGCGTAAAGATATGGTAAATGGTTTGTTCTAGATACAGAATGATGCAAAAGTATTTAAATTTGATTAGGCAAGTTGTTCCTATAATGCATTTAAAAATTGAAGTAACTGTTTTTTTGCTGACGAACTTTTGGATGTGTGTGTCTGTGTTTGTGTGTGTGTGTCTGTGTTTGTGTGTGTGTGTTTGTGGGGGTGGGGGGGGGGGGGGTAAGAGTGTTCTTGCAAACAAAATTCCTGAATAAATGGAAAATTTTATTTTTTGTGTGAAAGACATAGTGCGTGAATGTTGATTGGAACAAGCTTAGAGAGCTCATTTTAATGTGAAGTCATAAAGCTGTGTTTTACGTACGAAATTCTGGAATAACTAAAAAAATTGCTTTTTTGACTCAAAAAGCATGGTGTGCGACCTCTCATTGGAATGAGCTCAAAAAGCTCATTCCAATGGGGTATTTACAAGCGATAAGTACATGTATGTTTAAGAGACAAAAATTAAAATTTGAATAGCGATTTTTGCGAAGAATGCTGACAAGTTTTGGCAGTTATGCTGGTAAAAAGGTAAGATATGCAAAGTGGTTGTTTTTTAGAGGCGACATTTAATTAAGGGGAATTAACCCTTGATTACTGAGGTAACTTCTAAAAGTACTGAAATTTCATGAAGCAATGTGAATAACAGACAACAGTTGCCTAAAAATTTCATGAATAACTAAAATTTTTATTCCTTTGTCTCGAAAACATGGCATATGACCTTTGTTGGAATGAGCTGAATGCGTGTGTTCCAATGAAGGGTCATAAAATTTGAACGAAGATTTGTGTGAATAATGCATTAGTACTGCTAGATTTGGGTAAACGGTTCACCCTGGATACCACCCCTTCTATAGTAGATCTTTTCTGCAAATTTTGTCTAAGATTCTATCAACTTTACAAATAAATACGTTCATGAATCACAATCAGATCCACCCTACAATGTTGCATACCAAATATCAAAAGATTCTGCCTGCTGGATCTGGAGAAGAAGATTTTTTAAGAAATATGCCTGAAACGCACTAAGTTAAAATTTGGGCTCCTATACGGAGCCCAAATATAAACCCAGGGGGCCGATTTGAACAAACTTGAATCAGATCCACCCCACAATGTTGCTTACCAAATATGAAAAGATTCTGAAGCTGGATCTGGAGAAGAAGATTTTTTAAGAAATTTGCCTGAAATGCACTAAGTTCGAATTCGAGCTTCTATAGTGAGCCCAAATATGAAACTAGGAAGCCGATTTGAACAAACTTGAATCAGATCCACCCCACAATGTTGCATACCAAATATCAAAAGATTCTGCCTGCTGGATCTGGAGAAGAAGATTTTTTAAGAAATTTGCCCGAAATGCACTAAGTGCGAATTCGGGCTTCTATATTAAGCCCAAATATGAATCCAGGGGGCCAATTTGAACAAACTTGAATCAGATCCACCCCGCAATGTTGCATACCAAATATCAAAAGATTCTGCCTGCTGGATCTGGAGAAGAAGATTTTTGAAGAAATTTGCCTGAAATGCACTAAGTGCGAATTCGGGCTTCTATATTAAGCCCAAATATGAATCCAGGAGGCCGATTTGAACAAACTTGAATCAGATCCACCCCGCAATGTTGCATACCAAATATCAAAAGATTCTGCCTGCTGGATCTGGAGAAGAAGATTTTTGAAGAAATTTGCCCGAAATGCACTAAGTTTGAATTCGAGCTTCTATAGTGAGCCCAAATATGAATCCAGGGGGCCGATTTGAACAAACTTGAATCAGATCCACCCCGCAATGTTGCATACCAAATATCAAAAGATTCTGCCTGCTGGATCTGGAGAAGATGATTTTTTAAGAAATTTGCCTGAAATGCACTAAGTTCGAATTCGAGCTTCTATAGTGAGCCCAAATATGAATCTAGGAAGCCGATTTGAACAAACTTGAATCAGATCCACCCCACAATGTTGCATACCAAATATCAAAAGATTCTGCCTGCTGGATCTGGAGAAGAAGATTTTTTAATAAATTTGCTTGAAATGCACTAAGTTCAAATTTGGGCTCCTATACTGAGCCCAAATATAAACCCAGGGGGCCGATTTGAACAAACTTGAATCAGATCCACCCCACAATGTTGCTTACCAAATATGAAAAGATTCTGCCTGCTGGATCTGGAGAAGAAGATTTTTTAAGAAATTTGCATGAAATGCACTAAGTTCAAATTCGAGCTTCTATAGTGAGCCCAAATATGAATCTAGGAAGCCGATTTGAACAAACTTGAATCAGATCCACCCCACAATGTTGCATACCAAATATCAAAAGATTCTGCCTTCTGGATCTGGAGAAGAAGATTTTTTAAGAAATTTGCCTAAATGCACTAAGTTCGAAATCGGGCTCCTATACTGAGCCCAAATATGAACCCAGGGGGCCGATTTGAACAAACTTGAATCAGATCCACCCTACAATGTTGCATACCAAATATCAAAAGATTCTGCCTGCTGGATCTGGAGAAGAAGATTTTTTAAGAAATTTGCCTGAAATGCACTAAGTTCGAAATCGGGCTCCTATACTGAGCCCAAATATTAACCCAGGGGGCCGATTTGAACAATCTTGAATCAGATCCACCCCACAATGTTGCTTACCAAATATGAAAAGATTCTGCCTGCTGGATCTGGAGAAGAAGATTTTTTAAGAAATTTGCCTGAAATGCACTAAGTTCGAATTCGGGCTTCTATAGTAAGCCCAAATATGTATCCAGGGGGCCGATTTGAACAAACTTGAATCAGATCTACCCCGCAACATTGCATACCAAATATCAAAAGATTCTGCCTGCTGGATCTGGAGAAGAAGATTTTTGAAGAAATTTGCCTGAAATGCACTAAATTCGAATTCGAGCTCCTATAGTGAGCCCAAATATGAATCTAGGGAGCCGATTTGAACAAACTTGAATCAGATCCACCCTACAATGTTGCATACCAAATATCAAAAGATTCTGCCTGCTGGATCTGGAGAAGAAGATTTTCAAAGAAATTTGCCTGAAATGCAGTAAGTTCAAATTTGGGCTCCTATACTGAACCCAAATATAAACCCAGGGGGCCGATTTGAACAAACTTGAATCAGATCCACCCCACAATGTTGCATACCAAATATCAAAAGATTCTGCCTGCTGGATCTGGAGAAGAAGATTTTTTAAGAAATTTGCCTGAAATGCACTAAGTTCGAAATCGGGCTCCTATACTGAGCCCAAATATGAACCCAGGGGGCCGATTTGAACAAACTTGAATCAGATCCACCCTACAATGTTGCATACCAAATATCAAAAGATTCTGCCTGCTGGATCTGGAGAAGAAGATTTTTTAATGTTTTTCCCATTGCCTACAAGTGTTAAAAAGTGCTGACTCAGCACTTTTTCAAAGTCCCGAAACTGTACCCTATGATAAAACCGATGGCAATTTTTTTTTACCAATCCTTTCTGTTGGTCCTAAGGAAGCTGCACACCAAATAAAAATTCTCAGTGCCGTGCAGTTTTGGAGATATGGGCGTTTTAAATTTTTTCTATTTTTAGCTCCTGCGGTTCCCACGGGGCTGCGGGAAAATTTTTTTTTGCATAAATCAAGTACTCATGACCCAATAAGCCTTCACATAAAATTTGGTTCAAATCAGCCTCTCGGTTTGGAAAATAGAAATTTTGGGCGGGGCAAAAAATTTTGCCCCTCTCATAACAACGTCAAGTATAGCCCCACAAACTTCTCTTGAACAAATCTGAGTCTACACCTCAAAAGGAAGCTGCACACCAAATATCAAGTCTCTGCTACTGCTGGTTCATGAGAAGAAGATTTACAAAGATTTTGGTGCCCCTTGGGGGTGTGGCACCACCCAGGAGGAGGGGCAACTTCATTTGAACAAATCTGAATTGGCATTAGGTAATAAACATTTAGCCAACATTTGAATAAAATTGGGCTAGTGGTTTAAGAGGAGAAGTCGATAATGTAAAGTTAACGCCGGACGGACGACGACGGACGACGGACGCCGGACGACGGACAGAAAGTGATTAGTTAAGCTCCCCTTGAGCTTCGCTCAGGTGAGCTAAAAAAGAGACAATGGAATCTGACTCACTGATTTATTGCCGAGGGGATTGCCTGAATTTATAAAGAATGGTTTAACAATATCACAGAATATATTTCTACCAGATAAACTATTTTTTGTAATGGATGTGAAAATCTGCCCGAAGTATGCAAAAATTTGAAAAGCTGGTAATTGTTTGTTACCATCTCATTAATATCAAATTTTCCAGTATTTGTGACTCTGACAAACTTTTTAGTCAAGTCTTGGCTGCTTTTACAGGTTACCAAGACACGACAAGAAAACTCAGTCAAGATGATTTACCATTTGCCACAGAATACTAGGGCTGCAATGTGTATCGATAAACCGATATATACCGGTATTCAAACCAATATTGATTGAATACCGGTGTAATTACAGAAATATTGGTTTATCGTCATTTTTTGTTTACCCAAAATTTAATTTTCAAGATGTCTTTAGTTTTTTAATTGTAGCCCCAAATGAATAATATTATCCCTTTATTCAAGGAATCGCCTGCATGTGCCCTCGTAATATACAAATTCAGCAGTTGAAAAAATGATTTAAAAAAAATACCAACAAAACTATATCATGTGACCCCTCATTCCAGCTCGTTCCAATGAGAGGTCACATGATACAGTTTTGTAGAAATCTTTGAGGAAAATCTGATAAACTACTTTTGAAAATAATAAATTTTGATATCGTCTGCGTTGGGTAAAGGTTTTTCGAACAGCATCATCAAGGCATGCTGATTCGTTCCGACTGTGATACCTCGAGTGTCGATTGTGGTACTTGTGTTCATATATCTGAACAGTTTTCGATATACCGGCATACCGAGGTATTTTTTTGAATACCGATACCGGAATTCAGTTTTGAATATCGTGCAGCCCTACAGAATACCCAACAATTTCACAGGTACATAGATACACATGTGGCATCTGAAGCCCAATGAGTTGTCAACTTATGAGGAAACTGTAAATTTTATTGATACATAAATATGAACTGTTGTTGTGCCAAGTCTGATTTTAATGACCAGGAATAACCGATTTCATTCCAAACCTCGGGTTCTGTAACACCCGATTCAATTTCATTTCATGCCATTTGATCCAATTGATATAACGTTTTTCAAATCTCAAGGTAAAGGTGTTTCAAACCTCATTTCTAATACACTCAGTGTTGCGATGTGATGGAAGTGATCATGGGTCATCTATTTACATTTTTAAGTATACATTACGGCCACTGTGGACTAGTCACTTTCCACGGTGTACAACACGGTGCTTCATTAATTAAACTTTTCCTGCTGATGATTTTTACCACATGGTAAATGCATACGTAGACATCACTTCCTACAGCAACTATACTGTATGCAATCCAGAAAATAAGCAGACTGTCATCTGCAAAATGAGGTCCCCAGAGGGTGAATTTAGTGATGCTACCCTGCACAGCAGGGTAGCATCACTAAATTTACCCTATGTGAACCTCAATCTGAATCAGGGTCTCAAAACTAAACAGAAAGAGGCACCCAGGGAATAAATTGGCCCACTATATGGGATAGCATCATCAAATTCACTCTCTGGGCTGCTCTGGGGACCTTATTTTGAAAATGTCAGGCAGCTTATTTTCAGGCCTGACTATATGTATCATAAACACGAGGACCCACGGGACCTGAAGCGTTCATCTTGTACAGAACACAATTTAAACAGACTCCAAGAATGAGTCTACATTAAGCAAGCCATCTCCAAAGGCTACACTGTCAATCATTGAGTACCTCAGGAGTGACAAAAATAATCTGGGCATCATGCCTTTTCTTCAGTTGATCATAAGTAAAATGTAGAGCTCTCCTATGAAGCCCCTTGATACAACCTATGTGGATTAATCTTAGTACCTCTAGAGGGTACTGAATACAAAATTTTTAATTCTTCAGCAAAATGGCCAATTCCGGCTCCCATAAAGAGCCCAAATATTAACCCAGGCTCTTGATTTGAACACAGTTAAATCTGATTTCCCTAGAGATGTTGTGTACCGAATATGAAAGCATTCTGACTGTTGGATCTGAAGAAGAGAAATTGTAAAGAAATTTCTTCGAATAGCACTAAGTTCAAATTTGGGCTACCATAGCGAGCCCAAATATTAACCTATGGATCCGATTTGAACAAACTTGAATCTGCACACCCCCCCCCCCCCCCCCCCCCCCCCCCCCCAGAGATGTTGTATACCAAATGTGAAAGCACTCTGACAAGTGAATCTGAAGAAGATTTTTGAAGAAATTCCATCATATTGTACTAAGTTAAATTTCATGTTCCCATATGGAGCCCAAATATTAACCTAGGAACTCGAATTGAACAACCTGGAATCTGACCCCCCTAGAGATGTTGTATACCAAATATAAAAGCATTCCGACTGGTGGATCTGAAGAAGATGATTTTTAAAGAAATTTCCTCATATTGCACCAAGTAAAAATTTGGGCTACCATAGTGAGCCAAAATATATACCTAGGGGTCTGATTTGAACAAACTTGAATCTGACCCCCATAGAGATGTTGCATACCAAATATCAAAGCATTCTGACTGATGGATCTGAAGAAGAAGATTTTTTTAAATTACCCTCCATATTGAACAAAGATAAAATCAATCTAGAATCTGACCCTCATAACAATGATGTATACCAAATATTATAAGATTCTGACTGGTGGTTCTGAAGAAGAAGATTTTTAAAGAATATTCCCCATATTACCCTATGTTAAAACTTTGGGCTCCTGTAGAGAGCCCAAATATGAACCAATGAGCTTTATTTCAACAAACTTTTATCTGACCCCCCTATGAATGCTGTATACCAAATGTCAAAAGATTCTGATGATTGGTTCTGGAGAAAAGATTTTTTTAAATTTTTGCAAATATGCTGACTCAGCATTTTTTCGATGCCCATTGCAGAACACCCTAACATAACCGATGGCAATTTTTTTTTTACCATTCAATTCTACTGGTCATAAGGATACTTCATACCAAATAAAAGCTCTCTGTTCCGTGGGGTTTGGGAAATATGGGCGTTCGAAAATATTTCTATTTTTAGCTCCCAGGGTTCCCATGGGGATGCAGGAATTTTTTTTTTTTGCATGGGTCAAGTACTTATGACCCAATACTACCACAAACCAAATTTGGTTCATACCGGACCATCGGTTCAGAAAATAGAAATTTTGGGCGGGGCCAAAAATCTTACCCCTCCTATTACAAAGCCAAATATTACTTCACGAACTTCGTTTGAACAAACTTGATTCTACACCTCATATGGAAGCTCCATAGCAAATATCAAGTCATTGTACACACTGGTTCTTGAGAAGAAGATTTTTTAAATATTTTGGAGCATTTTCCCCAACTCCCTCCCTATGGGGCTGGGCATGCTGAGTTGAACAAAAATGAAATGCCCCTTTGGGACCATCACTCACACAAACATTCACTTGAATTGGCCCAGTGGCTTTGGGGGAGAAGACCAAAACATGGTGTTGACGGACGACGGACGGGAAGCGATGAGATTAGCTCAGCTTGACTTTGTCAAGTTGAGCTAAAAAACATGGGTCTTGAGTTTTGAACCGTTGTTTCAAGAAAATTCCTCACTGAATTCTACAAGGGTGCTGTGACTCAGTGGTCAGAGCACTTAACTGCAAATCAAGTGGTCCATTGATTGATCCTGACCAACCAGCACAGGGACAGATCCAGAGCCAATTTGATACCTGTTACAGGTATAGGCTCCCAAACTCTAGAGCCCAATTACCTGCAGGAAAATAACATTCAACTTTGAAATTTACCAGTTTGAAGGAATTATTTTCAATATTTAGTAGATTTATTTATTTATTGGTGTTTAAGGTCACATACTTATGCACAATGGCTAATCATGACTATGACAGTTTTACGGGTGGAGGAAGCCGGAGTACCGGAGAGAACCACCGAGCAACGACGAGTAGCTGCCAGTTCCCCAACATTGTAACTCCGCAATGCAGCACAGGCAGGGTTAGATTGGTTGAAGACATGCACACCATCGATGTTCAGTACGCCTTAGTACACAGCATCATCGTGCCCCCATGTGGACAATCGGGGTGAAGTGCCTTGCCCAAGGACACAACGCGGGAGTGCGAATCAGTCGCTGAAATGGTCACCCATCCAACTACTAACCGCACTCGACGTTGCTTAACTTTGGTGATCTGACGAGAACCGGTTACTGCGACGCCACTGCGCCCCCTGTAATATTTAGTAGAAGTCTATACACATGCCGTTGATAAAAAGCACTTCAAGACACATGTAGTGGTCTAATCATCTGCAATAACTAATGCTGCTGGGGAATATTCCCGACCAGGACAGGGAATCTCTTGCCATTAAAATAAATCACATTTGAGGGTAATTAATCAAAGTTTCCCCTCTAAATTTATAGACTTTTTGACTAATAGTTTTTCAAGTCAAATGTTCATGAATTTTTCATCAAATCTAGTCATGGCTGCTGTGAAGCAGCCATGACTAGATTTGATGAAAAATATTTTAAAATTACTCAGCTGGTTAAGACATCTCAATTTATTAGGGGACATCCTCAACTGAAAAATTGGTGTACCCCCCAAAAATTCCTAGATCTGTCCCTGCAACAGTAACTGTGTTGTGTCCTTGGGCAAGGTACTTAATACCAGATTGCCCTCTAAGGCGTACTGATTGTCAAGGGGGCACTCTCCTTCAAACAAAATGCTAACCCAGCTTGTGCAAACTTAGTATGTTGAGGAGTCTCATAGGTGCTTGCCACTGCTTGGTGGGTCTCTCAAGACAATCAAGCTTCCTCCACCCATAAAACTGTTGGACATGAGGTAACCCTGGCTGTCGAAAGGTGTCATTAACTCCTTGCATGCTGCTGGCAGATATTCCAGCCAAGGAAGGAAATCTCTTGCAATTAAAATAACTATAATTTGATAACATTTAACCAAATTCTCGACTGCATAAATTATAAAAAAAAATTTAATAATGATTTCTTGAGGCAAATTTCTATTTATTTTTCATCAAACCTAATCATGGCTGCTTTACAGAAGCCATGACTGGATTTAATGAAAAATATTTTGAAAATACTCTGCGGGTTACGAGTTATAAAACCACCACATTGTTAGAAGAAAAAAAACCTAAAATTTAAAGCGTCACAATATTTTTGCCATTCGAGACTATTTTTGGGAGTGGATGCAGTACCAAACAACACACTGTTTTCAATGATGCAATTCACACAGCTCAGTGGTTAAATTCGTAATTCTTTAAATTCGGAAAAATGTACATGTTAAAAGTTTTATACATTGTCCTCATTGCGCAGTGAGTTAAGAGGACAGATTTTCGTTAAAACGTGGATCAAGAGAGTAACTGAACGATACTTTTAACAGCAAGGGTTGGTATTGCGTCAAACAGGTTTATGGCTGGGGTAAGCCAGGTACCAGGAGAGAACTACAAAGCATCTTCGAGTAACTTCAGACTCTCCATATTACTAACCCTGCACAAGCAAGATTAGCATCAGTTTGAGGCATATGTACAACTGACATGTTTTTTGAAGGACTTCGTCCAATTCATAATGAGACATGACTACACACTGCCTGAATCAGAATGAGCATACCAATGACATTTGGAAACGTCTTCCACAACCATTCACCAATGAGAATCGTCTTACCGCTTGATATAAATGTGTCATTGTATTTTGCTATATATCATACAAACGATGGATCTTTTTGGCTATCTCGGGAAATGTAAAATTCTGTTTCCTGTCTGTACAGAATGATAGAGGGAAACAGAATATTCAGTTCCCCGGAGTGAACGAGTTAACTCTTTCAACACAAGAGACCGCTTTTCCAGTCCAGCAACATAATACGTCATAATTTCATTAAGTAGGATGGCTATTTATTTATTGTAGTTTAAGGTCACATACTTCTGCACAATGGCTGATCATGACCACAACATGGAGATAAAGTCAAGGTCAGTCAATCGTTTATACCCCATGTTGCCTATTTTAGAGGACTCGCACCCCAAGCATTAGTGACTGGGTCCTACTTTACCAGTGAAACAGAGCTTGTTTACCACACACAGTAAACAAGCACTGCTCCACTTCCTGGGGTTCCCACGGGGGCATAGGATGGCTAATAAGTGAACGTGTGTGGTAGAACAATTAATATTAATGAAGGCTGCACGTTGAAAATTTAATTGCTCTACCCCATATTAATGGATATGGACTCTTCCAATTTCTGCCATTTGACTGGCATGGAATATACCAGCAGTGTTCAAAGGGCTCAAGATAACACGAAGTACATCTGCAGAATATCAAATATTTGAGTTACGGTATCTGCACTTTGGAATAAAGCCCAAATATGGGCTTCCAGCACTCTACAAGTTAAATGGTACAATGCAGAATTATTTTTTGTCATCAGAATTTGTTCCCAAGTCTTTGCCATGTTACAATTTATGGGAGGGTGCCTACACCCTCCCATAAATCGTAACAAGGAAAATCCATATAGACTAATTAATTTAGATAGAAGGATAATATGAAGGGTATCCACATTGTTTGAAGCCTTTGAGATGCAGTTCCTGCACTTTAGAGTGAAGCCCAAATATGGGCTTCCAGCACTCTACCAGTTAACCCTTTACCCAACAAATCGTCCGCATCCGCCCGCGTAATATGCAGATTCAGCAGCTGAAAAAATATTATTTTTCGAAAAATTTCAACAAAACCATATCATGTGACCCCTCTTTGGAACGAGCTCATTGAGCTCGTTCCAATGAGGGGTCACATGATATGGTTTTGTTGAAATTTTTCGAACAAGATTATTATTTATTTATTTATTTATTGGAGTTTAAGGTCATATACTTATGCACAGTGGCTAATCATGACCGTGACAGTTTTACGGGTGGAGGCAGCCGGAGTACCCGGAGAGAACCACCGAGCAACGACGAGCAGCTGTCAGCTCCCCAACATCGTAACTCTGAACTCTGCACTGCAGCACAGGCAGGGTTAGATTGGTTGAAGACATGCGCACCATTGACATGCAGTACGCCTCAGTACACAGCGTCATCATGCCCCCATGTAGGCAATCGGGGTGAAGTGTCTTGCCCAAGGACACACCGCGGTTGCCGCAGGTGGGATTCGAACTGAGGACCTCTCGGCTTGCAGCCTGCACCTCTACCAACTGAGCCACCGCGCCCCCAAATGGTCACCCATCCAACAACTAACCGCCCTCGACGTTGCTGCTTAACTTTGGTGATCTGATGAGAACCGGTTACCCCGACGCCACTGCGCCCCCTCGAAAAAGATTAAAAAATGATATTTAAATTAATAAATTTTGATATCGTCTGCATTGGGTAAAGGGTTAAAGGCGCAATAAGATATTAATTACTTTGACAGCTTATTATTTCTACTGGTAGTCTGAGAGGCTGAATATAATACTGATGTAAATGATTAATGTCACCTTCAAAATACTGCTGTGACAAGTTTATGTACGCGAAAAATGAGGAAAAAAAACACCATTAAAAAAATGGAAAAAATACCCTGAGCATTCCCATTAATTATATATAAAGCAACTTTCAATCAGCCATACACCTCTCTTACATCAGTGAAAAATGATTGTACTCTTGGAAATCTTACAAGGAGATAAAATTAAAACGATTTTATTTTTCACCTCCTAGGCTGACTATTACCCCTTCACTTATCACAACCAACCCTGGAAACAAGGTGCAACAGGTGTCCCTGGCCAAGAGGTGGTTTACTAACCAGAAACCATAAAAATTGAAATTTTCTAAGTCAAAAAAGGTATATCCAGCCAGCGCAATTAGCAAACTTAGATGTGAGTCTTCCATGGAAGATGTGTGTCGCCTGCACTATATTTTAATATTTCAGACAGAATTCTAAGTGGAAAAGGGGCATAACTCTGGAAAAAATACAGCGGATCAAAAAATAAAATAGGAGGTGCACAATGCCATGATGTGATAAAAAATCACTGAAAGTTTCATCAAAATCCATTCATAGGTTAAAGAGGAGTGGCGGATAAGAGGAAGTGTGACGCGGACGACGACACAGACAACGCAAGACGACAAAAGTAATCCCTATATGTCGCTCCCCACTTCGTGGGGCAGGCGACACAAAAATGGTATTGAGTTACCTTTATTATTTAATTTTTACTCCAAAACATATCCTATGACACCCTCATTGGAAAGTGCTCAATTCAATGAGGCGTCAAAAGTGATATTTTGGAATAAAAATTTCAAATGCCCCTTTCGACAACTCAAGATTCAATTTTCAATGCCCCTTTAGACAACGCAAGTTCTTTTCTTCCATTAATGATCTCAGTGTGAAAAGCAACTATCAAGATACTGATGGTGCAGCAATTACAAGATGGAGAACCTGAGGTAATATTCCACTTATTTTCAAAGCCCCTTTGAACAACAATAATATTTCATATGTATCTGTCTCAGTGCAATAAACCACTATCTATAAACACTTATTAATTGGTGTTTAATGTCACTTTCTGTATGGCTACATCATGTACTAGTATTGTACATTGCAATGCGAAACCGAACAAAACACCCCCTGCTGTTCAGAAATTTAATTTACTCAAACTTGTATTGATAATCTTAAAAGACCCCAGTAACCTACTGCTAGTGCACACACTCAAACCAAATAAGATTATTGGCCCTCGCTTCTGGCCCTCGTGGATTATTATTACAGTTATTTGGGTCACAAGTGATTTTAATCCCACATCGTCCCTGTGCGCCTTCAGCGCACTAAAACTTTTCATTCATTCACAAGAAAATAGCATGACTCAACCAGCAAAATGGAAACATCTGCTATGTTAACCCTTTAACTAACATGAAAAGCAGACGACACATGCAAAAAAAAATTCTTTAACCAATTTTTTTCATTTTTTGTCTCAAAAACATAGGTTATGACCCCTCATTGGAACGAGCTCAACAAGATCGTTTCAACAAAGGATCATAACCTATGTTTTTGAGACAAAATGAAAGTGTCAATGACACTGTAGCTCAACTTGTCAAGACATGTACATGTATAGTATGTGACACAGCAATGACAAACATCTAGGTAATGACCTGATAACAAAGGTACATAAAAAGTATTGTAACGGTCTGTACATAAATACTGACCGTAGCCTGTAACAAATGTATAGGTAAAGTATTGTAAAGGTGGGTGACAGTCAGATGCTAAACTAGAAAAGAAATCTTTGAGTCCCAGAGTGGGTCTGACTGAACCCCAAAATATTTGTTCTCATAGCACAGTGATAACAAAGGCACCCCAAAACACACTCATTCCTGTTCCAAGGTGAAAACAAAGGTACCCACGAAGTTTTGTGAAGATCAGTTCATAAATACGAGCTGTATAGAAGTTGTGACAAAAAACTGATTGGACCTAATTTCGGTACAAAATGGCCACTGGCAGCCATCTTGAATTTTGGACCGCACTCAGAAACACTCGTTCTCGTCCCAAGGTGATAACAAAGGTACCCAAGACGTTTCGTGAAGATCAGTTGATAAATACAGCCTCTTGCACGAGCCGTATTGACATGTGCACTTACAGTGTATAAGCAGCACTAAATAAATCAAAATTCATCTAATTTGCATAATTTCTGCACGAGAAAAAAACCTGTACTGTATGTGATGTATTCCATTTTACTAAACATTCATACAAAAATTTATTCAAATCAGAACTTTCATCCAGAAGTTCTGTACAAAAGACTGATTGCACTAATTTTGGTACAAAATGGCTGCTGGTGGCCATCTTGAATTTTGGACCACACCCAAAAACACCTGTTCTCATCCCACGGTGATAATAAAGGCACCCAAGACGTTTCGTAAAGATCAGTTCATAAATAAGGCCTCTAGTCTGAGCCGTATAGAAGTTGTGTACAAAAAACTGATTGGACCTAATTTTGGTACAAAATGGCCACTGGCAGCCATATTGAATTTTGGACTGCACTCCGAAACACTCGTTCTCGTCCCAAGGTGATAGCAGAGGTACCCAAGAAGTTTCGTGAAGATCAGTTGATAAATACAGCCTCTAGCCCGAGCCGTATTGACATGTGTACTTACTGTAAGTAGCACTGAAAAAATCAAGGTTCATCTAATTTGCATAATTTCTGCACGAGAAAAAAACCTGTATTATATGTGATGTATCCCATGGTACTAAACACTCACACAAAACATTATTCAAATCAGAGCTTTCATGTGGAAGTTCTGGGCAAAAATCTGATTGCCCTAATTTTGAACAAAATGGCTGCCAGCGGCCATCTTGAATTTCGGACCACACCCAAAAACACTCGTTCTCGTCCCACTGTGATACCAAAGGTACCCAAGAAGTTTCATAAAGATCGGTTCATAAATGTGGCCTCTAGCCCGAGCCATATTGGCGCTGGCAGCCATCTTGAATTTTGGACCGGACCCCAAAACACTCGTTCTCGACCCACGGTCATAACAAAGGTACCCAAGAAGTTTTGTAAAGATAGGTTCATAAATATGGCCTCTAGCCCGAGCCGTATTGAATTGTTGACGGACAGACAGACAACTGACCATGGCATAAGCTCAAATTTGGCTTCGCCAAAGTTGAGCTAAAAAAATAATGAAAATTAATTGGCGATTTTTGAGAATAGCGCTGGCCGGTTTTGGCCGTTACTTTGGGTAAAGGGTTAAAATCACAGAACTTACATGCAGGGATGAAACAAACCAGATCAGTTCTGACATACAGAAACAGTCCAAATTTAAAAAAAAACAAAAAAAACCCCACTTATTTCTGCCTACTTTGAAAAAACTTATATCCCGATTCGCCCCCCTTGAAACAGGTCTGGTTGTGCTCATTTGTCAAAGCTAATAACCAGTCAGAGAAAAATATACAAAATACTTCGTTGAAGTGCTACCATTTAGCTGCAGACCAGCAAGGTAGGTTCATTCTCCACCCAAGATGTTCTTTGGATGTGCTTCATATTCAGTCAGAACCCAACTATTTTTCATTTGATTGGATTTGTTTCATTATAATTTAGTAAACAGTGCATACTCCACTGGGTTCACATGCACTTAAAAAAATCTAGGAATTTACCAGAGACTTATCAACCTTTTTCTATGACTGTCATCCAAACTTATCTCCACTGTTTTAATCACTCCAATTAAATTACTTATTTACTGGGGTTTAATGACACTTCCAATAAAGCCGGGAAATATGCAGACTTGTAATTTGCAGAATGAGGTCCCGAGAGGGTGAATTTGGTGATGCTACCCAACACAGCAGAGTAGCATCACTAAATTTACCCTCTATGAACCTCAATCTGAATGAAGGTCTCAGGCCTTAACAAGAGGTACCCAGAGGATAAACTGGACAACTGTATAGGATAGCATCAGCAAATTCACCCTCTGGGGTACCTCATTTACAAATGACAGATTCCTTATTTTCAGGTTTGCTTCCAACAGCTGGAGTCATATTATTTCAGCTTTAGGGATGTTGGAAGTCAGAGCACTCTGATTCTGAAAGAACCACCAAACAATGGTGGGTAACTGTTGGACTCTCCAACTGATCAACCCCATACTTTGAGGTATACGTACGATCAACATACAATGTTCCTTAAAACCTCCATGCTCCTCCCTGGGTAACTGTTATTAATTTCATACCGATTATATATTCTTATGCATGTATTGCAAACTAGTAACCACTAGTAACATCTGGCACTTGTACATGCGAAGCACTCTTGGAGAGCTTCCCAATACTAGTGTCACCAACACCCATACCAGTGTCAGGTACAGGTAAAAAAAAATGTTCAATGGGTAAAAAACGTCACAATTTACAGGCAATTTATGCAATAAAACACACAAAACCCTTGTTTACAAAACATTTTGACCAAACTGAGGCCCGATATTACACAAATGTATTTTTCAAGAACTTCCATGACTTCTACCAAGACTGTTCAAATTTCAAGCACTCAAAAGGACCTTCACTTCCAATTCTGAAACTCAAGCATTTTCATTGGCCTGTACAAAGCCCGGTGAACTCTCCAATAAACTGTGACAACAGAATCCAGAAAATAAAAAAAAAAAACTGACAAGCAAATCTAATATAGCACTCCACAAAATAAATAAAAAAAAAATTTTTTTTCATTATTTGCTCTTTGACAAGATAAAAAAAAAATTACGTTAAGTTATTATGATGGAAATCGGCCCTGGTATTGAACATTCGTTCTCCTCTGCATGCTTCACACACTCTCTCTCAATCTTTGTGACAAAAAATCAGGAGAAAAAAGGGAATTTTTTTTAAAGCAAACTGTCACCATTAATCACCATTAACACTGATTTATGTTTAAAGTGCAGTTAGACTTCAATATATTTCAAGGTCATTGCTCATATAAAACGAAAGGTCATGCTGTCGAAGCACAAATCCACACACCACAAATATTGATTTTTGGTCACCCACAAATCTGGGGACTATTATCAAACGTTACCCACAAATCAAGTCATTTTGAGTGTTCTATCAGCACCACACAAAAATCACGTTCTGACTCCCGCAATAAAGTGCTCTCATCACAGATTAGAAATCCCAGTCAACTGCTGTAAAAGACATCATTTCCTGACATGTCTTGATGAGCCAGCTCGTCCAGGTCCATCACCGTCTTTTGAAGCACTTCCACGACGAGCTGCTGAATTTGAATAGTTTGGATACATGCTGCCCTGCATGAAGTTTGCAGACATCTTACTGCCTGATCCACCACCTCCAACTTGTTGTGCTTGTTGGAACTCAGCTGTTGGCATTCCTCTGTGCAATCTGGTACTTGTTCTCCGCTCTCTTTCCCTTGATGTTGGTCTTGGAGATGACACTAAAAGTATATAAATGTTTAAAACCTAAGTACTAAGCATACATATTTGATCACTTAATTGGATATCTCTCAACTGAATAACCCAGTTACTTGAATACTAGAGGTACTGTGAGCAAGCTCACAAAGTGATTCCCCCCCCCCCCCCCTGAAATGTATAAGTTAGATTATCTCCCTTGGAAATGTCAGAACGGAATTATATTGCTTCATGCACATCTTCATATGGAATTCTTCCGTTGTGTAAAGTTTCATGAAAATTCTTCAAACGGTGTAGGTGTTGCGCTTAAAAGGATGGACAGATGGATGGACAGACGGATGGACAGATGGCTGGACAGGGTGATTCCTATATACCCCCCCCCCCCCCAAACTTTGTTTGTGGGTGGTGTAATAATTTCCCAACACAAAACCATTTTCCATACCTCCAGTACAAATTTGACCTGTTAATTGAATGTAAGTTATAGAGTTAAGTCCTGCTAATTGAATAAAAAAAATCTTGCAACCTGTAGAGCAATTACCCGGTCTCTCCCCAGTTTTCCTTTGTTTATAGACCTATTTGGCCTCAGTACATTTAATACAGGTATTTAATCTATTATATCTTATTTGACAGAGCTCATGGAGCTCTGTCAAACAAGATATAATAGAATAAATGCTAATTTTATCTCTAGAATATGGGAAAGTGACATAATCCCTGTTAACTGAATGATTTTCATTGGCAAAGCAGCTATTCAATTAACAGGGTTCCACTGTATTAGTATTTATTGGAGTTTTAACGACACTTTCGACAGCCAGGGTTACCTCGTGTTGGACAGTTTTATCAGTAGAGGAAGCCAGAGTACCCAGAGAGGACCACCAAGAAATGGCGAGCAACTGTCAGACTTCTCACCATACTAACCCCACACAAGCCGGGTTATTATTGGTTGAAGACAAGTGCACCATAAACGTGCAGTACGCCTTAGTACACAATGCCACCATGCCCCCACATGGGCAATTGGGATTAAGAGTCTTGCCCAAGGACACAGTGCAGATGCCACAGGTTGGATTCGAACCGAGGACCTTTTGGCTTGAAGCCTGCAACTCTATCTTCTGAGCCAGCAGGCTCCATTTATTTATTTATTAGGGTTTAACGACACATTAACAGCCAAGGTCATATCGTGTCGGTAACAGTTTTACGGGTGGAGGAAGTCGGAGTACCCGGAGACATCCACCGCGCAACATTGAGCAGCTGCCAACTTCCCAACATCGTAACTCCGCACTGCAGCACAGGCAGGGTTAAATCGGTTGAAGACATGAGCCCCATTGATATGCAGTACGCTTTAGTACATGGCGTCATCGTGCCCCCATGTGGACAATCAGGGTGAAGTGCCTTGCCCAAGGACACAATGCGGAAGTCTGAATCGATCATTCAGACGGTCACCCATCCAAGGACTAACTGGGCTCGATGCTGCTTAACTTCGGTGATCTGACGAGAACTGGCTACATCAATGCCACTGTGCCCCCAACCCATCAGGCTCCATACATACATATTTGATACAGATATTGAAGGACAGTTATGGCTCACAGGAGAAGAACAAACCGCAAACTACCTGACAGAGTGCCAGATGAATTGATAGCTAGAATATGTTGATTATTTATTTATTGGTGTTCAAGGTTCAAGGTCACAAATTTCTGCACATTGGCTGACCACTGTACTATTTTACCCATAAAAGAGCTTGTTAATCTTATAAACAAGTACTGCTTCACTTCATGGGGTTCCCACAGGGAGTTCATGTGAATATAATTTTCTTTTCTTTAATGATATCCGATTATTTTTTTGCATACAGGATTCCTGCAGACAAGGACTGATAAAATTTAAGGCTATTCTCAACATTTTTCAAGGCACCCTCAAACAAGTCGAATTTAAAGAAAATTCAAGGCTTTTCAAAGCCCCCCAGCCTATTTTCAAGGACTTCAGGGCTCCTGCAATAACCAAATTTAAGGATTTACAAGGCTCGCCTTCGCAAATTATATAGTAAAAAATGCCGATAGGATCACCAATCCAATATCGAGTTGTGACAGGACAAAAATGGGTTTAATCATTTTCAACTTATTGTCTGGAAATTAATTGTTTACAATTTACTATGTGAAGGGTCACTGTGACCTTGACCTTTGACTTAGAGATTCCAAAATAAATAGGGCTCTTTCTTGCACCAATGCCAACCTACCTATGAAGTTTCAAGAACGTGGATGGAACCACTGTCAAATTATCATCTGGAAACCAATTGTTTACAATTTATTATGTTGAAGGTCACTGGGACCTTGACCTTTAACCTAACGAGTCCAAAATAAATAGGGGTCTTCCTCTCACCTAGGCCAACCTACCTATGAAGTTTCATGAATGTGAGTCAAACCATCAAGTTATTCAGAAACCAATTGTTTACAATTTACTATGTTGAAGGTCACTGTGACCTTGACCTTTAACCTAGCAAGTCCAAAATAAATAGGGTTCTTCCTCTCACTGATGTCAACCTACCTATGAAGATTCATGAATGTGGGACAAACCATTATCAAGTTATCCGGAAGCCAATTGTTTTGATTTACTATGTTCAGGGTTACTGTAACCTTGACCTTTGACCCAGAGAGCCCAAAATAAATAGGGTTCTTCCTCTCATGAAGGCCAACCTACATACAAAGTTTCATGACTGTGGGTTGAACCATAGTCAAGTTATCATCCCGAAACCAACTGTTTACAATTTACTATGTTCAAGGTCACTGTAACCTTGACCTTTGACCAAGCAAGTCCAAAATAAATAGGGTTCTTCCTCTCACCAATGCCAACCTACCTATGAAGGTTCATGAATGTGGGTCAAACCATTATCAAGTTATCATCCGGGAACCAACTGTTTACGCCTGCCCACCCGCCATTCACCAAACTATAAGTGGAGTTTGACTTTGTCACAACTCGACTAATAAAATGGTAGTAAATTGAGCTATGTAATCAAGATATTCAACACACATTGGAATTTGGTGTTCTGAAAAGAAAGCAGTCTGTGACTATTTTCTCTTCAGAACACAAAATTCCACCTTATATGTGAAATCCTGTGCATAGCATTCAGTATCAATGTGATGAAAAATTATTTATATATAAGCGACCACCCACAGAATGCAAATTTTGGGTGTAATACTAATAGAATAGCTCTATAAAAAGCAACCAATGACACTGCCTGACACAACACACTGCTTTCTTCCTTATCTCATTTACATATATAAACCATGAAAAAATACAATGAAATTAATTGCAGGATCGTACTGGATCTGGAGAATAATTTTCCATAACTTTTCCATAGCCACTCAATTTCCAAGACCCAAATGTTCGGAAATTTCTCTTTTTTTTCCCATCAGGTCCATGTGCTTTTTCCCTCTCGCGTGGCTAACAACAAACGGCCTTATCTCCCATGTTTCTCACATCAAAGTTTTTGAAGCAGAAAACACAATACATGGAATGTCTATCTTTTGAAACATGCTGCAGACAATCACCACAATCGCTTGTGTGCAGCCATGCATATAATTGAATACACGTTTCCTAGGCATTGTTAAATGGGTATCTGGTGAAAAAATGAGCAGACGACTTTACTTTTGTCAATAACAATGGCAGACAAACAGGTGTGTTCGATGTGTGCGTTCTGGACTACACTTGTCACTTTAAAGCATCCCTGCTAAATACGCACCAGCACAGTTTGCACTGCCTAGTTGAAAATATGGAAAACTAGAGATGGTCTGTCACCCAGTGTACCCCCCAACGTGGCATACTGCCTCGTGTGGGTGACTGAAAAGGGGCATTCAATTTTTCAAAGTAAAAAAAAAATCCAATATGTCCGCCATTTGGCCATACTGAATCCGATCAGGAAAAAGATTGTGTCACACACTGCTCCTCATCATGTTGATCATTTTGGTGAAGTTTCATGAAAATGCAACTAAAACTGTGGAAGTAGTTCGCTCCACAAGTATTTTGCAAAATCCAATATGGCCTCCAGTCTGCCATCTTGAATCCGACCTTGAAAAAATTTATGTCAAGCACTGCTCCTCATCATGTCGATCAATTTATATTGAGTTTCATGAAAATGCAGCAAAAACTGTAAAGTAGTTCGCTCCACAAGTATTTTGCAAAATCCAATATGGTCACCACAAAAAATTATGCCACGCACTTCCCCTCATCATGTTGATCATTTTTGTGAAGCTTCATGAAAATGCGACTAAAACTGTGAAAGTAGTTTGCTCCACAAGTTTACATGTGCAACGAACCGACGACGACAACAGACCAACTGACCTACCAAAGGACAAGTTGACTCCAAAATACCCTCCAAAAATTCATATGGTGGGGGTATAATTTTTAAAACATATTTTTTTACATTGATTAAGTGAAAGATTTTCAGAGGTATATTTCATGATATATTAAAGACAGGTTTCAAACAGAACAGTAAGAATTTCCATAGCTTTTCCATTATCAACTTGAAAACTGGAAAACGCAATTTCAATTTTTACATAACTTTCTGAAATCGGTACAAACTCTATAAATAGGGTATCGTCAGAATTGATATTTCAAGGTTTGTCAATGCCCACACTCCATTTTCAAGGATTTCAAGGGATTTAACAGCCCTCAGTCAAATTAAAGGCCATTCCTTTAACCCTTTACCCAACGCCGACAATATCAAAATTTATTATTTTAAATATCATTTTTAAAAATTTTAAAAAAAATTTCAACAAAACCATATCATGTGACCCCTTTTTGGAACGAGCTCGTCGAGCTCGTTCCAAAGAGGGGTCACATGATGTGGTTTGGTTGAAATTTTTCAAAAAATATTTTTTCAGCTGCTGAATTTGCATATTACGCTGGCAGATGCGGCCGATTCATTGGATAAAGGGTTAATCCTAGGCTCTCATGAAACAGAGTGCATACGACAGATCGAGGTGAATGACATTCTCGCGTGTAACGTTAGGCCCATTGTCACTTGACAATGGGCCATATAGTAAAATATGGACCAGAGACTAGACATAGGCAGTATTGAAATTTTGAGTACGGAAAAGGTTTCGGCATTTTTATGGGCATATATATCGGTTTGTATTCGGTATCTGACTTGACTTGAGATTTGCTGATAGTCCCAAAGGGGAATTCATACAAGGAAAATACAGAATAAGTATTTCTTGTATCATTCTACCAGTGCCACAAATACCATTGCCAATGGGCCTATCATTGGCATTCTTTTGCCAACACAAACCATCTGCAGTAATTTTGTGACTTGTTCCAAACACACCTTAACCCTTTACCCAACGCAGACGGTATCAAAATTTATTATTTTAAATATAATTTTTTTAAATTTTTCAAAAAATTTCAACAAAACCATATCATGTGACCCCTCGTTGGAACGAGCTCAATGAGCTCGTTCCAACGAGGGGTCACATGATATGGTTTTGTTGAAATTTTTTGAAAATATAATACTTTTTCAAGTGCTAAATTTGCACATTACGCGGGTGGATGCGGGCGATTTGTTGGGTAAAGGGTTAACCTTTAAAGGCATATTTCAGGCTTTTACAAACTCCGGGCATGTGTCCTCAACATGCCATCATTATGAGGTTCTGCTGACAATTTATTTATTTATTGGTGTTTAAGTGGTTGAGTGCTACATTTTTCTTGTCCACAGATTTCATTTCATCATGTATTGCTCTGTTGTATTTGATTGGATAGTGCCAATAGGTGTTATAGCCACAACCTGTAGTTTTTCATAAAGCCCATATATGGGCTTCCAGCACTCTACCAGTTAAGGTCACATATTTTTGCACAATGGCTAATCATGACCAAATTTGATTTCACCTAAGTCTGTACAAAATGGCCGCCAGTGGCCAACTTGAATTTCGGATCGGGCCCCAAAACACTCGTTCTCGGCCCACGGTCATAACAAAGGTACCCAAGAAGTTTCGTAAAGATTGGTTCATAAATACGGCCTCTAGCCCGAGCCGTATTGAATTGTTGACGGACAGACGGACGACTGGCCATGGCATAAGTTCAAATTTGGCTTCGCCAAAGTTGAGCTAAAAATGAATTTGTACAAAATTAGGGTCTTGTATAATTAATACGTGCAGTCTGCGAAAATTTCACAATGTGACTGACGTAACAGTCTGTGACTGACATTAACATGTGACTGACGTGACATTTTTCGATGGCCAAAATATCTATGTTCTATCTCATAAAGTCAAATAATAATTTGTTCAATTTATTTCAACTGTAATGAAGGAGGAGATTTTACAATGCCATTGGTTTCTGTTCATATCCATCTCTATGGCATCAATGTAAGGTACTTTATCGTGACTGACGTAACATTATAAACACCTATAACTTCAGAAGAATGGAGTATTAATGTTTGTTTGAATAAAGATTCAAACTTCTAAATAATTATCACACAACCTTATTCTTCAATAAACATTATGAAATAATAGTCTAATCAATCTAAAAACATGAATACTTCTTTTGCAAATAACATCCATGGTGTAGTTATAATACACTTTAAAATGTACAGCCTCAAATAATTTTTAAAAATTTCAGAAGTACTTACAAACTCGCGGTAAATTTTGTTATTTCAGTTAACTTTGATATATTGGCTACACAAATCAAGCAATTTATAATGGATATAGCCAATTATAATTTTCACCTGTCATGTCCTACCTTGCATGGAATTGCCCACAACATGAGTATCAATTCAAGACCAGGGGTGAGCATTAATAAAGCCATGTTGCCCATTTTAGAGAAGGTTTGCACCTCCCAAGCATTGGTGACTGGGTCCTATTTTACCAGTAAAACAGAGCCTGCTTACCGCAGTGAACAGGCACTGCTTCACTTCCTGGGGTTCCCGTGGGGATCCTGCAGACAATAGACAAATCACCTGGGCAATGAGATCTAGTCATGTTTTGGCGGTCTTAACAGGTAGCCAAGACATGACTAGAAATCACTGCTAAGTAACTGGACATGTACAGGTTATAGTCTAGTGGAAATTCAGGACAATTGCCCAGGCCCTCAAGAGTTAACAAAATTGGAAAGAAAATCAGTCACTTCTTTCATGAAAATGAACCCTTCAACTATCAAGCCTCAACAATAGCAAATGTAGGAAAATTTGAAAAAAATATGGATGGTTTCGTTATTCAAAGATTGGCTCGGTTCGGTTCTTCGGTATTGCCATGATTTCGGTATCGGTTCAGTTTTTCAGTATATTGCCCATCGGTACCAGAGACTTTACAATAGAGCGAGAGGGAAATGTTACAACTGAGGTGCAATATAATGTCCATATTTATGTATAATTTCCCGATGGCCCCTTGGCCTCGGCCAAGCCTACCAGACCAGCAATTCTCCAACTCCATCATCACTCTTCTGCCCTTGGTTGTGTGATTTCCGCTGCTTCATCACCACACTAATTTTCCTATTTAATTTATATTTATTTATTTATTGGTGTTTCTGCACAATGGCTAATCATGACCATGACAGTTTTATGGGTGGAGGAAGCCGGAGTACCCGGAGAGAACCACCGAGCAGTGGTGAGCAACTGTCAGCTCCCCAACATACTGACTCCACACAAGCAGGGTTAGCACTGGTTGAAGACAGGTGCACCATCGACGTGCAGTACGCCTTGGTACACAATGCCAACGTGCCCCCACAGAGGCAATGGGGGTGAAGTATCTTGCTCAAGGACACAATGTGGTTGCCACAGGTGGGATTCGAACCGAGGACCTCTCGGCTTGCAGCCTGCACCTCTAATTAATTGAACTCTTTAACCTTTTACCCATGCATTGAATCAGCCACATCCGCCCACGTAATATGCAAATTTCAGTATCTGAAAAAATACTATTTTGCAAAAAATTTCAACAAAACCATATCATGTGACCCCTCTTTGGAATGAACTCAACGAGCTCATTCCAAAGAGGGGTCACAAGATATGGTTTTGTTGAAATTTTTTGAAAAATTTAAAAAAATGATATTTTAAATAATAAATTTTGATATAATCTGCAGTGGGTAAAGGGTTAAGATGATTTGGCCAATATATTTGATGAGAAAGTCCTATCCATGATTTGCATCAAAGCCTCTCCTTGGTCATGCTTTAACAAATTATGTCGAGCAGCAATTTAGTTGCCTCACTCATCTCATAATCTACTGCAGATCTTGCACAGAATTCCTCCCTCTGCACAGAGTACAGTGACTTTGTCTCTACTCATCAAGACTGTCCACTGCACATGACAGAAACAATCCCTCACATCGACGCAGCTCAAATCAGATGAGTGTTCGCACCCCGCGCAAATCTTCTGTCCGAGATTCAATACTAGGACCTCTGGACTAAGAACACAGCACTTACCATCTTTGCTATCACTGAGTTCTGTATGCATTCTCATTCATTTGTGGAGTCTCTGTGTATTGCTTGGAGAATTTTATATGAAGTACCTTTAACTGGTCAAGTTTTCAATTATCAGGTTTTGTGCACTTTTTTGCGAGTCAAATTCCCTGACTTTCTACATAATTTCCATGACCATTCTCTCATTAGTATGACCACCACACTCCTTTTTGGAGGGATTTTAACCCACTTCACTCTGATGTCAAAATACCAAAATTGCAGGAAGCTGTTTTTTCCCATAATGCATCTAGAAATTTAACCAATTCAATCTCGTTTGACAGAGCTCAATGAGCTCTGTCAAACGAGATTGAATTGGTTAAATTTCTAGTTGCATTATGGGAAATTTTTTCTGCCTGAAATTTAGATATTTTGACATCAGTGTGCAAGGGGTTAAGCATGATTTTTTGGGTAGATGGCATACTACATCATTATCACAACAAATTTCCATGACTTTCCCAAACTGCAGCAAAAAAAGAAAAAAAAAATTTCCTAAACTTCCAAACCGGCAAAAATATTTTCCGTTTCCATGACTTTTCCAGGATTCCATGACCCATACGACTCCTGAATTATTTTTAATAAGTTGTTTTTTGGGGGTTTTTTTAGAGAGAACATGCTACAAGCAAGAGCCAAACTTTAGTGAGATCTTGTTCACATGTAACTCAAAAATACTATGTCACAAGCAAGAGCCAAACTTTAGTGAGATCTTGTTCACATGTAACTCAAAAATACTATGTTACAAGCAAGAGCCAAACTTTAGTGAGATCTTGTTCACATGTAACTCAAAAATACTATGTTACAAGCAAGAGGCAAAGTTTAGCGAGATCTTGTTCATATGTAACTCAAAAATACTATGCTACAAGCAAGAGCCAAAGTTTAGTGAGATCTTGTTCACATGTAACTCAAAAATACTATGTTACAAGCAAGAGCCAAATTTTAGTGAGATCTTGTTCACATGTAACTCAAAAATACTATTCTACAAGCAAGAGCCAAACTTTAGTGAGATCTTGTTCACATGTAACTCAAAAATACTATGTCACAAGCAAGAGCCAAACTTTAGTGAGATCTTGTTCACATGTAACTCAAAAATACTATGTTACAAGCAAGAGCCAAACTTTAGTGAGATCTTGTTCACATGTAACTCAAAAATACTATGTTACAAGCAAGAGGCAAAGTTTAGCGAGATCTTGTTCATATGTAACTCAAAAATACTATGCTACAAGCAAGAGCCAAAGTTTAGTGAGATCTTGTTCACATGTAACTCAAAAATACTATGTTACAAGCAAGAGCCAAACATGTAACTCAAAAATATTATGCTACAAGCAAGAGGCAAAGTTTAGCGAGATCTTGTTCACATGTAACTCAAAAATACTATGTAACAAGCAAGAGCCAAACTTTAGTGAGATCTTGTTCACATGTAACTCAAAAATACTATGTTACAAGCAAGAGGCAAAGTTTAGCGAGATCTTGTTCATATGTAACTCAAAAATACTATGCTACAAGCAAGAGCCAAACTTTAGTGAGATCTTGTTCACATGTAACTCAAAAATACTATGTCACAAGCAAGAGCCAAACTTTAGTGAGATCTTGTTCACATGTAACTCAAAAATACTATGTTACAAGCAAGAGGCAAAGTTTAGTGAGATCTTGTTCATATGTAACTCAAAAATACTATGTTACAAGCAAGAGGCAAACTTTAGCGAGATCTTGTTCACATGTAACTCAAAAATACTATGTTACAAGCAAGAGGCAAAGTTTAGTAAGATCTTGTTCACATGAAACTCAAAAATACTATGCTACAAGCAAGAGCCAAACATGTAACTCAAAAATATTATGCTACAAGCAAGAGGCAAACTTTAGCGAGATCTTGTTCACATGTAACTCAAAAATACTATGTTACAAGCAAGAGGCAAAGTTTAGTGAGATCTTCTTCACATGTAACTCAAAAATACTATGCTACAAGCAAGAGCCAAACTTTAGTGAGATCTTGTTCACATGTATCTCAAAAATACTATGCTACAAGCAAGAGCCAAAGTTTAGGGAGATCTTGTTCACATGTATCTCAAAAATATTATGCTACAAGCAAGAGGCAAACTTTAGCGAGATCTTGTTCACATGTAACTCAAAAATACTATGTTACAAGCAAGAGGCAAAGTTTAGTGAGATCTTGTTCACATGAAACTCAAAAATACTATGCTACAAGCAAGAGCCAACTTTAGTGAGATCTTGTTCACATGAAACTCAAAAATACTATGCTACAAGCAAGAGCCAAACTTTAGTGAGATCTTGTTCACATGAAACTCAAAAATACTATGCTACAAGCAAGAGCCAAACTTTAGTGAGATCTTGTTCACATGAAACTCAAAAATACTATGCTACAAGCAAGAGGCAAAGTTTAGTAAGATCTTGTTCACATGAAACTCAAAAATACTATGCTACAAGCAAGAGCCAAACATGTAACTCAAAAATATTATGCTACAAGCAAGAGGCAAACTTTAGCGAGATCTTGTTCACATGTAACTCAAAAATACTATGTTACAAGCAAGAGGAAAACTTTAGTGAGATCTTGTTCACATGTAACTCAAAAATACTATGTTACAAGCAAGAGGCAAAGTTTAGGGAGATCTTGTTCACATGTATCTCAAAAATATTATGCTACAAGCAAGAGGCAAACTTTAGCGAGATCTTGTTCACATGTAACTCAAAAATACTATGTTACAAGCAAGAGCCAAACTTTAGTGAGATCTTGTTCACATGTAACTCAAAAATACTATGTTACAAGCAAGAGGCAAAGTTTAGCGAGATCTTGTTCATATGTAACTCAAAAATACTATGCTACAAGCAAGAGCCAAAGTTTAGTGAGATCTTGTTCACATGTAACTCAAAAATACTATGTTACAAGCAAGAGCCAAATTTTAGTGAGATCTTGTTCACATGTAACTCAAAAATACTATTCTACAAGCAAGAGCCAAACTTTAGTGAGATCTTGTTCACATGTAACTCAAAAATACTATGTCACAAGCAAGAGCCAAACTTTAGTGAGATCTTGTTCACATGTAACTCAAAAATACTATGTTACAAGCAAGAGCCAAACTTTAGTGAGATCTTGTTCACATGTAACTCAAAAATACTATGTTACAAGCAAGAGGCAAAGTTTAGCGAGATCTTGTTCATATGTAACTCAAAAATACTATGCTACAAGCAAGAGCCAAAGTTTAGTGAGATCTTGTTCACATGTAACTCAAAAATACTATGTTACAAGCAAGAGCCAAACATGTAACTCAAAAATATTATGCTACAAGCAAGAGGCAAAGTTTAGCGAGATCTTGTTCACATGTAACTCAAAAATACTATGTTACAAGCAAGAGCCAAACTTTAGTGAGATCTTGTTCACATGTAACTCAAAAATACTATGTTACAAGCAAGAGGCAAAGTTTAGCGAGATCTTGTTCATATGTAACTCAAAAATACTATGCTACAAGCAAGAGCCAAACTTTAGTGAGATCTTGTTCACATGTAACTCAAAAATACTATGTCACAAGCAAGAGCCAAACTTTAGTGAGATCTTGTTCACATGTAACTCAAAAATACTATGTTACAAGCAAGAGGCAAAGTTTAGTGAGATCTTGTTCATATGTAACTCAAAAATACTATGTTACAAGCAAGAGGCAAACTTTAGCGAGATCTTGTTCACATGTAACTCAAAAATACTATGTTACAAGCAAGAGGCAAAGTTTAGTAAGATCTTGTTCACATGAAACTCAAAAATACTATGCTACAAGCAAGAGCCAAACATGTAACTCAAAAATATTATGCTACAAGCAAGAGGCAAACTTTAGCGAGATCTTGTTCACATGTAACTCAAAAATACTATGTTACAAGCAAGAGGCAAAGTTTAGTGAGATCTTCTTCACATGTAACTCAAAAATACTATGCTACAAGCAAGAGCCAAACTTTAGTGAGATCTTGTTCACATGTATCTCAAAAATACTATGCTACAAGCAAGAGCCAAAGTTTAGGGAGATCTTGTTCACATGTATCTCAAAAATATTATGCTACAAGCAAGAGGCAAACTTTAGCGAGATCTTGTTCACATGTAACTCAAAAATACTATGTTACAAGCAAGAGGCAAAGTTTAGTGAGATCTTGTTCACATGAAACTCAAAAATACTATGCTACAAGCAAGAGCCAACTTTAGTGAGATCTTGTTCACATGAAACTCAAAAATACTATGCTACAAGCAAGAGCCAAACTTTAGTGAGATCTTGTTCACATGAAACTCAAAAATACTATGCTACAAGCAAGAGCCAAACTTTAGTGAGATCTTGTTCACATGAAACTCAAAAATACTATGCTACAAGCAAGAGCCAAAGATGCAACTCAAAAATACTATGCTACAAGTAAGAGGCAAAGTTTAGCGAGATCTTGTTCACATGTAACTCAAAAATACTATGCTACAAGCAAGAGCCAAAGTTTAGTGAGATCTTGTTCACATGTAACTCAAAAATACTAGGCTACAAGCAAGAGCCAAACTTTAGTGAGATCTTGTTCACATTTAACTCAAAAATACTATGCTACAAGCAAGAGCCAAAGTTTAGTGATATCTTGTTCATATGTAACTGTTATGTTCCAATTTATTGAAGAGTACAGCAAAAGTCACAATGAGTTGTAGGATAACTGCTATAAGCTATGTATCTTTCTCTTCCAACACCGATAAGACCAGAATCTGACATCATTTTCTGGAAAGCTCTCATTGAGAGCTTTCCAGAAAATGATGTCGGATTCTGATCTTATCAGTGCGGGAGCAGCAGTACACTTAGTTTACTGCAGTTATGCTAGAACTTATTTTGACTTTTACTGTACATCTTGGAACTCTCCAACTGTTTCATGTGAACATTTTCTTTCTAATTATAGGAAACCAAGCTAATTTATTTATTCAGGTGTTTTAGGTCACTTCCAGCATCTATGGCCGTATCATGACTGCAACATACCGAGTCAGTTCTACAGAAAACAAGCAATGGTCCACTTTCTGGGGTTCCCACAGAAAAACATTTTGTTTGAGAGATTATTTCATGATATTCCATGCGAGAGAGTCCTAAACCCTCTGCAGGCTGATGTGAAAGTACCGAAATTTCAAGTTTCCAAATATTTATTTATTAAGTGGTGTTTAAGGTCACATATTTCTGCAGAACGGCTAATCATGACCTCAACAGTTTTACGGGTGGAGGAAGCCAGAGTATCCGGAGAGAACCACCAAGCAACTGTAAGCTCCCCAATATAATAATAATAATATTAATGCAATGTTAAAGTCTAAAATCCACCGCAGTGCTCTCTGACTTACATTATTACCCTGTATCACAGGTGTTCACACTCTTTGTTCATTCTATGACTTTCTCAGCTCAACTCAACGGAGCATACTGCCGGTGCTCCACAGACGGGCACACAAGGCAAGCACCTCAACAGGTCCCTATTTTACACCTAGGTACGGTGAGTATTGCGTAGTACTGGTTAACATTCCCAACGTCCACAGCTGGCATGTGATGCAACGTCGCAGAATCCTCAAGCTTCGCCGATTGCACACCAGCCACTACAACAGGAAGCACCCGAATTAATCGCCGAATGGTCACCCATCCAAGGATCAACAGGGCTCGATGTTGCTCAACTTCGGTGATCTAACGAGAACCTGTCTCGCGTCGCCAGTGCTCCCCACAACAATATACTAACTCCACACAAACAAGGTTAGCATTGGTTGAAGACAAGTGCACCATCGACATGCAGTATGCCCTAATACACGTCACCGTGCCCCCATCTTGGCAATGGGGGTGAAGTATCTTGCCCAAGGACACAACGCAGTGAAGGCAGGGGGTGGGGGGGTTCCAACATGGGCTGTTAGGGGCCAAGCATGGCCAATTTGGTCATGAACTACTGCAAGTATTTATTTATCACAAAATAAATTTCCAAGAACTCGCATGTTTTCTAATTATCATCTAGACTAACTAATACTTTAGCTGCCTCATTGAGGCAAACCTTCAATGAAGGTGTAAGGTGTGCCTTGATAATGTAGTTCAAATATTTTATCAGTCAGGCCTTGAGACATGTATAATGACATCATCAATAACTAACCCATTTTGGATGTCAAAATGGTGGTAAGTTGGCTTTTTAATCTCTATTCCGAAATCGCGCTCTGAGAATCACCCTTTTTCACTTTCGAATCAAATCTTGAATCGAATCAATCTATTATTCGAATTTGAATCAAATCTCAAATCGAATAAGATGACCGATTGGGGTGGGGGTGGTGCTGTAACCTTCATTTGTTCCGACCTTGATGGTTTAAGTCCCAACTGATAAAATATTCCATCTACATCAACAAGGCATGCCTTCGTCGAAGACATACCTTGGTGATGTAGTTGGAATATTACCCAGAAACAGGGGCAAGAATCATAGGTAGTACTAGGCACTGCACAGAACTAGCCGCCAACAGCAGCTCATCATTAATATTTGCCTGGAAACTTTAAATTTTCTTTCAACAGTGGTAGTGTCTAGTGAGACTGGAATTAACATGGCTGGTGGTAAGATGTTATTTGTGTTTAGATAGCGCAATCTGCACTCGTTCTTTATTTTCAATATTATTTATGTAAAGTTTCCACCAGAACTAAATGCATTGTGAGACAATGAAGATGACTGATACCAAACTACATTCCAGTGAATAGGTTTGAAAGGAAACAAATCGTGTATCCTATTCGAACTGATCTGAATAGCTGTTTGGTAATCAAATTTGGGGGCACTCGCCCTCCACTAGAGCGCTTACAAAACTGCAAAAAAGGCCATCCAAATCATATCCAACAAAAAATTCAATGCACATACCGACCCACCATTTAGAAACCAACGCATTTTAAAATTCACAGACTTGTATAAATTTCATGTCCAGCTGTTTATGAATGATTGGCAAAATAAAATGTTGCCTGAAAGTTTTGAGAATACCTTTAAAATGTACCAAAATCCCTCTGGTATGGACACCAGACAGTCAGGTAAATTACACACAGATAAACCGAGAACTCAGTTCTCTGCTAACCTTCCCATACACGCTTTCCTAAGGACGTGGAACAATATTGAACCATTCGTTCAAAATTATTCAAGACCACTATTGAAAAAAAAATTTAACTGAACAATTTCTAAGCTCGTACTCGCAACATGTCAACTGTAACAATCCAGTATGCCCCGATTGTCGGCCGTAGCTGTCTATCTCATCGCCACCTTTCTATTGAACTCAATCTTCCGCACATGTCAAAAACATAGAACAGATTTTTTCACATGATGTTTGTTGTTTGTTGGTGGTTAACGTCACACATTTATGCACCATGGCTAATCGTGACACAACATGGAGAGGAAGTCAAGTTCAGTCAATCGTTGATCTACATGTTGCCCATTTTAGAGGACTTTCACCCCAAGCATTGGTGACTGGGTCCTATTTTACTAGTAAAGCGGAACTGGTTTACCACAGTAAACAAGTGCAGTTTACTTCTCGGGGTTCCCACGGGGATTTTCATATGATAGAAAGAACCAGCCTAACATTTCATTTACAGTAGGGATATAAAATGACCTACTGGAGAACACGCTGTTGTCAGGATTGCCTCGATTGTCATGTCTGCTCGTTTTAATTTCACTGCTTTCATTTTTTTCTTTTCTTTTCTTTGTTTTTTTTTCTCATCTTTTACTGGTTCATTTTTTTTTAAATGAGAATGGCGGGAAGACAGCCACTAGTGGCTATGCCATCTCCCTGTAGTGCAATCATGTAGTTGTGAGTAATGTTACCTCTATGTATATTTTTGGTTTTGACTGTATACATGTTGCACTACTGAATAAAATCAATCAATCTTATCTCAATATATGGCTGAAAAAGTCAAGAAAACTGTTATTCTGGAATGAGAGACAGACAAGTGTAACACTATATGCCCCTGGTCATTTTATGTGGGGGCATAAAAAAATCAATAAAAAACAATTAGTTTTGAGTCTCCATATTTTGTTGTACCCGAGTAATACTGGAAAAAATTGCAATGCAATAAGATCTAATGGGGGGGGGGGTCTATTTCAGTGAGTGAGGGATTGCCTGAGAATCAAAATATTTTTATGGGGGCCTTATCAATATTACCTGTCATAATTATGTCAACATTTAACAACAAAACAAATACTCAAGAATATAGAAAAAATTTCTATGCAGTTGATAAGGCTTATTATATTCCTCCCACATGATATTACAAAGGATTAATAAGATATGGTTAGTTGATGAAAGAATAAGTCCGTTTGATCTCCTTAAACCACATCAAGTCAATTGGTATTCATGATTATTTGTAATCAAGTAATGGTAAACATTACTAACCCTCCAGTTACCATTCAACCACAAACTGCTGCAACTGATGAAGTCAATTGGTATTTATGATTGCTTGTTACCAAGAACAGTGGACCCCCCCCCCCCCTCCCCTGTTAATTGAATAGCCACCTTGCCAATTAAAATTATTCAATTAACCGGAATATTCAATTAACCGGGATTGTGTCGCTTTCCTGTATTCTAGAGATAAACTTAGCATTTATTCTATTATATCTTGTTTGACAGAGCTCCATGAGCTCTGTCAAACAAGATATAATAGATTAAATGTATATATTGGATGTACTGAGGCCAAATAGGTCTATAAACAAACAAAAACCGGAGAGAGTCAGGGTAATTTCTCGACATTTTACAAGATTTTTTATTCAATTAACAAGAGTTTACTCTATAACCTATATTCAATTAACAGGTCAAATTTGTACTGGAGGTATGGTAAATGATTTTGTGTTGGAAAATTATATTCAATTAACAGGGATATACAATCAAGAGATATCCAGTTAAGTGGGCTCCACTGTAATGGTAAACATTACTAACCCTCCTTTTTAGTATTCAACCACAAACTGCTGCAACTGTTAGATTGCTTTGAATAAAAAGTTTCTTCCAAATGTTTTCTTTCTTGAGAACTTAACCAGCAGACTGCAGTTATTTTGGCAACAGGAAATGATACAAAAACATGTTAAAGTCATCTGCACCTTTCAGGTCTAAAGACCCTTCGGAGCAGGGACCAGCCGTGAGGGCGACTAGGGCGATTAAGTCGCCCTTCTAAGCCCAAAGTCGCCTAGAAAAATAGTCGGGGCGATTACAAGTCGCCCTCTAAAAATTGGCCAAAATGAGAAAAGGCTGAACTGAGTGATGCAAGGTTTACATGAAAATGAGTATTTTCAAAAATCGAATGTGCTCGAGTGTGATATATGGGCATTTTAATTCGTCAAATAAACGTCCATTTATTTGAAATCACACAAGCAATTGTCTATTGTCGCTTTTGGCGGATTTTTTTATTTCTATTTTGTTGCGTTCCAGTCGGAGCTTCAAGTGTCGAAACGAAAATAGGTGACTAACGCGACTCAACAAAACAACCCAGTTTGAAAGTAGGTTACGTCGCTTAGGATGCCGAAAATGTATACACAACGGACGTATTTTATAACACATTATTTTCATTTCAATTTGCTGACTGTTAACTGTTGGGCTGTCTATTCCCAGAAAAACACGAATGGAATTGAAACACATGAAAAAAAGCTTTAGTGATGTCAAGAAAAGCTTTGTACATGACACAAGTGTGCATGTGAACGATCTTGAAAAAAGGTCCTCCTAAACATCGGAATGACATGAAATGACGCAGAATGACACCGGAATGCCATAAAAATGATGCGGAATGACATTTCTTTTACAAAATACTCGACCCCAGAATGTATTTTGTTTATTAACTAACAAAGTACCTCCCAAGCAACCTTCTTACATCTGGTCCTGTTCACACTTTCAGACTTAGGAAATTATTAGCTTAGTAGACTTTGTTGAAAGGCAACCACAGGAGGGTGATGGGGGATTGGCACGAAGAAGAGGTGAGGGGTCATGAAGGAGAAGGTAGCAGTGGGGGATTTTCAGTCAATAATTACATTGTGATTTTTTAACCTGGCACAGATGCATCATAGACAACTGGACCTGGATTATTTGTACGTTAATGGAGGACCATAAATTGAAAATATGAAGGGGCGGCGTGGGTGGTACATGAATATTCTTAATTTTCCCCACTTGCCTATGAAGTCTCCCTACATGACTCTGCAGTCTCCCTATTTTTTCTGGAGGGAGACTTGAAGTCTCCCTAAAATTCCCCCCTAGGCTGGTCCCTGCTTCGGAGATGAAGAATTCAAGGCAGATTGCTAAAACAGAAACACACAAATCAAGAACTCAATTTTCTGCAGAATTGCCCTTCTATTCCTTCCCAAGAATTTGGAATAGTATAGACCTGCTGACTCAGCAATATAGTAGACCCAAGTTCAATATAGTAGACCCAAGTTCAAATAAAAGTGTCAATGACACTGTAGCTCAACTTGACAAACTTGAACTTGGTAAGTTCTAAGTGAAATGGCAAAATTGAAGATCATTGGTACTAATGTTATTTGGTGAAATTTCAAAATAACAGCATTGTGTGTGCACAATGTCAGAGCAATCCATGCATTTTTAAATGTAAACTGTAAGACTGGCCAAAGGGAAATATTGAGGTCTGGCTAAACCAAGTTCTAAGAACATTGGCCGCGGCAACATTTTTTAACAGAAACAGAAGAAAATCGATAGCTCCCATCTAGAGGTCACCCAAACAAGCACACCAAGTTTCAAAGCGATCATAAATGCGACCTGTGAGGTGTGCCAAAGGAAATTGTGTACGCAGACGGATGAGAAGTGATGGCAAGCTGAGCTAAAAAACATTAACGCATAAAGCTTTAAGCACTTATTCATGCCCAAACTTCAAGTGTGACAATGCAGCCTGTCACGATTGTGTCAGCATCAAAACCCTCTGGTATCTCATCCTCCTCCCAGCATTTGACCTGTTGATCCCATCTAGCAGCATGATTCATAGACAAACTATCAGATATTCCTGTCTTTGAAAAGAATTTTCATTACACTGATGCCAGAGTTGATACATATTTTACGGGAATGGCAGGAAGACAGCCTTTTAGGCTATGCCATTTCCAAGCTGATAACTACGTTATGTTCTTGTAGTTTGTAACGCTATGTTGTTGTTAACACTTTACCAAACGAATCGCCCACATCTGCCCGCGTAATTTGGAAATTGAGCAGATGAAAAAATTAAAAACACCATATCAAACCTTTACACAAGTTAATTACTGGCATGTAGTTTCTTATTTATTGATATTTAAGGTTATTTTCAGCAGCTTTGGATTTCTCATATCATAATCTTTATATGAAGTCAATCCTTTATGGTGGAGGACTTCGACACCAGGCATTGGTTCTGGGTCATATTTTACCAGTAAAACCGAACTTGTTTACTGCAGTATTTCCCGGGGTTTCCATGAGGGTACTGATTTCCTGGGGTTTCCATGAAGGTACTGATGCCCAGTTTTCCAGTAATAGTGAGCTCAGTATTTCCCGGGGTTTCCATGAGGGTACTGAAATCCCGGAGATTTCCATGAGGGTACTGATGCCCAGTTTTCCAGTAATAGTGAGCTCAAATATCAATCTCGAGACTTAAACTGAATAAACATAAACCGAAAAAGCAATGACGTGTGAACAAATTTTGACAGCGAAAAACTATTCAGCACTCTACCAGTTAAACAATCTTGAATCTGATCCTCATAACAATGATGTGAACACCACACATTAAAAGATTCTGGCTAGTGGTTCTGAAGAAGAACCACTAGTCAGAATCTTTTAACCCTTTACCTAACGAATCGTCTGCATCCGCTCGCGTAATATGCAAATTCAGCAGTTGAAAAAATTAAATTTTTCAAAATATTTCAACAAAACCATATCATGTGACCCCTCATTGGAACGGGCTCATTGAGCTCGTTCCATTGAGGGGTCACATGATATGGTTTTGTTGAAATTTTTTGAAAAATTTTAAAAAATTATAATATAATGAAATTTGAAATCGTCTGCGTTGGGTAAAGGGTTAATGTGTGGTATACAATGGAAAAATATTTTCTCATAACCATTGTATGCAGCATCCCCCATGGATGCTGTATAGAGTGGTTATGGGAAAAATGGGAAATTTTTTTTGGATTTTTGCAAATGTGCCGAATCGGCATTTTTCTGATGTCTCCCCCCCCTACTCCCCACCCTACATAACACCCCGACACAACCGATGGCAATTTTTTTTACCATTCCATTTTACTGGTCCTGAGGATGCTTCATATCAATTAACAGTTCTCTGTTCCATGCGGTTTGGGAAATATAGGCGCTTGAAAAATATTTCAATTTTATCTACTGGGGTTCCCACAAGAAAGCAGGAAAAAAATTTTTGCATGAATCACACCTGACTCAATAATACCACATACCAAATTTGGTTCAAATCTAATCGGTTTAAAAAGTAGAAATTTCAGGCAGGGCCTAAAATCTCACTCCCCCCCCCCCCCCCCCCCCCCCCCCCCATCCATTACTAAATATCGCTCCACGAACTTCATTTGAACAAACTTGATTCTACATCTCAAAAGTAAGCTCAATACCAAATATCAAGTCATTGTACCCAATGATCATGAGAAATTTTTTTTTAAATTGGCGAGCATTTTCCCCCACCCCCCACCTATGAAAGTTGATCTGAACAAAAACATGTAAGTGTCAATGACACTGTAGCCCAACTTGTGTAAGACATGTACATGTATAGCATGTGACACAGCAATGACACATATCTTGGTAAAGACCTGATAACAAAGGTACATGTAAACTACTGTAAAGGTCTGTACAAAAATACTGACCGTAGCCTGCAACAAATGTACAGGTAAAGTATTATAAAGGTGGGTGACAGTTAGATACCTCCAGCCAGAGCCATATACTGTGTATAAGTAGCACTGAATAAATCAAAGTTTGTCCAATTGGCCGCAGGTGGCAATCTTGAAATTTCGCACCCAAAAACACTCGTTCTCGTCCCAAGGTGATAACAAAGGTACCCAAGAAGTTTCGTGTAGCTCAACTTGTTAAGACATGTACATGAAAAGTATGTGACACAGCAATGACAAACATCTAGGTAATGACCTGATAACAAAGGTACATATAAAGTATTGTAACGGAATGCACATAAATACTGACCGTAGCCTATAACAAATGTATAGGTACAGTATTGTAAAGGTGGGTGACAGTCAGATGCTAAACTAGAAAAGAAATCAGAAGTTCTGTACAAAAAACCGATTGCACTAATTTCAGTACAAAATGGCTTCTGGCGGCCATCTGGAATTTCGGACCGCACCCCAAAACACTCGTTCTCACCCCACAGTGATAACAAAGGTACCCAAGAAGTTTTGAGAAGATTGGTTCATAAATACGGCCTCTAGCCCGAGCCCTATTGAATTGTTGACATCAGACAGATGGACAGACGGGCCATGGCATAACCTCAAATTTGACTTTGTCAAAGTTGAGCTAAAAATGAGATGTCAGAACAATCAATCACCTCAAATTTAACTGAATTTAGACCAGTGGTTTACTGGTTTTGGAGAAGTTGCAACACTACCTTTATGCAGGATGACGATGGACGAAAAGTGATAGCTAAAGCTCACCCTGACTTTCAGTCAGGTGAGCTAAAAACCTGAAAGTAAAGTGAGTGGAGCGCAGCAACATGGGCCTCCCAAGGCTGGGAGTCTGAAACCCAAGGCAGGACCTAGAAGTTCTATGGGTATATATGCTATTTCCTGCAATTGAGAGAATTTCACCTTGCAAAACTATCATAACGTGGACATGTTGTTAGCCACAGGCTCAGAAATGTAACAATTGCAATATTATTTACTGAAAGACATATCTATGAGGAACAAAATTGGATTTGAGGTATATGAAACTTATACCAACCTATCAAATTATAGGGCCTCAGTTGGACCCTGGCAGTGGAATTGAGTTTGGCATCAGATAATTTTTTTTTGCAATTGCAACCCAATCTTATGACATTGTTACAACAAATTTTCCTGCAGCCATGCCCAACGTTTTACGTGAATTAATATTTTTGGGGGACATTTTGTTCCCACAAAGCTAACCAGAAAAACTTCGCCAACTTTTTGGTTTAAACTTAAAATCTTAACCTGTGATGAACTGACTGATCTAACAATTGCATTCATTATTACAACTACAGTCGATCGAATACACGGAATGCACTAGGTATTGAAATGGACCGGATACACTTTACAGCTACTGCAATAATACAAAAGCCAGAACATAGCAAATCGAACTGAAAAGTCGGAAATCCGACAAAAACCGGTAACTAGCATCTCAGGTTATAGCCTGAAACCAGTCTAGCCATTATTATTATTATTATTAGGGTTTAACGACACATTAACAGCCAGGGTCATTTCATGTCGGTGACAGTTTTACAGGTGGAGGAAGCCGGAGTACCCAGAGAGAACCACCGAGCAATGACGAGCAGCTGTCAGCTCTCCAACATCGTAACTCTGAACTCTGCACCGCGGCACAGGCAGGGTCAGATTGGTTGAAGAAATGCGCACCATCGATGTGCAGTACGCCTTAGCACACAGCGTCATCGTGCCCCCATGTAGGCTATCGGGGTTAAGTGCCATGCCCATGGACACAATGCGGGATCATGAATCAGTCGCTGAAATGATCACCCATCCAACTACTAACCGCACTCGACGTTGCTTAACTTCGGTGATCTGACGAGAACCGGTTACCGCGACGCCACCCGCGCCCCCAGTCTAGCCATTAACCCTTTACCCAACGAATCGCCCGCATCCGCACACATATGCAAATACAGCTGCTGAAAAAATATTATTTTTCGAAAAATTTCAACAAAACCATATCATGTGACCCCTCTTTGGAACGAGCTCGTTGAGCTCGTTCCAAAGAGGGGTCACATGATATGGTTTTGTTGAAATATTTTTTTAAAAATTTAAAAAAAATGATATTTAAAAATAATGAATTTTGAAATCGTCTGCGTTGGGTAAAGGGTTATATAGTCCATTGCCCATGTTTAGATTAAATCATCTGGAATATTTCAGTTGGTTGGAAAAACAAAACTATGGTTTGCTTTTCTGGCCAACTGAAATATTCCACACAATTGGACCAAAAAATACCGTAAACATTCATTTTCAAAAATCAATGCAAGAGATGTTTCTCAATCGAGATGTGATTTGCCTGAATCTTTAATGACATTATCCTCATGGATGGAAACTCATAGCTATATGATTATGCTGCATTGTTCCATTAACCCTTTACCCAACGAATCAGACACATACGCCCGCGTAATAAGCAAATTCAGCAGCTGAATTTTTTTTTTTCAGTTTTAAAGAAACCATATCATGTGACCCCTCTTTGAAACGAGTTCGTCGAGCTGGTTCCAATGAGGGGGGTCACATGATATGGTTTTGTTGAAGTTTTTTGAAAAATGTTTAAAAATGATATTTAAAATAATAAATTCTGATATTATCTGCGTTGGGTAAAAAAATATTTGTATCAACAAAATATTACTTGCAACTGACTGAATATGAAACATGAGCAAGGAAAACATTGGCTTTTGCTCTGGCACTCTCATTTTTTGAAAGCCATGATAGTGGCTTCTGCCACTCAATCAAGGGTTTGATCCAGGTAGATTGGGAAAAGGGCCTTTTTCTTGGTCTTGGGAGAATTTTTCATTTCGTAATCTGAACATAAATCCATCTGGGAGCTCTTTTCTAAAGTGAATAGAAGTTAAAATGGATATCACTTTAGTGTGGGATGAATTTATTTATTGGTGTTTAAGGTCACATATTTTTGCACAATGGCTCATCATGACCACAACACGAGTATCAACTCAAGACCAGGGGTGAGCATTAACTGGTAGAGGGCTAAGTTATTTTTGGTCATCAAAATTTGTTTACGTGTCTTTACCTTGTTACAATTTATGGGAGAGTGCCAGTAGGCACACCGAGAGACACGCCCAGAGGCACTCTCCCATAAATTGTAACAAGGCAAACCCATATAGACTAAGTAATTTCACTTCAAAGATAATTTGAAGCACATCCGCAGAATATGACAGCTTTAGGCTGGGGTATCTGCTCTTAATATTCAAGCCCTGATAGTGGCTTCTAGCACTCTACCAGTTAATAAGCCATGTTACCCATTTTAGAGAGGGTTTGCACCTCCCAAGAATTGGTGACTGGGCCCTATTTTAGTGTAGGATGAACGGTCAGAAGAGCACATTGGCTATGTAACCTGATTATGCTGTATAAGTTTGGGGATAATAGTGATCTGTGTTAGAGCTGAAAAGGTTAGCTCATTTTCGCCACCGACTAACCGAAAGCAACAACCGGATAATATCGAGTTATCTGTAGCCATTATTTTACTGAATCTGGGAACAAAACTATAGGAATTGGAAAACAGTACTCTCAGAAACTATTCCATAGTGTGTATACAAATGAACTTTGTCAAGTACTCGACAACATTCGTTTGTATACATACTACAGAATAGTTTCTACGGTTCCTCAGTACTCACGGAAACTGCCGATCATTAACAAAGTCTTGAATGCCAATTTCAATATATACAGCGTTGCTTCGAGGTGCAATCTAGCCCAAAGGAGAAGCGGCAGATTTACTACATTTTAACCGTGGAATGATGATCACTATTGATATTTCGGATAACCGGTTGGCATTTTTTTTTCAAATCGGTTAAGTACGTAACCGATTTCAAACCGGTTATCCGGTTAACCATTTCAGTACTGTTCTGTCAGAAATTGAAAATTTTATAGCATGTACCCCATTGGGAAAGGGGCCTTATATCAGCCCCCAAAAGGGGCTAGATTAAACCCCGACTCAACCAGTTGTTTTCAATGTGAATCCAATACTTATTGAATAGAACATCTATATCTGGAGCACGAATGAATATCTGGATATCTTTGTGAATAAAGAGACATCACACTGAATTAATGATCGTCTACACTCAAACTCCGGGAAAAGTGGGTAAACAAACTGTTGAAACGGCCTATAAGAGCGTCAAATTCTGAACAGAATAAGATTAGTGGCTTGAGAGCAAGTTTAACTGCATAAAAACTCCAATAAAAGATGTTTTTTTTATTGTACTGTAATGAAGTATATTACAAACGTTCTCAACACTAAATTTATAAATTATAACAATACAACAAAAAAGGGTCTACATCTAAACTGTACAGGTAACACTATTTTCATTCCTTCAGAACATCAACATTGAATAAATCTGTAACTCATTTCAAAATGAAAGACAACGCATATAAAGTACTGCACGTAAGCTAGATTCAAAATACACTGATTTCCGCACAACGAACCAACATTTGTGATGCTCAAGCACAACATGAATATTCACAATATAAAAAACTCTACATTCGCTTTGCTACTGCTTCAGTTTGACGGTTTTAAAAGCATGGATTTGAAGGAAAAGAATCTGTGCCCCAGTGCAGGAAATGAACAAAATTGACGGGTGCAGTTTTAAGCTCCCACGAAATCAGAGACGAGAGTAAATTGCACCCGTAAAATGTAAGTTTATGAATTTTCGAGGGAATACTATCACCAAACACAAGAAACCTCAACCCTTTAAACCTGCAAGGCCGCTTTTCCAGCCAGGAACATGAAGCGTTATAAAACAGAATCGTTATTTAATAAATGTGTTGGGAAGACCAATCAGTATTTTCAATGTGCAGCCATAGGGCTGCACGTTGAAAATATTGATTGGTCTATCTCAAAAAATGAATATGGACTGTTCAAATTGCTGCCATTGAACTGGCATGACAGATATCACTAGTGTTCATTCAAAGGGTTAAATGTATAAGGAATTGCTGAGTTATGACAGTAACCTGCCACTGGCCACAGGGTATTGCTTTCTCAAAACAACACACATTTATATGCCCTCACAGTAAATTAGTGCTCCACAAAATTTCCAACGAGTGCATTTTTTAGATCTCGTAAAACAGAAATCACAGGTGCTGACGGGAGCAATTGCACTCGCACCTGTCTCATTTCCAGGAGTGGTGGCCAGTCAAACAAAGCGCAACACCACTGGTATCCATCGCCGAGCAGAAACCATAAAAAACTGAAATTTTCTAAGTTGAAAAAAAGTTGAAAAGGGCCCATAACTACAGAAAAAAAAATTGGGAGAAAACCTGTTGCTTGTAAATATCCTTCCCCCCCATGGTGGTCTATCATAATGAAATCCTTACATAAATATGATCTATAGACTATGCTAAAAGTATTTGGGCTCGGCCAGTCATCAAGGCTGAATGATCGCGATCAAAAGGGGACGTTCTCATCTAGACATTATTTGGAGTGATCCTACGAAGTTACAATGAAATCCCTTCATAAATATGACATGTAGACTGTACTAAAGGTTTTTGGGCTTCGGTGTAGCCGTCACAGTTGCCCAATCACGTCCAAAACGGGACATTCTCATCTTGACATTATATGAAGTCAACCTACCAAGTGACAATGAAATCCTTCCATAAATATGACCTGTAGACTGTGCTAAAGGTTTTCAAGTTTTGGGCTCGGGCACTCGTCACGTTTGACAGATCATGACCAAATGGGGAAGTTCTCATCTAGAGATTGAGGTTCACAGAGGGTAAATATAGTGATGCTACCCTGCTGTGCAGGGTTGCATCACTAAATTCACCCTCTGGGGACCTCATTTTGCAGATGACAGTCTGCTTATTTTCTGGCTTGGTTATAACCTATGTTTTTGACGCAAAAAATGAATAAAAATTGGCTCTCTTTATTTACCCAAGAGAAGCCATTTCTCAGAAGAATGATCAACATTGTATTTAGAGTAACAGAAGTGAATTTGTGTTTAAAGTTACTTTCAGCATCAATGGTTATAGCCAGACCACAACACAGCTATCAAGTCAAGTTTAGCCAATCATTTACACATATGCTGTCCACTTCAGGGGAGTATTTATTTATTATTTATTGATGTTTAAGGTCACATATTTATGCACAATGGTTAATCATGACCGTGAGTTTTACGGGTGGAGGAAGCTGGAGTACCCGGAGAGAACCACTGAGCAATGACGAGCAGCTGCCAGCTCCCCAACATCGTAACTCCGCACTGCAGCACAGGCAGTGTTAGATTGCTTGAAGACCTACGCACCATCGACGTGCAGTACGCCTTAGTACAGGGCGTCATCGTGCCCCCACGCTGGCAATGGAGATGAAGTGTCTTGCCCAAGGACACGTGGTTGCCGCAGGTGGGATTCGAACCGTGGATCTCTCGCCTTGCAGCCTGCACCTCTACCTACTGAGCCACCATGCTCCCCCTTCAGGGGAGTCCCACCCCATGTGTTGGTTGCCAGGTACTATTTTACCAGTATTCCCAAGGTTCTGATGGGGTTAAATGAATGAGTGAATGACTTCTTTACCTCTCACCAATGACCAATACAGTTAAGCAAATTTTAATTCATTTGCATGTTCCTATATTTGACCAATCTGAAGACCTGCTTAACTGGTTGAGTGCTAGAAGCCACTATGAGGGTTCTCAAAAAAATGAGGGGATCAAAGAGAAAGCCAACATTTTCCTTGCTCTTGATCCGTATTCAGTCAAATGCAAATACTATTTTATTTATATACACTTGTTTTATTACAAATTATTGGAGGGAGCCTGTTTATACTCCAATATTTTGTAATAAAACAAATTTTGATGATCAAATATTGACAACCAAAAATAATCTAGCCCTCCACCAGTTAACTGTTAGAGTGCTAAATTATTTTTGGTTGCCTGAGTTTGTTGGCATGTCCTTGCTTATTACAGTTTATAGGAGAGTGCTTAGCACTCTCCCACAAATTGTAACACTGCAAATCCATACTTATTTATTAAGGTTTTAACAACACTTTAACAGCCAAGGTCATATGTCTGTGACGGAAGCCGGAGTGCCCATAGAGAACCACTGAGCAAATGCCAGCTCCCCAACATCTTAACTCCACACTGCAGCACAGGCAGGGTTAGATTGGTTGAAGACATGCGCACCATCAACTTGCAGTATGCCTTAGTGCACGGCATCATTGTGCCTCCATGTGGACAATCGGGGTTAAGTGCCTTGTCCAAGGACACAACTTGGGAGTCAGAATCAATCGCTCAGACGGTCACCCATCCAAGGTCTAACAGCGCTCAATGTTGCTTAACTTCGGTGATCTGACGGGAACCGGTTATCGCAACGCCACTGCACCCCCCCCCCCCCCCCCCCCTGCAAATCCATACAGACTATACAATTTCACTTCAGAGACAATGAGCACACCAATACCCGCACTTCAGAATAAAGCCCAAATATGGGCTTTCAGCACTATACCAGTTAAAAGTGTCTTGCCCAGGATTTTCACAATCCAGCAGCTTAAGACAAAATGAATTGCATTATCACATCAAGTACATGATTCTATAATACGATACAAAAAGGAGTGACAGACCGAACTAAAAACTGGAAGCTCAATTTTGCTGCTCTGGTAACCAAAACATAAATACGCATAAATAATAACAAGCAGAAGGTAACCTACAAAAACTAGAATGAGAACCAGCAGCAAGAAAATAACAAAATAAAATGTACATCACCAGAATACTAAAATATTTATATCGGTAAAATTAAAACAAAAATGACTCGCAATCATATCAAATATATAAGAGCAGAACTCACAGTTCATGAAGAAAGGAGAACAATATGATGCAGGGGGGTGGGGGGGGGGGAGATGGGATGGGGGTTGGGGGTTAGCATTTCCCAACAGGAATTAACTCCTGTTGACAGGCCTGACATTTTCAGGAGAGCGATTTACTCGCTCGTCTACTGCTCACCTTAAAAAAATTAAGGAGGGCGAAAACTAGCCCTCCTGGTCCTAGAAAATAATGATTACCATAACAGCCTATTCCTAAAACCCACATCTTTTCAGATCTCTACAATGTTAGTGATCTCTGTAATACAGATGGCCACACAGATCCTCCCACACCTCTGGGCCTTGCCGAGGCCCACGGGTGTGGGAGGAGTAGTGCAGCCATCTCACAGAGACTAACTTGCTAACAGCACCAAATAAAATGTACAAAGCCCACTGGGCAGAATTCATTAACAGCAAAACTTCATTTTGCCACTGTTAGCTTTTGTAAGCTTGAGGAGAGCTAATCGCTCCCCTGAGCTATGCGAGGGGAGTGATTTTTAGCCCCCAAGCATTTTCAAGAATGTCAGGCCTTTGTTTATAAGTTTCAGAAACCCAAGCAAAGCTACAGATACAATGGTGCCCACTTAGATTATCCTTAACCCTTTTCCCAGCACAAAAGACAAACAACACTTGCAAACAAAATTCCTATATAACTCATTTTTTCATATTTTTTTGCGTCAGACAAGGCTTATGACCCCCTCATAGGAGGAAGCTCAACGAGCTCATTCCAAAGAGGGGTTATACAGTAATACAGGTCACATAGTAAACAAGCACTGGACTCCTATCCGGAGTATCCACAGGGAATTCCACCACACTGAACTGTGGTCCATCAGAAGCAACTTTGCTTGTGCTTATGCTTTTCACAGGATTTTAGCATCACTGTCAGGGTGGGCTTTCCACTCAACAGATGTTACTGCTATCCACTCTCTGTGTACTAGATTTTAGAGACTTGATATAATACTGGCAAAATTCATGTTAAAACTGAACACATTAATTAGTGGTTTGTATGACTTCAAGGAAAGAAAGATCAATTCCCCCAGGGTTCCCATCGATATCAGAGAACCAAATTCAAGCACAATTTCTTTTTAAATAATTTGTTCATTTTCAAGGACTATCAGGGCTTTACCAATTGGGCAAATTGATCTTTTCGTTCATTAAAAAAAAATAGAAGGCAGCTGAATTTTTTTCATTCACCAACATTACAAGAGCTTTACAAATTGTTGTGAAATCGAGTATTGAGATTACGCCCGACTTGTGGTGCCATTGTCTCTTCGAGCAGGAAGAACCGATGGCCAAATTCTGGCCAAATTCATCTGATTGGATGATTTAGAAGATCTCACCAGATCTCAGCTAAAGAACGTTGGAAGCGAAGCAGTATTTATGCACAATGGCTAATCATGACCATGACAGTTTTATGGGTGGAGGAAGCCGGAGTACCTGGAGAGAACCACCGAGCAACAGCGAGCAACTGTCAGCTCCCCAACATACTAACTCCACACAAGCAGGGTTAGCACTGGTTGAAGACTGGTACACCATCGATGTGCAGTATGCCTTAGTACACAACATCACCGAGCCCCCACGTGGGCAATGGGGATGAAGTGTCTTGCCCAAGGTCACAACGCGATTGCCGCAGGTGGGATTCAAACTGAGGACCTCTTGCAGCCTGCACCTCTACCTACTGAGCCACTGCGCCCCCATTTTTCAATAAAACATCTTAACTTAAATTGCCATTCTATTCATTTATTAATTCTTCCAGTACCATGATCTAAATTGTAATGATGATAAAACTTACTGTAATGATATGACAAGGGCTATGCAAAGCATGGGCCAGTGCCCCGACCCATAGGTATGTTTGAAGTAGCCTTAAAGGTACTAGACAGAAAACTTTTTGAAGTCGAAAGAGTGAAAAAGAGCCATAACTCTGGGAAAAATTAATGGACGGAACCCGTTCCTTGTGCATATCCGTTCCCCGACGCGGATCTATCAGCATACAAAAGGAGATCCAAATCCGACCGATGGCTTTGAGATTACAATGCAATATGTTTGTAGACAGACAGAAGGATGGACTTCCGACTGGGTGGGGGGAGAGGGGGGGGGGGGGGGCTTGGGCTTCACTAGATACCCCCCGAATTCTCCTTTGGAGGTCGAGGGCACAATAATGAAATGTTACGATGCAACACACTTTTGGAAAGGGCTCTCTGAAGTGTTACATCACACCATGTTATTAGATTACTGACGGGAACTCATGAAATAAATTGCAGTGGTCTAGGATCTACATTAAGGTGGCTTATCATGAAACTTCTCGTCTCATGAGTTACAGGTAAACTAAAGTCATGTACTTTTCAAGACATGTGGCGGAAAATCTTGATGCTTTTCAAGCATAGAAACGGGAGCACAGTGGCTCAGTGGCGGACTGTTGGACTTCTATGCTAGAGGTCTCGAGTTCGATCCCCAGCTGGGACGAACCGCATTGAGTCACTGGGCAAGGCACTTTATCCTGGTTTCCTACATGGGGGCACGATGATGCCATGTACTAAGGCGTACTGCAAGTCGATGGTACACGTCTTCAACCGCTGCAACCCTGCTTCAGCAGAGACTGAACCGAGTTAGAATGTTGAGGAGCTGACAGTTGCTCACCGATGCTCGGTGATTCTCTCCGGCTTCTTCCACCCGTAAAACTGTCATGGTCATGATTAGACTTGTGCATAAGTATGTGACCTTAAACACCAATAAATAAAAAATAATAAGCATACAAACAAAAAAACTACTCAAGAAAGAAGACGAAATTCAAGGACTTTTCATTGGAGTTGGAACCCTGTTCCAATGACTTTAACCCTTTACCCAATGCAGACGATATCAAAATTTAGTATTTTAAAAATCATTTTTTTTAATTTTTCAAAAAATTTAAAAAAAACCATATCATGTGATCCCTCGTTGGAACGAGCTCTGCGAGCTCGTTCCAACGAGGGGTCACACGATATGGTTTTGTTGATTTTTTTTTAAATATAATATTTTTCCAACTGCTGAATTTGCATATTACGCGGGCGGATGCGGCCGATTCGTTGGGTAAAGGGTTAACAGATTTAATCAAATCACTAGCTTGACAAGGCTTTAGAAAAGCCAACAAAATATTCTGTAACCCTCAAAGATCTTCTGACTTTCAAAAACTTTTATAACAATAAACTAAACTACTACTAGAAGCGATTCCTGTTCAGGCCAAAGGGTTGTAGCATTTTCAGTATGATGATCCACTTGATCTTAAACCACCAATGTTGTTCAAGCTTATCAGGTTAGGGACCTGTGAACTGCCGATTTTGATCAAATCAAAAATCAAAACGAATTGGAGAAAATGAATCGAATTTTCGAATCAAACATCGAATCGAATCACAGTTAATGGATACGTCGTCAAAAGACAAGTTTTTTTTCTAAAATAATACCCCCGAGTATTAACCCTTTACCTAACGAATCGCCTGCATCCGTCCGCGTAATATGCAAATTCAGCAGTTGAAAAAATATTATTTTTCAAAAAATTTCAACAAAACTATATCATGTGACCCCTCGTTGGAACGAGCTCATCGAGCTTGTTCCAACAAGGGGTCACATGATATGGTTTTGTTGAAATTTTTTGAAAAATTAAAAAAAATGGTATTTAAAATAATAAATTTTGATATTGTCTGCGTTGGGTAAAGCGTTAAGGCATGCAGCTATGCAGAAGGCATTTTTGCCACAACACTTCCCACACTATAAACCAAGATATAAACCAATATACTAGCTACTGATTGAAACTATTCGAATTGTTGACTCCGTAGCTTCGAAACTGCAGCAATAACCATTTTTAAACGAATGTGGCCGATATGGCCGATACCTCACTATTACAGTAGAATCCTCTTAATTGAATATCCATTTTGCCATTGAAAATTATTCAATTAACAGGAATATACAATTAACAGGGATTTGGTCAGTTTCCTGTGTTCTGGTGGTAAACTGAGCATTTATTCTATTTTTTCTTGTTTGACTAAGCTCACAGAGCTCTGTCAAACAAGATATAATAGAATAAATGCCTGTATTGGATGTAGTGAGGCCAAAAAGGTTGATAAATAAGGGGAATTTGGTGCGTGTCACAGTAATTTTTTCGACATATTAAAAAAAATTATATACAATTAACAGAAGTTTACTCTACAACCCATATGCAATTAACAGATCAAACTTGTACTGAAGGTATGGTAAATGGTTTTGTGTTTGAAAATTATATTCAATTTACAGGGATATACAATTAAGAGATATCCAATTAAGTGGGCTCCACTGTATCACATTTTCTTGGATAAAAACTTTGTTTCAAATCGGATCGACTCCATTCTGTCCTGAAGCCATTTGTTTTTATAAAAATTCAGAATAACTAAAATGAAACGATAATTCAATGCTGAATGGAGTCGATCCGATTGTTAATTAAAGCCTGCTCTATTTCTGTTTAGATAAAAACCTGGGGTATTCTTTTAGAAATCTAAATTTTATAGTAAATTTCCTTTCTTATTATACCTACCACAATTGTTTACTACAGGCTTGCACTACAGTGGAAGTCCCTAACTCGGATAAAATACTCTCTATTTTTGTCTTTCCCAAGCAAGTTGGGAAAGAAAAGTGGTGCAAAAGCACCAATAAAAATAAGCCAAAACTGGGTCGAGTGCAACCGGCGCAGACCCAGTACGGGACGCTCTCCACGACTTCCGTTGCCAGTGCGCATATACCGTCTCTAAAGACTCATTCTTTTTGAATCCGTAAACGTTAGAGTTATGTGATCAGCGGGGAGGAAAGATTCTTTACCCGTAAAGAAGACGGGAGGGCCTCCATGTAAACAATTGTGGTAGGTATAATAAGAAAGGAAATTTACTATAAAATTTAGATTTCTTATCAACCTACTCACAATTGTTTACTACAGGCTGAATAGACAAAAGGCTGGAGGGAATCGCATAACCAACCCCCACATAACCCTAGTGCACTGGAACCGTGAAGCAGAAGGAAGAGGTCCCGAGGCTTATCAACCATAATGTCGCAATCATTGGTAAAGGACAATGAAAAGAGACATATGAGCCTGTGTGACACACAGACAGAAAAAAGGGCAGTAATAGCACAAGGCTGAAACTGACCTTCAAGAAGCCTAATGGCTATGGCAGACAACAGCCTGAGCAGAAGAAAGAGGACCCAAGGCAAAAAGGTCCTCCGACTGCTCCTGCAACTGGCATAAATAAAAGGTGGAGAAAGTAGAAGCATTTCTCCAGTAGGCTGCCTGCATAACATCCGACAACTTGACGGAGTTAGAATAAGCCCAAGAGGTAGACAGTGCCCGCACCTCGTGGGCAGAAATACGATTGGTAACACAATCGCCAGCTGCTAAACGACTATAAGCCGTACGAATAGCAAGACAAATCCATCGAGAAATGGATTGAGGAGAGATCTTCTGTCGACCCGGAATGAGAGACAGAAAAAAACGTTTTCTGCCCTTCCGAATGAAGCGTGTCCGATCAAGATAAATGCGAATAGCACGGACCGGACAGAGCAAAGGGCGAGTACCCTCAACAGAGGGAAGAGCCCTGATACGGATAGGAGGAGGAGTAGTATCTGGTAACTGATTCTTAGCCAAAAAGGAGCAATCAGTGGTAAAAGTAACACTGTTGGGAGAACTCCTAAAAAAGGCCGGGTCAACCGAGAGGGCGTGAAGCTCACTAACCCGTCTGGCCGAAGCAAATGCCATCAGAAAAGCCGTCTTGTGAGAAATTGCATATCCACCTGGGATAAAGGTTCGAACGCCCCCCCCCCCCCCCCCCCCCCCCCCCCAAGCAAAGCAGCACCCACGAAAGATTCCATCGTGGAGTAAGCTGCAAAGTCCGAGGCCTTTTCAAAGAAAAGTGCCGAACAAGCTTGGAGAGGTAAGGATTAGTGCCGATACGACGCTTCCCCACATAAGAAAAAGTCTCTGAAAGCATAGACCTGTAACCCTTGATGGTAACAGGCTGGAGACCCCGAGAATCAAACAGATATACCAGAAACTCCGCAATCTGTGAAATCGAAGGATTGGCATAATCAACAGAGTGATCAGCACACCATCGACAGAAGACCTTCCATTTAGCTGCATAAGCTAAACCAGTGGAGTGCCTCCTTGAAGAAGAAATGCACTCCACTGCTCGTCTCGAAAAACCTCTACGGAGGAGACAGGACCTGACAAAAGATATGCGTGAAGGCACAATGAAGTCGGGTCGATGTGAAACCTCCTCGGGCGACCTTGACAAAGAAGGTCGCGACGTAGCGGGAGACGTGCCGGAACCGCCGCCATCAGCGAGCGGAGCTGATTGATCCACACCCGCTGAGGCGACAGGGGAGCGATCAGAATGATTCGACAACTGCAGGTTCGAATTTTGGCGAGAACCTGAGGAAGAATCGGAACCGGCGGGAAGGCGTAGCCGACTAGACCGTTCCAATCGAGTGACAGAGCGTCCACGGCAAAAGCCAGAGGATCTGGACACGGGGACACGAAAGTGTCCACCTGATGGTTCCAACGAGTCGCAAAGAGATCGATGTGGGGACGTCCCCAGAGATCGCAAAGCGACTGGAACACTGCCCTGTGAAGCATCCACTCGGTGGAAATAACCCTGCCCTGTCGGGACAGGGAGTCGGCTAGGACGTTCAGACGACCGGGAATGTGACGAACAACCACCCCGGCGTGAACCTCCTGAGCGAGCAGTAAAAGATCCCGAGCTAACTCGTACATCGGAAGCGAGTGCGTGCCGCCCTGGTTCCGAATGTAAGCAACCACTGTCGAATTGTCGGATAGTAGAAGGACCTGGCGATTCGACAAGTGAGAGATCCACTGCCTGAAACTCAGAAGAAGAGCAAGAAGCTCCTTCTGGTTGATGTGTAGAGCTGCTTGATCCTGGTCCCACATCCCGTGTAGGGAAAGACCGAGAGGATCCAACGTCGCACCCCATCCGAGATCGCTGGCATCTGCCGTCAGAACGCGATCGGACGTGGGTAAGTCCAGCGGAACACCCTGCTTAATCCACTGAACATCTGTCCAGGGAAGAAGGTGAGGATACAGAGAGTCCGGAAACGGAAGCACCTGATCCAGAGAATCTACATTCGGTCTCCGACTGAGCAGAAAGTGTTGGAGAGGTCTGACACGCAGCCGACCTAGAGGAATGAGATCCGTCACCGAACCGCAGAGACCGATCAGCCGGAGAAAACTCCCGAGCGGTCGCGGACCTGGACTGGGACAGAGTCAGAGCAAAAGCTGAGAGAATCACAGCCTTGGCCTGGGGAACAGCCACCAAATTGAATTTGGTTTGGAAAGACATCCCCAGATGACAAAACGACTGAGAAGGGACCAGGTCCGACTTCTCCTCGTTGACTCTGAATTCTAGCGACGTGAGCAAGCTCAACAGAGTGGCGACATCCGATTCCAGTAAGGCAGCATTGGAATGCCTCTGGAGGATATCGTCCAGATATGCCGAAGTAGTCACCCTGGACTGTGTGCGATGGAACGCTATCACATGCGACATCAGTCTGGTGAACGCCCAAGGAGCCAGGTTGAGGCCGAAAGGCATGGCCTTGAACTGGTAAACTCGCCCCAGAAAAGCGAACCTGAGATACTTCCGTGACGCCCGATGCATCGGAACGTGGAAGTAAGCGTCTCGCAGGTCGATGCTGGCTGTGAAATCTCCCTGGTGAATTGATTGGCGGACCGACCTGAAAGTCTCCATGCTGAACTTGGGAGCAATGAAAGACTGGTTCAGGATGCTCAGATCGATAACCGGTCGGAGTCGGCCGTCCTTCTTCGGCACCAAGAACAGGCAGGAATAGAAACCCACTGACTGAACGTTCTTGACGACCTCGATCGCCCCCTTTGCCAGGAGATTGGCAATCTCCGTGGACAAAAGTTCCCGACGTAAAACGTCTGAAGGAACTGTGGTTGGAAGAGGCACCCTTGACAGAGTGGGGTGCCGTCGGAAGGATATGCGCAGCCCGGACCGAACAACATCTAACACCCATGGATCGGATGTGATGGTGGTCCAATGGTCTGCAAACTCTGCTATCCTTCCTCCAACCTGGGACGAGTCGAGGTGAGGACCTTCATTTCGAGCCCCGACGAGGCCCGCGAGAGGAGAAACCACCTCCTCTGCTAAATGAAGAATCCTGAGACTTCCCTCGATTCTGCCGACCCCTACCTTTACCCCGTGAGTAAGAAGCAGAGGCGGCGGCAGAAGGACCAGCCTTTTGCTTCACAGAGGAAGCAGAAGGGTACTTGTTAGGCTTGGAACGGCCCTTGCCTCCCCGAGAAGGCTGATCAAGCTGACGAAACAGCAGCTGATCTTTGGAATGACGTAGGACGTCATCCCGGACCGTCGACACGGAACCATGGAAAAGTTGCGGACCTGCCAAAGAAGCAGATCGAAGAGTAGCACGCTGCTCCTCGGGAAGGGATCGTCCTGTGTCCAGCACAGCGTCCCTTCGAACTAATTCCAAATTGGCCGTGTTACAGGCATGCGTGTGAGTAAGGTGCATAAGCGCCTTGGACAGCACACGCAAAGGAGCCTGTACCTCGTCAAACTTATCTGGAGGCAGATAAGCAGCCAAAGCTGAGACGACGTGATCTGAGAGAGAAAGCATGCCAAGCATCTCTCTAGATAAGCCCAACGTGGACTCCAGAGTCGTCATTGGAATGACGGCAGACTTGGGCTTGGAAAGCCCGAGGGAAGTGGAGTCCTGATCCAGAACCGTCAAAGTCTGGCAGACTGACGGATTGGCGGAATCATAGGAACGATAACGCACAGGAGGCAAAAAGGTGTCAACCCTGGTGAAGAACGAAGTCTTCAAAGCCTTGGAATTCAGCATGGCATCCAATGCTGAAAAAGCTTCAACCACCTGTACCGACTGGCACGGTCGAAGGCGCCCAGAAGCAGGTTGCTCCATAGGCTGTTGGCGCGCGACCGATGATCGCGGCCAGGCTGACACTGTCGGCTGGTTAGCAGGTTTGAGCTCAGGCAGAAACCCAAACACAAAGTCAAGAGTCGCCCCCAAGTCCGAAGACTGCTGGCCCTCGACCTCAAGCATGTCGGACTCCTCCCCAGAGTCGGAAGACACATAGCCCATCGTGGGCAAACCAGCCGACGCCTCCCATGGTGTCGGGACACCAGAGGAATCGGAAACCGGCCTGTTTCCAATCCCGGGAGGCGGCGCCATAGGAGGCGCCTGGAAACCACCCATAGCCTCGCTGGAAGCAACAGGAAGGCTCTTTGAGAGAACCTGAGTGAGTAAGGAGAGGGCCTCCCTAAGCTCACTGCCTGTACCGACCGGTTCGACAGGGGAGCGAACCGGCAAAGTGGCTTCACCTCTGACCCTCTTAACCAGCGAAGGGTCACGATCCTCCAAAACACCCGACGCGGGACGACGGGCGGCAGCCGAAACATCTGAAGGCAGACGTGTATAGGGGTACGATGCACCCCGAGGATCAATATTGCGAGAACTCATGAGAGTCACCGCGGACCTCTGCGGGGAAGAAGGTCCAGGCTGCACAAAAGGCGTTGGTCCCCCAAAACTGGTCGTGTGACCAGAGTGAGTGGACAGAAACGCCACGGAGTTCATAGTGTTTCCACTACGAACATCCGAATCCAAAGACACAACTGTGGTACTCGACGGCGACGAGACCACAGCGATGGGCTCGGCCGGCAGCCCCTTCCGACTTCGCCGAGTTGAAGTCAGGGAAGGCTGGGGCCGATATCCCACGTCTACAGTATCGGACAGTTCTGCAGTCCCCTGCAGCGAAAAGCCGAGGCCGGCTGAAACAGACAACGAAGCAGACGGACCAGCAGCAGTAGTAGATACGTCGAGAGTCGTTGAGGCTGGTGAAATAATGGAGAGAGCACACCGGCTCGGCTCCGAAGGAGGAGTCACAACCCTAGTGACAGCCTCAGATGTCGACTGGAGGGGGACCGTAGTCCCGGAACCAGGCATCTCTACACCAGAACACTCAACGGCTCCCGCAGTATCCACCACAGGAAAAGACTGCACATCCCCCACGGAGGAGGAATAACTCTCACCAGACAAAGTCGGCTCGGGAGGCCCCGAACGACCACGTTCTCCTTTCCCGCGGGAGCGGGAGGCACGGCCACGAGAACGAACGACACGATTTACAGACGCCCAAAAGGTGGAAGACCATGTTCCACAGACACCACACGGCCGCTCGGCCGAACACCCATTACAGGAGGAACACGACGAATGTACATCGTCCACATGCTTAGGCAGCAGACACTGCCCACAAGGAATTGTCCTAGGCATGAAAGAGGTGAGAGGAGCAGAGAAGGTGAGATCAGAAAACAGAACACCCCCAAAGAGAGAAAGGTGACAGAAACAAAGACCCCAGACGGTCGACCGGGAACCACCCAACAGGAAGACTACTCTCAACAGAAAGAAGAAACACTGCAGGAGTGGTACCCCCGCTGACACCTAACTCTAACACAATTAGAAAAATTTGCAAAAAAAGCATGAACAATAATTGTGAAAATCTAAGTCTGAACCGCGTGGCCCGCGAAAATCGCGCGCGACCCGAGAGAGAGCAAATAAATATACATTATGGACATATAATAGAAAAAAGAGAATATAAAACACTGTTCCTGAGAATACAAAGGATACACTGTGGTATAATGAATCAGGAATCATCAAACATCGAGCTGGTGGAACACTGATAAGCGTGCAAAAACATCTCGACACGAAGCGGATTTTAAAAAGAATGAGTCTTTAGAGACGGTATATGCGCACTGGCAACGGAAGTCGTGGAGTTGTACTTGGGAGAGAGCGTCCCGTACTGGGTCTGCGCCAGTTGCACTTGACCCAGTTTTGGCTTATTTTTATTGGTGCTTTTGCACCACTTTTCTTTCCCAACTTGCTTGGGAAAGACAAAAATAGAGAGTATTTTATCCGAGTTAGGGACTTCCACTGTAGTGCAAGCCTGTAGTAAACAATTGTGAGTAGGTTGATAAGAAATCCAGTGCTTTGAACGGTGTAGCCAGTAACTGATCAAACAGAACAATACTCAATATAAAATAATGTGATCAATTTTGTGGAACCAATCATTTATTGAAGTTCAACTGCTGAAAAACTTTTCAAAGTTCGAAACTTGAAATTTATATAAATGGTCACTGGTCATAAAGCACAGTAAGTTAAAATGAACAGTTGTAGTGGTAACAATGTTTGTAGCGATGTAGCTACAACTGTTGTACAGTCGTATTTTTTTATTTATTTATTGGTGTTTAAGGTCACGTATTTTTGCATAATGGCTAATCATGACCACAACATGAGTATCAACTCCAGGGGGTGAGCGTTATTAAGCCATGTTGCCCATTTTAGAGAGGGTTTGCTCCTCCCGAGTATTGGTGACTGGGTCCTATTTTACCAGTAAAACAGAGCCTGTTGACAGCAGTGAACAGGCACTGCTTCACTTCCCAGGGTTCCCACAGGGAGTTTTCTTGCAGTAAAAAGTGGCCAGTTAGAATTAGGCCTTTAAGGGTTACAGGACAGGGCAAATATGGGATTTCATCACTTTTCCTCACTGAGACGAAATATGAGTATCAACACACTTAAATACAGGTCAAATATGAATTTTCAGCACTTTTCAATACTGGTCAATTATGGACATCCAGCACTTGTAAGTACATGTAATATAAGCATAGGCTTCCAGCACTTTTACATACAAGCCTAGTATCGGCCTCTAGCACATTCAGTTACAAAAAAGTACAAATTGCAGGCCTCCAGCACATTTGAAAACATGTCAAATATAGGATTCCAGCACTTTTCAATACTGGTCTATAATGGACCTCCAGCACTTGAAAGTACAGGCCAAATCCAGGCTTCCAGCATTTTTACATACATGCCAAATATGGCCGATAGCACATTTAATTGCAGGCCAAATAGCTTCCACAGTTTCTAACTGGTAGAGTGCTAAATTATTTTTGGTCAGCAAATTTTGTTCATATGCCTTTGCCCTATTGCAATTTATGGGAGAGTGCCTGAGGGCACTCTCCCATAAATTGCAACACGGCAAATCCTTACATACTAAATAATTTCACTTCCAAGAGGATATCACGCACATCCGCAGAAAATGAAGCCTTTACCTGGTGGCACCCACACTTCAGGGTGAAGCCAAAATTTGGACTTCCAGCACTTAACTAGTTAACTCTGCTTGCTGCAGGAATTTTTCAGCCCAGCACAGACATGTTAACCTCCCAAAATTTTTTTCAGGGAGATTGAAGAAAATTTTCAGGGAGATGACATGATTTTCAGGGAGATTTTTTTTTTGCGCGTAGAAACCATGTGTGGATCGATCAAATTTAAATATAAATTAATACCAAATACCCCCCCACACACACACATAACAGGAAACAGCCCAACAACAATACATCAAAGGAACATACGTCAACGTTCTACTAACTGGTGGTGAGTGACCCAGACCTGTTAACCTCTGGAGGTGACTGTCAGTGAGATTTTGATGAGCTCCCAGTGAGACTCGGATGCTTGTCAGTGAGATTTTCTGCACGTGGGCAGCACATCAATAATTTCCACACACACATACATTAAACATTCCACCCTAATGTGTTTTATTTGAACAATTTGTCATTTCAAAAGCCAAACCATAGAAATATAGAGAAAAACAGAAATCAGAAATATGGATGTGGTCATGTGCCAATATCTGAGCTTGTTCCAATGACATCCATATTTCAATGGTTTTATGTACAAAATGTTTGGAGATATTTTCGACCTTTTCAGCACTATATCAGTTATGGTGCTGTGTTGAAAGTTTTGGATCCATTTGGGTAATTATGGGTATTTGCGGCGACCTGCGGTAACCTGCGACGATCTGTGGTGTTTAGGCACACCCCAGAGCCCGGTTGTTGTGGTAATTCGATCTTCCAAAGCCCAGCGCCCCACCTAACCACACCGGTTACTCACTGGAAGTAGTTGGTCATTTACGAAGGGGATTTGGAATGGGGTGATCATTTTTCAGTGAAACGTGAAAATTATGTCACAGCCAGCTCAGGACGAAACATCTCGGGGATATTTTGTTGTTCATTTATCACTACGAATGAAAAAACGTGCAAGTGTCGTAAATTACCAACTTTTTAGAGATTTTTTTCACCAAAAACATAATTTTTTTCACAGCCTGCTTTATAAAATTGCGAATCGGAAATTTTTCCCAATATATTGAAAATTATAGCAACTCATATGTTTGAGCCGTTTGTCTCCAAAATTGGCTATAATTATCTGAAAGTGAAATCCAAAATGCACAATAAATTTGTGCGTATTTTTGCACATTTTTCGATTGGACAAGATTTTATACGTATGAAATTTATTTTTCGATTTGACTGCTACCTGTATACAAGCAAAGGTGTGCCTTTAATATATAATCAATTTCAGCAATTATCCTTCATCTCAAATTCATTTAATCCGCCCCAACCGCCTGTCAAACATGTTGCAATAATCACAACACGGCCATTGACAGAAATGAGAATTGGTCATCAGTTCTTATGTAAGTGGTGACGTTTCACACAAACTTAATGACCTTGCCATTGAGAGTAGAGCACATGCTTTTGTATTTGTAAACAAAAGCTGGTGGATTCAGTTTTTGTCTGGTATGTCGACTTTCCGGGAGATTTTTGGTCCAAATTGACTCCCGGGCGGGAGGGGATAGCTAATTCCTGGAGAATCCCGGGAATTCCGGGAGAGTTAACATGTCTGGCCCAGCACAAAAATTGCTTTTTCTTCTTTTTAATGAGTGTTTAAAGTTACTTTTAGCATCTTTGGCTATATCCAGACCGCTATATAGGCATGAAGTAAAGTTTTGCCAATCATTTATACCTATGCTGCCCACTTAGACTACATCCTGGCGTTGGTTACGGTGTCCTATTTTACAAGTAAAGATGATTTTTTTTACTTCAGTTAAAAATACATTGCTCCACTTCCTGGTTTCCTGTAGAGGGAGGGGGAGGGGGGCGGGATAACCCTGTCCAGCAGAACTATAATCCTTGCCTTTCTTAGCAAAACGCAAAACATATCCCATAATTAGGAATGGGTCTCTTATCAATGACATTTTTAATCCAATCAGGTGATATCCCACTGAATATTGATATTAAAATTAGGGTTTAATCCCTGGGTTCCCGGTTCCAAAAAGTCGGCCCCGATACCAGGGAAATTTACAGAACGAAACTGGGAATGAAGTGTGGCCCTGTTTGTGTACTGAACTGAAGTTTTCTGAATTGAAACTTTGTAGGATTTCGCCAGCCCTTCCATGCCTGAAATTTTTACAGTCCCAATTCCTGACAAACCATTTTCAACAAGTTCAACCAGTTCTGGAGGAGCCCCCCCCCCCCCCCCCCCCCCCCCCAATTCCTTTCAACAGAAAGATCTTCTTCACCCACTTCAAAGTTCACACAAGTCTTCATTTTCATTATCACTAGTATCACTATTCACTACCTCCTCCAACAACAACACCCTCTTCACAGCTGTCACCGGTATCCTCTGCTTCTGGTGACGGCAGTAAAGAGGGTGTTGATGTTGTGGAAGGTAGAGGTGATAATGCGAGTGATTCTGAAAATAAAGACGAGATGGATGCGGGTTTGGGGTTTCATACTTTTAGAAAAATAACTTTTCCGTTTGGAGATGGGAGATTGTCAATGAAATATGCTCATTATCATTACAATCAATGCGGCCTGTTACCCTAGTAAATTTGCTTGATATTACCCGGAAAATTTCCCCGTTCTGATGGTAATTTCATTCCCGTACCTGGTTTCGAGAAAATCAAGGAATATATTAAACCCCAATTAAAGTACAAAAAAACTTTTCCCATAATGCAACTAGGAATTCAAATCAATCCTGAAATGTTGATATTTCAACCTCAGTGTGCAGGAGAATTAAAAGAAGAATATTTGTAAGACGGTAGTTCATGATTATTTTTTTGTAGAAATGTATTATGTCATGGTAACAGAGGTATAGAGATTATTATTTTCTGAAAACTTTGTTGGTCAAGCTTTTACCTGTTATCTTTTCCATTTCAAACTGTATACTTCAGAGCAGGTACATTATGGATAGATTACTGTAGAACACTGCATTTGTGGGTCCACCCAATATGCTTATACATTACTCCAATTGGTGGATAAGCAGACACTCTGCTTATGAATCCAGGGCTGTTTCTCTGGAATTGTGAATATCTGTTGGGTGGCATATCTACCATAGTGTTACACTGCTTACAGAAAAAAAAACTCTAGGAATTTTATGGAGGATTTTCAAGGCTGCCAGGACCTTTACATCAAATTAATTTGATCATCTTTGATGCTTATTACTATTCTTATACATGTTTCAAACCAATAATACCTCCTCCTGAAACTGATATTTGGAAAGCTCTCATCGAGAACCCTAACATTGAGAGTGCTGTAGCTCAGTGGTTTCGGCTTGTACTTCAAAGTGAAAGGTCCATGGTTCAATCCCTGCTAGGGGTTACTACATTGTGTCCTTGGGCAAGGCACTTCAATTCAGTGGGGGCATGGTGGTGCTGTGTACTATTGCATACTGCAAATCGATGATGCACTTGTCTTCAACCTACGATAACCCTGCTTGTGCGGAGTTAGTATGTTGATGAGTGTGGTAGTTGCTCGTCGTTGCTCGGTGATTCTCTCTGGGTACTCCCGATTTCTCCACCCATAATGCCCAACATAAGGTGACCCTTGGTGTTGAAAGTGTTGTTAACCCTTAAAGGCCTATTTCCGATTTTTCCGACCTCAAGACAGGTGCCCTTAACATGCTATCATGAAGAGGTCCTGCTGACAAGACAAATTACCTAAGCAGTGATTTCTAGTCAAGTCTTGGCTGCCTTAACAGGCAGCCAAGACTTGACTAGAAATCACTGCTAAGCCATTAGACATATAGAGACTGTGGAATGGCGGGAATTCAAGACACTTGTCCAGGCCTGTAAGGGTTAAACCACAATTTATTTATTTATTGGTGTTTAAGGTCACATACTTATGCACAATGGCTAATCGTGACCGTGACAGTTTTACAGGTGGAAATCCACACAGCAACGACAAACAGCTGCCAGCTCCCCAATATTGAAACTCTGCAGTGCAGCACAGGCAGGGTTAGATTGGTTGAAGACATGCGCACCATCGACGTGCAGTACGCCTTAGTACACGGCGTCATTGTGCTCCCATGTGGACAATCAGGGTTAAGTGCCTTGCCCAAGGACACAATGCGGGAGTCCGAATCGATCGCTCAGACCGTCACCCATCTGAGGACTAACCAGGCTCGATGTTGCTTAACTTCGGTGATCTGACGGATGAGAACCGGTTACCGAAACGCCACCATGCCCCCCAACCGCAATAAATAAATAAAACATAATTTTTCTCAAAGCTTCCCAAAGATCAGTTTCAAGTGCAGAGTCAGAGAATAGAAAATTTAATTTTTGCAACAAACATTCAACAGCTTTCATGTTAACATGCTGACCAAACTGAACCAAGAATTCCCACGAATATAACATTCAAGGACTATGCTAGATTTTCACAATAAAGTCCGATTCTCAAGCTCTTCCAAGGATTGAGGACTAAAGTTTTAGTATTTATAACCCTCTGTACAATGGTGTCAAAACCTCTAAATTTCAAACTACACCTTGTACACATAATGCAACTGTAAATCATTTAACCAATTCAATCTTGTTCAACAGAATATAACATTCAAGGACTATGATCACAATGGGAGGAAGGTTGAGTTTTCAGCCTGAAGTTTCGATAATTTTTACAACAGTGTGCAGGAGATCAAGCAATTTCGAGGATCCAAGCAAACCCTTTTTGAGGAAGTTATTCAAACCACCGGGCACAATTACAATACACCATTAAAAAGCATTTCTTTGGGTTTTTTTTATTAGTGTTAAAGGTCACATATTTCTGCACATTGACCAAGTGTAGTCAATCGTTTATATCCATGTTGCCGATTTTAGAGGACTTCCTCGCCAGGCATTGGTCACCGGGTCCTATTTTACAAGTAAAACACAGTTTTACCACAATCAACAAGCACTGCTTCACTTTCCAGGTTTCCAACAGGGAACTGATGTCGAAATCTCTAAATTTCAAACTGCAACTTTTATCCAGAATGCAACATGGAATTATTTAACCAATTGAATCTTGTTTGACAGAGCGCAATGAGCTCTGTCAAACAAGACTGAATTGGTTCAATTCCATGATGTATTATGGGAAGTGGAGTTTTCAGCCTGAAGTTTCGATATTTTTACAACAGTCTCTAAGACTAGGCAATTTCGAGGATCCAACTAAACCCTTTTATGGAAAGAATTCCTGCCTCCAGGCAGAATTACACTGCACTGAGAAACAGCATTTGTTAAACCTTTACCCAACACAACCGATATCAAAATTTATTATTTTAAATTTCATTTTTTTTAAAAATTTTCAAAAAATTTCAACAAAACCATATCATGTGACCCCTCATTGGAACGAGCTCAATGAGCTCGTTCCAATGAGGGGTCACATGATAAGGTTTTGTTGAAATATTTTGAAAAAGTTAATTTTTTCAACTGCTCAATTTGCATATTTACGCGGGCTGATGCGGGCGATTCGTTAGGTAAAGGGTTAACTGGTAGAGTGCTCAATTATTTTTCAAAGGTGATTTGTAACAGAAATATTCAATGCTACCGGCAACAGGAGCCTTAGTTTAGCAAGCAGGGTTCTTGCAGGCAAGGACTGATCATATTTAAGGATATTCAAGACCGTTTCTCAACATTTTATAGCATTTTTTTTCAAGGCCTTACAACAACCAAATTCAAGGATTTTCAAGGCCTTACTGCCATGAATGATGATGTATGATCACTAGTCTATCCAACAAAGGAGGATGTTAATTACCCAGATCGTCAGCATTATTTATTTATTTATTGGGGTTTAAGGTCACATACTTGTGCACAATGGCTAATCATGACCGTGACAGTTTTACAGGTGGAGGAAGCCAGAGTACCCAGAGAGAACCACCAAGCATCGACGAGCAACAGTCAGCTCAACATTCCAACTCTGTTCAAGCTCCGCTCAAGCTGGGTTATAGCGGTTGAAGACAGCTGCACCATCGACGTGCAGTACGCCTTAGTACATGGCGTCATCGTTCCCCCATGTAGGCATCCGGGATAAAGTGCCTTGCCCAAGGACATAACGTAGGTCGTCCCGGACGGGGATTGAACACTCGAGACCTCTAGCAGAGAAGTCAAACAACAGTCTACCACTGAGCCACCGCACTCCCTATAGTCAGCATTTTTATTTTGCAAAAATTCAAGGATTTTCAAGGCTCCCTTGGCTATTTTCTTGGATTTCAAGTACTTGAACCAAACTTTGTTAAATTCAAGGCCATTCCTTAAATCCAAGGCCCCCGCAGGAATCCTGGCAAGATTTTGTTCATCAATAATTGTTTTGTTACTATTTATTGGAGTACCTGCTGGCACTCTCCAATAAATTGTAACAAAATCATTTTATATGATTTTTTCTTAATCTACTGCTGCACAAACGACAAGCTACAGTACACGGAATAAAGCCACTAAAGTGGCTTTCAGCACTTTTCAATAGAGCCCTGATAGTGGCTTCTTGCACTCTACCCGTTAATTATCCAATTTTTAACAATTACAACATTGTTATGACCAGTTTGCTCTTTGTCTACGCCAAGTAATTAACTAATGAGTTCACATGATTAACGGTCTTCTTAATCGGCCTGCAGCAAGGCAATCCATGGAAGTCATATTGTCAGTCTGAACACAGTTTTCCCAGAGATGAAAATCACAGAATTTGGCATCCTTGTTCGCAAGAAACAGAACAGCATTCATAATTTATCAGCACTCATTCCCACAAGCTCAACACAGAAGAGCAATCAATCCAGCTTGAAAAAAAGATCACGGCCGAGGTTTACCTTGCCTTGGATCTTGCATAATACGACGAAGTTTTGCATTGTCTGAACTGCCCACTGGTAATGGTAAACCTGAGCCTCGCATACTTATCCTCCCACCTGAGGAGGGAGTCGCAAGTCTACTTTCACTGATTCGACTGTCAGTCATCCCTTCCTGGGACTCGGAACCACGCGTTGCCAATGATAATCTGGTTGGCAGTCTATGTTCCTTAGTACGAGATGAGTGCCTCCTTGTATCTAGAGTGAAAGAAGAGAAAAGAAATGAGGAACGGAAAGCACAAAGCAAAGATGAAAAAAAATAATTTGCTGTGGTGGGTGATGAATGAAGCAATGGAAATGTTTAAACTTAAATATGGAAACAAAATTTAACCAAGCTATAAATGCATGCCCAATGCTTCTAGCTGAAAGTATTCTCACACATCCAGTTCGTTTCCTGCAATTTACAGTTGCAGATCAAACTTACAATACAAAAAGTGTTGCAGAAACTGAAATAAAGCAGGCTCCAGGAATTAAGAATGTAAGAATGCAGTGTTTTTTCTATTGATTTTTTTAATTTTGAGTACTGGAAAAAATGATTAATCATTAACCCTTTACCCAACGCAGACGATATCAAAATTTATTATTTTAAATATAATTTTTTTAAATTTTTCAAAAAATTTCAACAAAACCATATCATGTGACCCCTCGTTGGAACGAGCTCGTTCCAACGAGGGGTCACATGATATGGTTTTGTTGAAATTTTTTGAAAAAATAATACTTTTTCAACTGCTAAATTTGCATATTACGCGGGCGGATGTGGGCGATTTGTTGGGTAAAGGGTTAAAAAATATCATCCTTTTTTTTGAAAATGAAGACTTAACTCTTGAAATTAGTTTTCGTTTTTTGAAATACAATTAACTCAAAACAGCTGTAGCTTGTTAAGGACCCTATTTATCAAATCTTCTCTTTTCAACTCCTGAAATAAGAAGCCTCTCCTTCGAAATAAGCAAATACACTGTCTATTTTATTTTATTTGATGTTTTTTTGCTCGATGGTATTTAAATTATTTACAAAAGCACAGTTGATAGGTCTGCTTTGCGTAAAAGACATAATGGTTTTCTGACAAACAAGTTTAAGAAAAAGGTTAGTTCAATGTCGGATTCAACTATTCTCAAAATATATATATTTATTTATTGGTTTATAAAGAATCACTTTCGGCATCTATGGTTATATAATGACGGTAACACGAGTATCAAGTCAAGTTCAGCCAATGGTTTAAATGTAGGCTTCTTAACCCTTATTCCTCAGGACTGGAGCCGCTTCGCTTTTATTATTAGCCCTTTACCCAACGAATCGCCGGCATCTGCCCGTGTAATATACAAATTCAGCAGTTTAAAAAATATTATTTTTCAAAACATTTCAACAAAACCATATCATGTGACCCCTCGTTGGAACGAGCTCGATGAGCTCGTTCCAATGAGGGGTCACATGATATGGTTTTGTTGAAATATTTTGAAAAATTTGAAAAAATGATATTTAAAATAAAAAAATTCTGATTTCGTCTGCGTTGGGTAAAAGGTTAAAGTCTTTCAAAGGAGGAACTGGGTACCGAAGAGTATACAGCCATGACTCTGCTTCCTGGGAATGCTGCAGGTAAAATCATTTCGAAAAGATCAATGGTTAGTTTAAGAGGAAACACAACAAAAAAAAATGTATTCCCATTTGAAGAGAAATTTTTTGAATTTTATTCAAATTCTAATGATAAGGCCTACAAAAATTAAAAATTTGTTTCTCAGGCCCTCCCACCTGGTCCTTTTGGCTGCCGTATGCTCTTTTTATAACCAATGTTTTCATAAAAAAATTAAAAATTGAATGGTTTATGCCCGATATTTTACACAAAGTGGAATTTTTTTTAGATATTTGTCTCTTGAGAGCACCTCTTGCTCTCAAAGAATGAAATACACCACCACCCATAAACCGAGAACATGAACATTTGATGGCAAAGACATAATTACAGAAAAAATAAAATAAAAACCGCCCGCCCGCATAAAATTTTACAAAAAATGTCCTGAGAAACAGAAGATATACTTTGTGTGGCCTAACGAGTTTTTGTTTTTACTTTTCTTCATTATAGGTGTTTATTTGTATAAGGGTCACTTTCAAAATCTGTACCTGTATCGTGATTGCATCACAAGCATAAAGCAAAGTTCAGTTAATATTTGTTGGTTTTGGTTTTATTGGGGGTTTAACCCTTTACCCAATGAATCGGCCACATCCGTATGGGGTGACGGGAAAAAAATTGGGGCATAAATCAAGTACTTATGACCCAATAAGCCCTCATATCAAATTTGGTCCAAATCTGCCTCTCGATTTGGAAAATAGAAATTTTGGGAGGGGCAAATATTCTTGCCCCTTCCAATACGACGCCAAATATAGCCTCACAAACTTCTCTTGAACAAAACTGAGTCTACACCTCAAAAGGAAGCTGCACACCAAATATCAAGTCTCTGCTACTGCTGGTTCATAAGAAGATTTTAGCACACTTTTTGGGTGTGGCCTACCAATGGGCGAGGCAACTTGATTTGAATAAAATCAAACTGCGATGTCATAACAAACTATTATCTCAAATATCAATTAAATTGGTTCAGCAGTTTGGGAGGACAAGATGCAAACACCATATTCACGGACGACGGACAGTGAGTGATTACTATTGCTCTCCTGACTGAAAGTCAGGTAAGCTTATAAAAAAACATGCCGATAGGATCACCGATCCAATGTCGAGTTGTGACAGCACAAAAGTGGGTTTAATCATTATCAACTTATCGTCCGGAAACCAATTGTTTACAATTAACTATGTGAAGGGCTGTGACCTTGACCTTTGACCTAGTGATTCCCGAAATAAATAGAGCTCTTTCTTGCACCAATGCCAACCTACCTATGAAGTTTCATGAATGTAGGCGGAACCATTGTAAAATTATTATCTGGAAATCAATTGTTTACGATTTATAATGTTCAAGGTCACTGTGACCTTGACCTTTCACCTAGCAAGTCCAAAATAAATAGGGTTCTTTCTCTCACTGATGCCAAACTACCTATGAAGTTTCATGAACATGGGTCGAACCATAGTCAAGTTATCATCCGGAAACCAATTGTTTACAATTTACTATGTGGAAGGTCACTTTGACCTTGACCTTTCACCTAGCGAGTCCAAAATAAATAGGGTTCTTCTTCTCACTGATGCCAACCTAACTATGAAGTTTCATGAACATGGGTCGAACCATTATCAAGGTATCATCCGGAAACCAATTGTTTTGATTTACTATGTTCAGGGTCACTGTGACCTTGACCTTTGACGTAGTGAGTCCAAAATAAATAGGGTTCTTCCTCTCACTAAGACTAACCTACATATGAAGTTTCATGAATGTGGGTTGAACCATTATCAAAGTATCATCCGGAAAACAATTGTTTACAATTTACTATGTTCAAGGTCACTGTGACCTTGACCTTTGTCAAAACAAGTCCAAAATTAATAGGGTTCTTCCTCTCACCGATACCAACCTACCTATGAAGTTTCATGAACATGGGTTGAACCATTATCAAGCTATCATCCGGAAACCAATTGTTTACACCCACCCGCCCGCCATTCATCAAACTCTACGTCGAGTTTGACTTCGTCATAACTCGACTAAAAATTCTATTGCTGAGCAAACCTCAACTAAAGCTTTTAGTGTAAAGCCACTCCAGGAGATTTCAGGATCTTTTAGTAGAGTCATGATAGTGGCTTCTGGTACTCAGTCAGTTAAGGCCACTTTTAATATCTATGGTTATACAAGAACCACAAAACAAATATGAAGTCAGATTTTATAATCAATCAGTCATATCTATGCCACTTACTTTAGAGGACGTCTACCAACATGCTTTGACTGCCAGGCCAGATTTTACCAATACAAGAGAACTTGTTCACTGCACTAAGTTCTCTCTGTATTATTAGTCATGTTAAAAAAATTACTTAAAATTTAAATGTTCAAATATTGGCTGAAATGAGTTGCAGGATAACCATGAGAAAATTTCTGTCATGTTCTTCCTTTGTTTATAAATTACAATCCTTGGCTTTTCTTATTAAGAAATGATGTCAAGGATTGGAATTATCAATGGAGGAAAAAGGGAAAAATTCTCTTGCCGTTTTCTAAAACTTACTTCAGCTGGCACTGTAACTATCTTGCTGTTATTCCACGGTACCCTAAGTGGGCAAAATGTAAACAACACGAATAACTGCCAGGGCAGAGTATTGTGATTGCAAAACTGCTTTCTTTTGAATTGCATCAGGTCGGGACATTTAATTATCTATTGGGGCTCAATGACACTTTTGACAGCCAGCGTCATTTCATGTCGCACAGTTTTATGGGTGGAAAAAGCCGGAGTACCTGGAGAGAACCACCGAGTGTAGGTGAGCAACTGTCAGACTCCCCAACATACTAACTCCACACAAGCAGGATTAGCAGGTTGAAGACAAGCGCACTATCGACATGCAGTATGCCTTAGAACATAATGCCACCATGTCCCCATTTGGGCAATTGAGATGAAGTGTCTTGCACAATGACACAAAATGGTTGCCATAGGTGGGATTCGAACCGAAGACCTCTTGGCTTGCAGTCTGCATCTCTACCTACTGAGCCACCACACTCCCGCAGGTCGGGACAGGATTGTGATCATGACCCATTTACACCTTCCAATTGACATTTCATAAAAAATCCATCAAGAGGATCAGAGATCCAGAAGTCGAGTTTTGACATTAAATTCTAAAGAAATAAGCTATTTGTAGCAAGTGACCTTGACCTTGGGGCATAAGACTCTGAAATCGATAGGTGTCTTCCTTTCCTATAGGGTAACCTCTGGTGTAAGTTTGGTAAAGGTGCATCAAATAGAACTGAAGTTATTGCCGGAAACCAATTTGTCACAAAATATTCTATTGATAGTAACAGTGACCTTGACCTTGGGGCCCCAGACTCCGAAAGCAATAGGTGTCTTCCATTCCAATAGGGTAACCTGTGGTATAAGTTTGGTGAAGATACACAGAACAGAACTAAAGTTATTGCCCGGAAACCAATTTGTCACAAAATATTCTATTTATAGTAACAGTGACCTTGACCTTGGAGTCCCAGACTCCAAAATCAATAGGTGTCTTCCCTTCCCATAGGGTAACCTCTGGTATAAGTTTGGTAAAGGTGCTTCAAATAGAAGTAAAGTTATTGCCCGGAAACCAATTTGTCACAAAATATTCTATTTATAGTAACAGTGACCTTGACCTTCGAGTCCCAGACTCCGAAATCAATAGGTGTCTTCCCTTCCTATAAGGTAACCTCTGGTATAAGTTTGGTAAAGGTGCGCCAAATAGAACTAAAGTTATTGCCTGGAAACCAATTTGTCACAAAATATTCTATTGATAGTAAGTGACCTTGACCTTGGGGCCCCAGACTCCCAAATCGATAGATGTCTTCTCTTCCTTTAGGGTAACCTGTGGTATAAGTTTGGTAACCTCTGGTATAAGTTTGGTAAAGGTGTGTCAAATAGAACTAAAGTTATTGCTTGGAAACCAATTTGTCACAAAATATTCTATTTATAGTAATAGTGACCTCGTCCTTGGGGCGCGCGACTCTGAAATCGATAGGTGTCTTCCTTTCCTATAGGGCAGCCTCTGGTGTAAGTTTGGTAAAGGTTCGTCAAATAGAACTAAAGTTATTGCCCGGAAACCAATTGTTTACTGCCGCTGCCCGCCGCCAACAGCCCGCCCACTACTTCATCAAACTATAAGACGAGCTTGACTTCGTCAAAACTCGACTAATAAAATAATAATGTAAACTCAAGACTGAATCAAAAACAAACAAAAATAGAATTGTTTTCCCATCACCTTTTCGATAGGTGAAATACGATTTAGTTTGGAGCAGAAAACGAGAGAATTTCGGTCACATGTGACCCAGCATTAATCTCATCATACCAGATGTATCCAAACAGGTTTGATGATAAAAGAACAGAAAAGAAAATTTCAACCCTTTACGAAACGAACCGGCCATATCTGCCTACAAAGCATACAAATTCAGAAGTTGTATAAAAGAAAATTGCAACCCTTTACGAAATGAACTGGCCATATACGCCTACAAAGCATACAAATTCAGAAGTTGTATAAAAAAACTTTTCAAAAAATTTCTTAAAATATTTAAAATAATAAATTTTGATATCATCTGCATTGTGTGAAAGGGTTGAGATTTAAATTTATATCGAGGAAACTGAAAAAAATTATTTCACAGCTTTTGAGAGGTGTCACCTGAAGTCAAATTACAACTGAAAGTAATGCATTCAGAATGAAACGTAATATTAACCCTTTACCCAACGTAACGGCCAAAACCGGCCAGCGCTATTCTCAAAAATCGCCAATTAATTTTCAAAATATTTTCATTTTTTGTCTCAAAAACATAGGTTATGACCCCTCGTTGGAACGAGCTCGTCGAGCTCGTTCCAACGAGGGGTCATAACCTATGTTTTTGAGACAAAAAATGAAAAAATTTAGTTATTCAAGAATTTTTTTTGCAAGTGTCGTCTGCTTTTCATGTTAGGTAAAGGGTTAACACTATACAGGTACTGTGACTCAAAAAGTGGACAGTTAATTATAACCGGATTGTGACAAGGTCTCCATCTGGTTTAAAATCTCGGTCCGCTGTCATCACCACAACACTGTACAACTTACCTGCAGAAAAAAAAATATGTGAAAATTGAATTTCAGATGTTATTTTCAGTTGTTTTTCTTGATTCAGTCTAAATTTCGAAAGAGATTTTTTTATGAGATCTCAACCCAATGGTGCAAATGTCCCACAATCCTGAGTGAGAAAGGGTTGGCTTTTGCAATTACAGTATCCCAAATAGTCACTACATATAATGATTACAAAGTCTGAGTACTGGAGATGGGAGATACGCTATAAATAGACTGTTTTGTAGCATCGAGTCAATACCAATTTACTATATCAAGGAAATCTCAATACACCAATATTTTGGTTCTGAATGTGGAGGTTAATCAATCAAAAAAATACCGATCTTTAAATTTCAATACCACAAAGCTCTGCTGGGTACATTCCCATAATGCTAAGGGGTGAAACTTTTTGAAACGTTTCATTATTAAGTGAATGGCCCTTGATGAACTTGCGACTTGAGAAAATGATGGAAGACATTGAATGCCAAATTGCAACAGTTGAAAGTATCGAACTTGAGTAGCCAATTTAATAGTATATTTGGATGAGTTTGTTCAGATAGTTTTGTATTTATCACTAGCAGAAAAAAAAAACAAGAGGCCTGTCACGCCTAGAGAGCTCCGCTGAGGGCCACTGATCGCATGGGCATGTTTTCTAATACTAATATTGTTACAAACTTTAGCCGAAAAATTTTCAGTTGTCACGAAAATTATGGCTTGGATCGATTACACACCGCCTATTGACATTACATGACGTTATAAAGATTTTCTTGATCCTGTGACCTTGACCCTGTGGATTTACAGACCGCAGAATAATTGATGACACACCGTCTATTGATAATACATATTGTTATGAAGTTTGGTGGAAAAATATTCAGCGGTTTAGAAATTATGGCTCGGACAAATGAAATGTTGACGACGGACGGAGCTAAAAATCAATAAGCTTGTGCTTAACTTGTAATTAGGAAATTTATAATGTAATTATTACTTTTTACTAATGTGTATAACTAGCAGGCCCACTTGCAGAGGCCAGAAAATAAGCAGCCTGACATCTGCAGAATGAGGTCCCCAGTGGGTGAATTTGATGATGCTATCCCATACAGTGGCCCATTTTATCCTCTGGGTACCTCCTTCTGTTTCGTTTTGAGACCCTGATTCAGACTGAGATTCACAGAGGGTAAATTTAGTGATGCTACCCTGCTGTGCAGGGTAGCATCACTAAATTCACCCTCTGGGGACCTCATTTTGCAGATGTCAGGCTGCTTATTTTCTGGCTTGCCCACTTGTCCTATGATGGTAAGCCTGGCATGTGTGATGGAAAATTGTGTTGCGTTGCATATCATGGAAGATAATCAAAGTTGGTATTTCCAGCTGGATGGTATATATGGAATAGATGACTTTCGTTATAATTTGATTTCTATAACAGATATATGTCAGCGTTTTAAAAAATATTTTATATTTTCTTCTAATTATCACTCTGCGTATTGATGTCAAATTACTGAAATTTCAAGCAGCAAATTTTACCTATACTGCAACTATGGATTTTACAAATTCAATCTTGTTTGACAGAGCTCAATGAGCTCTGACAAACAAGCTTGGATTGATTAAATTCCTCATCGCATCATGAGAAGAATTTTCCTCTGGAAATTTTGATTTTTTGACAACATTGTGCAGAGGATTAAGAAGAGGGGATACCGCAGGTGAAAAAATAAATTTTTTTGCCATCAAAGATACCCACTCAAAATTAGTAGCTATTGCTTTTTTTTTTATTACGTGTATTGCAATGTTTGAAATACAATTCCAGTTTTAATTTTAATCAAAATACCCAAAACATGTGGTGATGCTGATATAAACTTATTGCACAATAAGTGTTATTTACAGTGGAAAATTCTATTACACTTCTTGTGATATTACGTTTTAAAACATTACTGTTAGAAATTTCCCACTATCTTATAAGGTAGAAAATATTTTTTCCAAGCGAAACCACACCAGTGTTTAAAATTACTGCAGAAATTGTCAAGAAACATATGAAATGATTATTAGATGATTCAATCTGAATTCATTAAGCATGAAGTAGCATAAAAGCATGAGAACAGAAAGCATGCACAAAGAATAGGAAACATGCAAGAATAAAAAAGAGTACAGAGGAGAACACTATCAGATATATAAGAATATAATACAAGGAACATACACTCCAAAGACTGCTTTCTTTCTAATACTGGGTAAGGTTATCACATAACAAGGTCTCAATTATCAATAACACACTCATGCATTTATCTACACATTGGAAATTTCAGGTGAAGCATTAAACCTTTACCCAATGCAGACGATATCAAAATTTATTATTTTAAATATCATTTTTAAAATTTTTTAAAAATCTTTCAACAAAACCATATAATGTGACCCCCTCATTGGAACGAGCTCGATGAGCTCATTCCAAAGAGAGGTCACATGATAAGATATTGTAGAAATTTTTCGAAAAATAATATTTTTTCAGCTGCTCAATTTGCATATTACACGGGTGGATGCGGGTGATTCGTTGGGTAAAGGGTTAAGATCTTCTGGGATTATTTATTTATTTGTTGGTGTTTAAGGTCACATATTTCTGCACAATGGTTAACTGTGACTGCTACGTAGAGATAAAATCAAATTTAGTCAATCGTTTGTACCCATGTTGTCCATTTTAGAGGATTCCTACCCCAAGCATTGGTTACTGGCTCCTATTTTACCAGTAAAACACAGCTTGTTTACCACAATAAACAAGCACTGCTTCACTTCGTGGGGTTCTCATTTTGATGGTCTTTTAGGATATCAGAACTGTACAGTTTGGTACAACTTGAGTGAATGCATGTATCATTCACCTTTCATTTGCCTCAAAAGAGACGAGGTAACCAATTTTTCATTCACCTGGATCTTCAACACATAAGAACACATACTCAAACTGCGCTCAAATACATTGCTTGGCTGTTCTAAAACCATGCACGACTTTCAGATATTATTTACTGGTGTTTAAGTATGCATATTTCTGCACAAGGTATAATCATGACTGCACCAAAGATATAAAGTCAAGTTTAGTCAATCGTTTAAACCCAAGTTGCTCATTTTAAAGTACTTCCACCCCAAGCATCATTGGTGACTGGGTCCTATTTTACCAGTAAAACTGAGCTTGCTCACCACAGTAAACAAGCACTGCTTCACTTCCTGGAGTTCTACAGGGGGAGAGGGGGGAATAAATGATAGCTAAAATATTATAGTCCAATCTGTGTTTCACTCAGGCAGACCACAAAACAGATGCATGTCGTTGAAAGATTTGGTGAACATGATTTCTGCAGGGTGTTGGTAATCCACTCAAAATGCATATTCAGTTTTCACTCACAGCATTTCTGGACAGGTCTGGGTGTCTGGGGTAAAATGAGGACTGGCCATGAAAGCCGAGCCCTTCTTTGGGCCAAAAAAGTTAAAAATTAATTAAAATTAATTCAATCTCAGGCAATTTATTCAAATCAGTGAGAAAGGGAGGGTTTTATTTTTAATTTTTATTTTTTTCTTGCATATAATGAGCAAGGATTGAGAGGCTTTCCACTGTCTTTTCACACACAGAATAAATGGAAAGTGCATAATTATACAAAATAATGCATTTAATTTTAAATATCAAGGGTCTAATTCCATGTTTGATTTGGCTTTTTATTACAACAGAACAGGTGCCCCAACATGCAGTCTCTGGGGAAACTTGCAAGTTACATTTTAACTGACTTGACAATTGTTTCTAGTCAAGTCTTTTTTGTTTGCCCAGAAACAACTGCAAGGCTACAGGATGTAAACTGTCTTTAGGCACATCCTTCAAATTTCTGTTATATACATCAATCCAAAAATGTATTTTTTGTCTTCCGATTTTGTGGTAATATTGGAATACACTGTAAGGCAATAAAAACGTCCAATGAGGGGGCTAAATTTCGTTGAGGAATTGCCTGAAAATCCAATCATTTTGGGGGAATTCCCCGAGTTTCAATATCAGCCCATTCCAAGTATTTTGCAATGAAAACAATGACTGTTCTTCCACTGGATCCAAATCTCAACTGGTCAAACTCTGTAAAAATCTTCTTTCTCTTAAACAAAACTTTTATAGAACAAAAACCTACCCTAAGAACACTGGTACTATCACAACTGTCCTCTGTCCATCTAGGCTATTTACATGGACATTTGGAAGTAAATATTTGGTCAGTAATACATCACGGATCTATACATTTTCATTCAAGATAAATAAAAGTCTATCCGGGTTCTTGGGGTAAAAATTACTATACTACTTGTAGTCTCAGTTTAAATACAAATACTTAACTGGTAGAGTGCTAAATTATTTTTGGCCATCAAAATTTGTTCACATACCTTTGCCTTGTTACAATTTGTGGGAGAGTGCCTACAGGCACTCTCCCACAAATTATAACAAGACAAGTCCTTACAGACTAAATAATATCACTTCAAAGATAATACAAAGCACATCCACTGAGATGAAGCCTTCAAGTTGCAGTGCCTTCACCTCAGAGTAAAACCAATTGTAGGCACTCTCCCACACACAAATTATAACAAGACAAGTCCTTACAGACTAAATAATATCACTTCAAAGATAATACAAAGCACATCCACTGAGGATGAAGCCTTCAAGTTGCAGTACCTTCACCTCTGAGTAAAGCCCAAATATGGGCTTCCAGCTCTCTACCAGTTAAGGAGTAGAACAATCCTTTCTCCATCTTCTATTTACTGGAAAGATCTCCAAATAAACTGATGATTCAAAACCTCATTAAGTAAATACTTATTTTAGTTCCTTTGGGCCACATAAAGTAAATCTTGTTTCTCAGGCCTTTTTTTGTAAAATTGCATGTTGGTGGGTGGTTTTTTATTTTATTTTTTTATTTTTGTAATTATTTCTTTGCCATCAAAAGTTCAAGTTCTTGGTTTATTTTATGTTTTAGGCCTCATAATCTATAGAATAGCATGGGTGGTGGTGTATTTTGTCCCTTGAGTGCAAGAAGGTTTTGTAATGCTAAAGCATTGCAAAGCCTTGTTGCACTCAAGGGACAAAATTATCAATTTTATTAACTCAGGTAAAATATCAGACATAAACCATTTAATTATTTAAGTTTGCATTGGTTATAAAAAGAGAGCATGTAGCAGCAAAAAGAACCATACGGGAGGGCCTGAGAAACAGATTTTTTTACTTTTTTAGGCCTTGTTTCTGGCTTATAAAGTGACAGAGATTAACACTTGAAATGAACTAGTGCAGTACGTTTATCTAGATACAAAAAAAATTACTACCAGCAAGTATACAGTAGAATTTCAAATGACTCAAGAAATATGAGCAAAAGGTACTTCAATGAAATTAAACTGGTAAATGGTTGGCTTTATCTAACATAAAGATCATAACACATCTGTGCTATTCTCAAAAATCATCATTAAAATTTTATTATTTTTTTTCAATTTTTGCCTCAAACACATAGTTTATGACCCAGGAAAGCACAAATTAAAAATTTGAGAGCCCCCCCCCCCCCCCCACCCCAAAGGTGATGTTAAAAAAAAATTTGCATAACACTTTTGAGCAAAGGTAACTAAAATCCTCAACGATGAGAATGCCCTGCAAGAAAATTTGCTGAAATTAGCAAAAATTCCCACCCCCAAAAAATTGTGAAAAGCAAGTTTCTTCAAAAAAATAAAAGAACACAGAGTGAACATGTTGCTTAAGAGATATTTCATTTCCATAAATTTCCACAAAAATGGTTTTTAACCCTTTGAACCCTGGTGGTATCTTCCATGTCAGTTCAATGTCAGTCCCGAGTTTGATCCCCGTCCGCGGCGACCCACATTGTGTCCAGGGGCAAGGCATTTTACCCCGATTGCCTACATGGGGGCACTATGATGCCGTGTACTAAGGAGTACTTATTATTTATTTATTGGTGTTTAAGGTCACATATTTTTACACAATGGCTAATCATGACCACAACATGAGTATCAACTCAAGACCAGGGGTGAGCTTTAATAAGCCATGTTGCCCATTTTAGAGAGGGTTTATACCTCCCAAGAACTGGTGACTGGGTCCTATTTTACCAGTAAAACAGGGTCTGTTTACCGCAGTGAACAGGCACGATTTCACTTTCCAGGGTTACCATGGGGGACTAAGGCATACTGCACATCGATGGTGCACATGCCTTCAACCGCTGTAACCCTGCTTGAGCGGAGCTTGAACAGTTAGAATGTTGAGGAACTGATAGTTGCTCGTCGATGCTCAGTGGTTCTCTCCAGGTAATCTGGCTTCTTCACCCGTAAAACTGTCATGGTCATGATTAGCCATCGTGCATAAGTATGTGACCTTAAACACCAATAAATAAATAATAAATAACGACACTTTCCAAAGCCACAGTCGGCCTGTGTCGGACAGTTTTTCGTTTTGGTGAAAGCTGGAGTAACCGAAGTGAAACACACGGAAGGGGCGAGCAACTTGTCCCCTGATTTCCAATGTGTTCTATGTGCCTACTGGCACATAGAACACATTGGAACTCAGGGGACGAACTGCCATACTCCCAAACATACTAACTCCGCACAAGCAGAATTAGCATTGGTTGAAGGCAAGTGCACCACCGACGTACAGTACACCTTAGTACACAGCGCCACCTTGACCTTAAATAGGCAACTGGGATTAAATGCCTTGCCCAAGGACACAATGCAGTTACCCCTGGTGAGGATCGAACCGTCAACCTTTCGGTTAGAAGTCCAATGCCGTAACTACCGAGCCTCTAACAAACTGTCATTAAAATTACACAGTCAATGTGACCTTAAACACCAATAAATAAATATAATAGTTCAATGTTAGCAACAGGAAGAGTCCACATTCATTATTTGGGAGTACACCAATTCATTTATTTATTTGTGTTTATGGTCACATACTTATGCACAATGGCTAATCGTGACTGTGACAGTTTTAGGGCCCTGCGATTACTTGAATTTCGAGTCAGAAAGCAAAATCGACTCGACTTGTCTCCGATTTGCGGATGTCCTTTTTCTCAAGGCGATTCGGTCTCGATAAATGACAGAGTTTTCATTGTGAGTTCTTTCTTTAAATCCAGTTTGGCCACAAAAGAAATAAGAAAATATGTTACAAAACCCTATTTGTATCACTGTTAAACGATACCAACATGATTTACTGACGTCTCATTGCGGCCTTAGTAAAGTTGGCATTATACGTAAGTCGAAATAGGATTCATCACCTGAAGATAAGGCTTTTCTCTCAAGGTGAAATTCCCAATGGATGGTAGATAACTCTATTTGTGTAGAATGAAGTGGACTCCGAACACTCGAGTCTGTATACTTCCGTTAAGTGTTTTGACTGCATGAACAACCCAATATGCCGTGCCTAATTTGGAAAACGTGTTAAAATTTGTCAAACAGGCAAGAAAGGTCGGTAGCTTGTACCTAAATATGAATACATGGAATAGTTAGCCGATTCAAACTAGCATTTACGCGATGAAAGAACTTTAAATCCTTCTCTGTTAAGAAATGGGGCCGTCGGTTTTATAAGAATCGACTTGAAAAATGACTCGACTCGCCTGTTTTAAACTAGAATCGAATCAAGAATCGACTTGAACTAAAACATAACTCGCAGGGCCTTACTATGCTGCCCACTTCAGAAGACTTCCTCAGGCATTAGTTACCAAGTATGTTTATCCAGTTTGTTCATTTATTGGGGTTTAACAACATTTTCAACAGCTAGGATCCCTTCATGTTGGACAATATTACAGATGGAAGGTGCCAAAGTAATCCGAGAGAACCACCTAGCAGCAGGGCTTTCAGGCCACTACGTTCAGATTGCTGCTAACTATTGTAAGGTCTATGAGAAAGGTTGTTAGTACAATTACAGTACGAGTCAATTATATTTATTTATTTATTGGTGTTTAAGGTCATATACTTATGCACAATGGCTAATCATGACCGTGTCAGTTTTACGGGTGGGGGAAGCCGGAGTACCTGGAGAGAACCACCGAGCAACGACGAGCAGCTGCCAGCTCCCCAACATCGTAACTCCGCACTGCAGCACAGGCAGGATTAGATTGGTTGGAGACATGCGTAACATCGACGTGCAATACACCTTAGCACATGGCACCATTGTGCCCCCATGTGGACAATCAAAGTTAAGTGCCTTGCCCAAGGACACACCGCGGGAGTCTGAATTGATCGCTCAGTCACCCATCGAATGATTTAACTGGGCTTGACGTTGCTTAACTTCGGTGATCCGATGAGAACAGGTTACCGCAACTCCACCGCGACCCCCCAGTACTAGTCAAAACAAGTTGGAGGATAACCGCTATAAACTATGTATCTTTCTCTTCTGACACTGATAAGATAAGAATCTGACATCATTTTCTGAAAAGCTCTCGTCGAGAGCTTTCCAGAAAATGATGTCAGATTCTGATCTTATCACTCCAGGAGCAGCAGTCAATAGTTAAGCCACAACTTATTTTGACTTGTACTGTATTTCTACACTGCACAATATTTTTGGAATCTTGGTAGTGCTGTCATTGAAAAATGTTCCAGGTGGAATCAATGTTAACTCAATTACCAACCAACGTTGACCTCAAAATGGACCTGTAGGTGAGGGGGAAAAATACATCTTTCAAGTGTAGCTCTCGCCGAATTCAATGAGAAAACAATGAAAAGTTCATAAACAATAGTAATCTTTTATCATTCATTTATTCTATCCCTTGAATAAAATCTGTGGAAATCAAACAGAGTTCAGTCATGAAGTGTAACGATATATGTTATCACAGCCCTCATTTGAAGTTACCAGATGTGTGTCATGCCGAGTAACTCTTCCAATGACTGGAATAAGTGCAGCATCATTGTGGCAATTACAAGTTCATAGTAACAAAATATTTCTGCTCAACTAGTACTGTGGATTAATTAATCTTTTGGGAAGAAAAAACACACAAGATATATTGAATGGTTATATTTATGCCAAGCCAAAATTTTATCAAAACAAATTCACCTTCTTTCCCTTCCGATTTTGGACTCGAGCTGTCCCTAAAAGGACGAAAGTGACGAATGCCGATAGTTTTAAAGGACTTGGTGGTTCGAGAAATGGCCCAAGAAGTCGACTTTTGAGTCAATTATCATACTTGACTATTTGACTCCAGCAATCATCCAAACACTAAGTGGAATCTTTGAAAGTGGTTAGAGTACCATGTGGTAAATTTCAGTGCTGAAGTCACAAAATAACTGTTCTGGAACTATAAATCTGCCTGTTGGGTCTTCAGCTTTCTCATATAAACTGGCAGGTATGACTGTGGGTGAATGTCCATTCAATGGTGGAATGAGAACATCACATTCAGGTACCTTATATCAGCAAGCAATTTTTTTTTAATTGTAATATCAACAAGAGGCGCCGTGTGGCCTGAGTCGCTCACCTGACAATGTTGTTTAAAGTAGGATATAATTAGCATATATGGCCAGTCAGACTACAGAAGACCAAAGATTTGCCTTGTTACAAATTATGGGAGAGTGCCTATTCTCCCATAAATTGTAGCAAAGCACAGACACATGAACAAATTCTGATAACCAAAAATAATTTAACACTCTACCAGTTAACGAAGGATTTAATTAGCATCTATGGCTAGTTATCACTACAAAGGAATGAAGTTATTTAATTATATATAACTGTTGTCAATACCAGATAATTTTCTTTCTGGTATTGAGATGCTACCACACAAATAATGCGCATATTTTCAATAATGAACAAGCCAAGACCAATACTGGGTCTGGACCTGCGTCGCTGCATGTAATTGAATCGGCAAACAGGAAGTGGCTGCACGGCAGATCTGAAAATGTCTTACACGATACAACTCATCATTATGAAGCAGCAGACCAAATATAAAATCAATCCCTTGCATAGAAGCCGAGAAAACCTTGACGGAAAATTTCAATGTTCAATGGGTAGAGAAAAATTTCAAAGTATCGGCAAACAGGAAGTGGCTGCATGGCAGATCTGAAAATTGCTTACACGATACAACTCATCATTATGAAGCTGCAGACCAAATATAAAATCAATCCCTTGCATAGAAGCCGAGAAAACTTTGACGAAATATTTCAATATTCAGTGGGTACAGTAAAATTTCAAAGTATCGGCAAAAAGGAAGTGGCTGCACGGCAGGTCTGAAAATTGCTTACACGATACAACTCATCATTATGAAGCTGCAGACCAAATATAAAATCAATCCCTTGCATAGAAGCCGAGAAAACCTTGACGGAAAATTTCAATGTTCAGTGGGTAGAGAAAAATTTCAAAGTATCGGCAAACAGGAACTGGCTGCACGGCAGATCTGAAAATTACTTACACGATACAACTCATCATTATGAAGCAGCAGACCAAATATAAAATCATTCCCTTTCATAGAAGCCAAGAAAACTTTGACGGAAGTGTTTCGGACGGACTGATGGACGGAGTCGAGCGGTTACTAGTCCTGCTCTGCCGCTGGCGACGCACGTAAAAAGAGGGAGTCCAAATATAAACCTAGGGACTTAACTTGAACAAACTTGAACTAAGCACCTCCATCCCTGATGGCAACTTTTTTTTTTTACTTTTCCATTCTACTGGTCCTAAGGATGCTTCATACCAAATGACAGACCTCTGTTCTGCAGGATTTGGGAAACACAGGCATTTGAAAATATTTCTATTTTTAGTTTCTGGGGTTCCCCTGAGGATGCAGAATTTTTTTTTATTTTGCACAAATCATGTACTTATGTCTCAATGGTACCACATACCAAATTTGGGTTCAAATCGGCTCAACAGATCAGAAAATAGAAATTTTGGGCAAGGCACAGGCAAATATTGTTCCACAAACTTTGAACAAACCTGATTCTACCCCTCAACAGGAAGCTCAGTACCAAATAACAAGTCACTGTACCCATTGGTTCATGAAAAGATTTTTTTTTAAATTCCGGAGCATTTTCTCCCACCCCCTCGCTATGGGTCTGGGCAAGTTCATTTGAACAAAAACAAAATGCAATGTCAGAACAAACAATAACCTAAAATTTAACTGAAATCGGTCCATTGGTTTTGGAGAAGTGGCAAACAAAACCTTTATGCAGGATAACGACAAACAACAGATGAAAAGCGACAAAGTTCACTCTGACTTTCAGTCAGGTGAGCTAATAGACAAGCATACTTGGGGCCGAAGTTCAGCTCAATTTACAAACAGCATGGACATAATGTTGGCTATTTTTAATAAACTGTTTCTCAGTAACAGTGATTAAACCATTTATAAGTTGATTTGTCTTGAAATCAGCAATTACCGAGGAAATATTCCACCACCTCGTCCTAATAATTTTCCATTTCCTTAAAATGCAAAAAAAAAAAAAAAGAAGAGACAAAAATAAAACTGTGAGTGTTCTTTGAAAGTTTGTGCCATTCTTCGAGTATTGCTACCATTCACAGCATAAATAACTGTCCCCAAAGAATGAAATGCAAAGCCCTTTTGCATGTCTAGAGTTAAAGAAAAGAGATTTGGAAGAAAAACAAATATGGTTTCAAAATTATCAGTGTAATAAAAAATAAGAGTAGAATATAGAAAAGGTCAGAGATATTCTGAAAGATAGATTGAACCCATTTTATCCTATCTAATAAATAACACCCCACACCCTGAGCAGAGGATCTCCAAGAAGGCCAAAATTAAAGTGAACTTGATGAAATTGACCAGAATATTAGGTCTGGACCAAGCCTTTGATTCGGTTCAGACCCAATTAGTGGACAATTTTCGTGGATTTCACAATAAACTGAGGACCAGTTGGGTATTCTTTTTATCACACAATCTCAAAACCCAACAGAAAATGCCTGAATGGACAGACACGCTTCAAAAATGCAGGCCTGGCATTCTTAAAAATTCAGGTCTAAAAATTGCTCCCCTTGCATGGCCTAGGTGAGCGATCAGCTCTCCTCAAGCTTACAAAAGCTAAAAGAGGCTAAATGAAATTTTAGTGAATTAATGAATTCTGTCTAGTGGGCTTTGTACATTTTATTTGGTGCTGCTAACAAGGTAGTCTCTGTGAGAGGGCTACACTACCCTTCCACACTCTGGGCCTTGGCAAGGCCCAGAGGTGTGGGAGGGGCAGTGTGGCAGTCTTACAGAGACCACCAACATAGCAGAATCTGAAAAGATGTGGGTTTTAGGAATAGGTGGTTATGGTAATCATTATTTTCTAAGGCCAGGAGGGCAAGTTTTGGCCCAGATTTTTTTTTGAGGCGAGCAGTAGGCGAGCGAATAAATTGCTCACCAGAAAATGCCAGGCCTGAAAATGCCTTGATGTACGTTGTTAAAATGTTTTGTTTGGCAGTGTCCATTCCAACAAATAGTGATGCAGATATTTTCAAACATTCAATAACAGAATTTTATTAAAACAATCTGTTAACCCTTTAACACAATCCACATGATATTGTTTTTATCTTTTAATTATTGTTTTTTTACATTTTTCAAAACGTTTCAACAAAGCCATATCATACGATACCCTTCATTGGAATGAGCTGAACAAGCTTGTCGTTCCAATGAGGGGTTCACACATGGTTTTGATGCAATTTTTCGAAAAATAAATTTTTTTATGACGGCTTAATTCGTTAGGTAATTCCAAAAGTTGGTTTCAGATCACAAGCCAGGAATAGAACTTAAGGGAACGCCACCTGGCAAACAGGCATCCAACACCTAAATCACTAGGCCATTGCACACTGTCAAAAATGTGTGTGTGTGTGAGTGGGGGGGAGGAGACATGCTGTGACATAAGGTGATGCTTTGCACCACTAATCTCTATTGAATATTTTATAGTCAAGTCTCCTTCTTCCATCAGAAAAAGTTTTTCGATACCACCACATCAAAATGACTGTTAGTAATCGATATTTAAAAATGTTTTACAATAAAGTAATCCCACAGGAAACAAATATGGCTTTCCTTTCACACATTTGAAATAGCCAATAGGACACTATTGTACTGGACATATGCTGTGCTACAAAAATATAACAGTGAGAGTTTTCTATCTGACAGTTATTTAGCACAGTACAAGAAAAATGGGGAAACTATCAGTTTATCATGAGTGGTCCATGAGCTGAAAGTGGGTTAAATATAATTTTGGGATGTCATCATGTTGTCAGTCAGGTCAGGTCAGGTCAGGTCAGGTCAGGTCAGGTAGTTTTAAAATATACCCTGTTATATTGTGGAAGTGAATTCAAGTGTACTACCATTCGCAAATTTATACAGTGAAATAATGTTAACTGGTTGAGGGCTAGATTATTTTTGGTCTGAATTTGTTATTCAAAATTTGTTTTATTGCAAATTATTGAAAAGTGCCAACAGGCATTCTCCAATAATTTGTAATAGCTAATAGAACAAATTTATATAATCAAAATATTTGCATTGGACTGAATATGAAACATGGGCAAGAAAAACATTTACATTTGGTCCGGTATCCTCATTTTTTTTTAAAAGCCCTGATAGTGGCTTCAAGAACTCAACCAGTTAACTGTCTAGTCACTTTGCCCTTGAAAAATATTCTAATTAACAGGAGCATGCAATTAACAGGAACTGGGGTCATTGTCTAGTGATAAGCTGAATATTTAATCTATCTTGTTTGATAGAGCTCCTAGATGTCCATCAAACAAGATGTTATATATTAAAAGCATATATTGCATGTATTGAGGCAAAAATGTCTATAAATAGGGGTGGGGCAGAGGGGTTCAGTGGTAGTAAAGCCTGAATATAAGCAACCTGTCATTTGCAAAATGGGGTCCCCAGAGGGTGAATTTGCTGATGCCATATCCCATACAGTAGGCCAATTTATCCTCTTGGTACACCCTTTTGGTTTGGCTTGAGACCTTGATTCAGACTGAGATTCAGAGGGTAAATTCTGTGATGCTACGCTGATGTGCAGGGTAGCATCACCAAATTCACCCTCTCGAGACCTCATTTTGCAGATGACAGTCCGCTTATTTTCAGACTTGGTGGATGTCAGAAGTAATTCTTTTGACAGATCAAAAGATTCATTATTCAATTAACAGGAGTTTCCTCTCTAACCCATCTGCAACTAGAGGTACTGTGAGCAAGCTCACAAAGTGATAGCCCCCGTGCCTGTCAGAACAGAATTATATTGCTTCATGTACATCTTCATATGGAGTTCTTCCATTGTGTAAAGTTTCATGAAAATTCTTCAAACGGTTTAGGAGGCGTTGCGCTCATAAGGATGGACAGACGAACGGACAGGGTGATTCCTATATACCCCCAAACTTTGTTTGCGGGGGGTATAATTAACAAGTCAAATCTGTATTGAAGGTGTGGTAAATGCTTTAGTGTTTGAAAGTAAAATCCAATTAACAGGGATAATCAGTTATCAAATATCCAATTATGCGGGCTCCACCTTTATTGTTTCTTGCTCTCTTTACTCTGATCGAAGATTGTCCAACCCATCAGCAGCCCACTGATTCTTGGTAGCATTAAAAACATAAGATCTTGTATGACAAGAGCTTGGCAGGCATAATGGGTTATATTATATCTGTTAATCCTGAACACAAAAGAAAAATGAATTGAAATTGCTACAACTCAGTAGATGATCACAACTGCACTGCACTCGTGTAAAGGATAAAATGGGTTTGTTGATCCAAGCTGTTCACTTTACAAGGCAGTGAAGAGAACCTAGTAATAGAATGAATACACTAACAGGTGAAAGCATGCATCTATTTCAATACATCTAAACCATCACCACAATGAAACTTCTAATGATGACATGTTAATAATGCTTTTATGCTATATATTATTAATTAGAAATGAATGAGGTGTTTTAACCCTTTACCCAACGTAACGGCCAAAACCGGCCAGCGCTATTCTCAAAAATCGCCAATTAATTTTCACTATTTTTTTCATTTTTTGTCTCAAAAACATAGGTTATGACCCCTCGTTGGAACGAGCTCGTCGAGCTCGTTCCAACGAGGGGTCATAACCTATGTTTTTGAGACAAAAAATGAAAAAAATTAGTTATTCAAGAATTTTTTTTGAGAGTGTCGTCTGCTTTTCACGTTAAGTAAAGGGTTAAATGTTATCTTTTCCATGGGTTCAGCCACTTCAAAGGAGCAGTTCTTTTGGTGGACGAATTCTACTTTTCCTCTACTTAATTCACATGAGTCGTATCTGTACTCCAAACTGGCCATGCTGGACCTCCAACAGTCCAAATCGGGAACTGCAGACTCCCATTTGTATGGCCGACTGTGTGTGCGACACAATCGCAAGTATCAAATCTAGTTTTTTAACCCTTTACCCAACAAGAAAAGCAGACAACATTTGCAAAAACAATTCTTGAATAACTAATTTTTTTCATCTCAAAAACATAGGTTATGACCACTGGTTGGAACGAGCTCGACGAGCCCGTTCCAACGAGGGGTCATACCTATGTTTTTGAGACAAAAAACGAAAAAAATAATTAAAATTAATTAGCGATTTTTTAGAATAGCGCTGGCCGTTTTTTGCCGTTATATTGGGTAAAGGGTTAAGAAAGTACATGATTACTAGCAAGGGACTATTGATAGCTTAGACTCCAATCCTGACAAAAATGTCCCGATTGGAAAATTATGGAGGGGGGGGGGGGGGATTGTAGTGTCACAACCCCTCCCCCATCCGTACACCCTCTTAGTGGCACCCCTGGATATAAATGAGATACAAAATTAAATGATATGGGCTTTTAAATAATTATTCATTAACTCTTCAATGCTTGGACATTTTTGTACATTTTTGCTACCAGGTCTTATAATTCGGCGAGAATCACCCACATCTTCAGTAGTCCCAACTAGGACCCTCCAATTGTTATCCACTCCTCCTATTTCCCTTAAAGGAAGTGAGAGGAGGAGATAATGACCGATGAGACCTGGTTAGGACAATACTTTCACGGACTACAGCATATAAAACTGTATGGAAATAACGCACTTTGTCAGTATTTTTATTTTATGACTATTAAAGGCTTTTCAAGGCCAACAGGCCCATTTTTCAGGAATTCAAGGCACTGAATGGTGCTCAAATTCAAGGCTATTCCTTGAGAATCCAAGGCTCCACGGGAATCCTGTGTATACCCTATTGGTGGACCTTGACAAGTTCAACCAATCAAAACTTGCAACTCATAATGTGCTGTTTAACCCTGTCACATAATAACTGCCTTTATTACATATAAACATCAACAAACAATGGAGAAAGTGGAAATTAGATGATTGAAACCCTGCACAAGTGAGTCTGAAAAAAGAATTAGAATTGGAAGAGAAAAATACAAAGTTTAACCCTTTACCCAACACAGACGATTTCAAAATTTATTATTTGAAATATCATTTTTTAATTTTTTTCAAAAAAGTTTCAACAAAACCATATCATGTGACCCCCTCTTTGGAACGAGCTCAACGAGCTCGTTCCAAAGAGGGGTCACATGATATGGTTTTGTTGAAATTTTTCGAAAAATAATATTTTTTCAGCTGCTGAATTTGCATATTACGCAGGCGGATGCGGGCGATTCGTTGGGTAAAGGGTTAAGTCCAAAGAGAGTAGGGACTATGACAAAAAACATGTTAGAACAAACATATTGAACTGATTGACAGAGCTTACATGGTTTCTTCCCGACGATTCCTCAGAGATGGCTTACATATGGCATGTGATTTTTTTACAGGCCAATATCAAGTTACATATCAAAATCTGGGCAAGAGATTTTATGCTGCAAACTAAGTCTTTTCATTTTGTCTGGGGAAAAGTGAAAATATTTTATATTTCGACATCCCAAATTTTTCTTAAAATTGTGTTTTTAATGCTTTGTTTAACATAACTAGAGGTGGCTGCCAGTGGTGGCCAATCCCCCGAAAAATCATCCGATACAGTAACCTTGGTAAAATATTACATTAAATTAACCCAGCCAATGTTGGTATTATTTACTCAAATGATATACAGATAAGATTACATGTGTTGGATGACATGTCAAGTTGAGTTTCGATCGGGACCGATGAAATTTTAAGTTCAAGGTCACTGTGACCTTGACCTTTAGCATAATGGCCTAAAAAATAAATAGGGTTCTTTCTTTCATCAAGCTCAACCCATAAGACAAGTTGGGTTTAAATCGGGCAAGTAAAATTTCAATTAGAGAAGCCAACTCAGGTAAATTTTTAAGTTCAAGGTCACTGTGACCATGACCTTTGGCACAATGACCTCAAAATAAATTGGGTTCTTACTCTCATCATGCCCAACCCACATGCCAAGTGAAGCTTCAATTTATTTATTGGTGTTTAAGGTCACATACTTCTGTACAATGACTAATCATGACAACATGGAAATAAAGTCAAGGTCAGTCAATCATTTCTACCCTATGCTGCCTATTTTAAAGGACTCGCACACCAAGCATCAGAGACTGGGTCCAATTTTACCAGTGCCAGTGAAAGAGAACTTGTTTACCACAGTAAACAAGCACTGCCTGCTTCACTTCCCAGGGTTCCCACAAAGGTGTGGGGGGGGGGGGGGGGGAACTTTAATTACAAAGCGGAAACCAGCACTGATAAAAATTAAAGTTCAAGATCACTGTGACCTTGATCCTCTACAGAATTTTTCAGGAAGATAAAAAGCATAAAACATTTCTTTAAAAAAATATTCACTAAAAATTTGCCTTTTTTTCCATGAAAAATATAGATTATGACTTCTCACTGTGACAAGCTCACAAAGCTCATTCAAACTGAGAAGGGGGGGGTCATAAGCTATGTTTTTGAGGCAAATATTGAAAAAATAAAATTTGCATGGCGATTTTTGTGAATAGGGCATTTGAAAAATGGTTTTGGCCATGGGTAAGGCAAAAGGGTTAAACTTTTGTGCCATATGAGAGCTTCTTGCTTTTGATATTCCAGTCCACTTTTTTTCCTGGACTCAGTACAGTAAAAAAAACTCTGATTTTCAGTTATTGTTGAATAGACTGTTTTTTCAAAATATACTGGCATTCATTTCTCCATAAACTTCCAGAGATAGGTGACTGGGTGATTTCCCCAGAAGAAAAAATCCTAATCAAATAAATAGTATTTTGCTTATTTCCCTGTTGAAGCCGAAGGGCCTTAACATCATTAGTTCGAAGATCCATAAGTTCTCATGTCTTCATTAAGTAGCACTGATTCTATCTGGGTTGGAGCTCTGAACCAGTCTATACATTTGACTGGCAGAGTGCTAAATTTGTATTGGTCATCAAAATTTGTTCACTTGTATTTGCCTTGTTACAATTTATGGGAGAGCGCCTCTAGGCATTCTCCCATAAATCTATGCAGACAAAACTAGAGATGGTCTGTTGCCCGCTATACCCCCACCGTGGCATACTGCCTGGAGTGGGAGACTGTAAAGGGGCATTCAATTTTTCTAAGTAAAAAAAAATTCCAATATGGCCGCCAGTCGGCCATCTTGAAACTGAGCAGGAAAAGATTATGTAATGCACTTCCCCTCATCATGTTGATCATTTTTGTGAAATTTCATGAAAATGCGGCTAAAACTGTGGAAGTAGTTCGCTCCACAAGTTTACATTAAAAAATCCAATATGGCCACCAGTCGGCCATCTTGAAAACGAGCAGGAAAAACATGTCACACTTCCCTTCATCATGTTGATCATTTTTGTGAAGTGTCATGAAAAATGCAGCTAAAACTGTGGAAGTAGTTCGCAACAGACCGATGACGATGACACCGACCGACAGACAAGTTAACTCCTATATACCCCACCTAAAACTTTATGTGGGGGTATAATAATAGCACGTCAAGGAAAGTATGAAGCACCTCTATAGAATATGAAGACTTCAAGCTGTGATACCTGCACTTCAGAATAAAGCCCAAATATGGGCTTCTAGCACTACACTGACAAAATTAATGGTGAATAGTATATCAAAGTTTCCTCAAATATCAAGTCCAAAATTTTTTTGTGTCCTGACATACTGTATTATTTATTTATTGGTGTTTAAAGTTGCGTGCAGGATCTGTGGCTATTTCACGACTGCAACAGAAACATAGAATGCAGCTGAACAATCATTTATACAATACTGCTCAGTCTAGAGGATTTCTGGCCCCCGCCGAGGTAACCAGGTCCCATTTCATCAATAAAGCAGAACTTGTTTTCCAGCCGTAAATGAGTATAACTATTGGTCCACTTTCTCAGGCCTGATCGTTTGTAAAATGCAGGAGGGACATTATCGTCTTCCTTATTCTAGACCTGGAGAGGAATTTTACTTTATTTTAATCGGTTTGAGCATTCCTGTGTGCAAATGTTGCGGGCTAAAAGTTCTGCCAGGAGATGTTTATGGCTCTTGCTTATTTTGATTTTGTGAGGGTAATCACCCTCCTCAAATCATCATGCCTGCTTTCCAGGATTCACATAGGGGCTGCTATTTGTCACAGTTGTCAAATAGATGCCATTGCATCTTAACACGTTACAATTAACCTGAATATTTGGGAAAATAAAGTTTTTTTCAGATATTAAGAGGACATGTAGTTACAGAACTTGGTGTACATTATATTTCTATAAATCTACATGAAAATGGTCCCGAGGACCATTTTCATGTAGATTTATAAAAAAAAAAAATTTCAGCAATTTAAAAATAAATTATCTGAATGCAACTGATCAGCTGAACTCTCTCATCTCTGTTACCCAAGAAAACCTACATTGCACAATTTCCAGGGAACCAATGCAGAAGAAGATTTGGTAGAAAATGTAAAAATAAATGTTAAGATTTCTACAACTGATTAGCACTATCTTACTTCCATAATCTGGAGGCGTGGCTGTTGGTATAGGAGCTACATCTGTTCGCCCTCGACCTGGTGCAGCTGTACCATGTAGTGGTCTAGTTGTTGAACTGTGTATTTTTCTATCTCTTTCTGTATCATCACTATTTCTGCCACCCTGGAATTGATTTTTAAAATTTTATTATTTTTCAAAGTGTGATTTACTGGGATTTCTGGGTTTGATTATAAACGATAACTTCACAAGTGAATTATGCAATCAACAATTGTGTCATGTAGCCATGATCGCAAACGAAGACGCTTTGCAGTGGGTGTAATGGGGACTTCATTGTTTTTGTTTTTTTTAACCCTTTACCTAATATGAAAAGCAGACGACACTTGCAAAAAAAATTCTCATGTAGCTATTATTTTCATTGTTTGTCTCAAAAACATAGGTTATGACCTGTCACTGGAACGAGCTCGTTCCAATGAATGGTCATAACCTATGTTTTAGTGACAAAAAATGAAAAAATAATGAAAATTAATTGGCGATTTTTGAGAACAGTGCTGGCCGTTAGGTTAGGTAAAGAGTTAAATAATATAATTATCGTTAATAATGAAAAGTAATAAACAGAGTAATCGCTTGACTGGGCTGGTTACGTGAAATACTTCATTTGAGGCGAGGGACTATATTGTAAAACACTCGTGTGCAATCGTGCTTGTACAACATCTGGTGCTAAAACAGTTGGCCCATTTTTGTAACTGGCTAACCATCAGGCATAACTGGATTTCAACCGGATAACCATTAATTTTAACCGCTGGTATTATTGCATTGTCTATGATGCAAAATCAAAACTATTCAATTAACAAGAGTATTCAATTCACAGGGATTGTGTCACTTTCCTGTATATTAGAGATAAACTTAGCATTTATTCTATCTTGTTTGACAAAGCTCCACGAGCTCGGTCAAACAAGATATAATAGATTAAATGACTGTATTGGATGTACTGAGGCCAAATAGGTCTATAAGCAAAGGTTGAAAACTGGGGAGAGTCGGAGTAATTGTTTGACAGGTTGCATGATTTTTTTTCAATGAACAGGAGTTTACTCTGTAACCTATATTCAATTAACAGGTCAAATTGGTACTGGAGGTATGGTAAATGGTTTTGTGTTTGAAAATTATATTCCAGGGTTGGGGTATTCGTATTCGGTATTCAGTCGTATTCAATACATTTTTTCAAGTATTCAAATGTATTCAGTATTCATGCAATTTTAAAGTATTCGTATTCATATTTGTATTCGAATACAGTCAAATTTGAGGTGTATTCATGAATACTTTTTGAATACTTTTCTTGTTTTTAATACACATGTATACAGTATTTGTAAAAAAAATATTGTGATTATCTCTATTAGAAAGTTGTAAAGAATTAAACTAATACTTTTGAAGTGCACATATCAGGTCCATCAAATAGTACATCAAACTTCATACTACACATGAAGGTAAGTTCAATTATTTATCTGTCTTTTGATAGCAAACTCTTCATTGTTCAAAAATTGTTTCATTGTAAACTGAACATTGTAATTGTACAGATTATTCTTTGGACAAAGGATATCAGTCTGGCCCAAGTATTGATTTTTAATCCCTAAACAACTCCATTATCCAATAATACTAATCTAATATTTTTCTACAGTAATAGTAGAAATAAGGTGTACACTAATAGATCTGTAAAATTATTGTGCTTGAATTACAACATTTTTCCAATAGTGCAGTTATTGCTTAAGTGATTTTTGTGAATAGCACTTCCCAGTTTTTTTATTCTCACCAGCAATGTATGTTTAAATATTAATAAAAGATGTGAAGCAAAGAAGCCACAATTAGCCACAATTAATAGACATTATTGGGGGTCATAAAATGCAGTTTAGAAGAAAAAACTTTAAAAAATACCCCAAAAATTGTGTAAATTTCTCACAGTTCTCTATTTAATGATTACTGCATATGCACTAAACAACAAAACATTGGATGAGTACTGTGCACATTTTGCTAATTGTTTTCTAAATAAATTGATATTTGAAATGTTTTTTTTATTTCTTTTCTTTGTCATTAATACCAACTTATGTCTGTTGATTGGATTCTAAAGGATTAAGAGATCCACCCTCTGAAAAACTAATTCTTCACCTATAATCCCTTATACCCTTAATCCCAATAAGAATGATCAAATTTTAATCCATTTACAAGAAATAATTTTGAAAAGTATTCAAGTATTCATATTTGTATTCATGAATACATTGTAAAGTATTTGTATTCGTATTCAATACATTTGGAATTTGTGTATTTATATTCGTATTCATAAAATTTCAAAGTATTCTTATTCGTATTCAATACATTTACAATGTATTCGCCCCAACCCTGTTATATTCAATTAACAGGGTTATTCGGTTAAGAGATATCCAATTAAGTGGGCTCTACTGTACAACACTGGAAAGTACACAAAGTCCCGTCTTTATATTCCACCAAATAGCAACACTAAATGCTGCATCCAAATAATGTAATTGTATCCAAATTATGCACCATTCAAAATTTTTTATGAAAGTTTTGCGGGGTTTCAGTTATATATATATAGTTTGGGCAAGTTTTCTCTGATAGACACAATACATTTAGGCCTCTCTGTCGAGTCAAACAATGCATCAGAAAAATATTAAATAAACAGAGTTCGCCAGTGAAAAGTAATGTGCGTCAACAGTGTCGTTTATGACAGTCACCACAGATTGCTTTTCCCCAAGTGAGTAGGGCTGCACGATATTCAAAACTGAATACCGGTATCAGTATTCCAAAAAATACCACGGTATACCGGTATATCGAAAACTGTTCAGATATATGAACACAAGTACCACAATCGAGACTCGAGGCATCACAAACGGAACAAATTAGTATGCCTTGATGATGCAATTCGAAAAACCTTTACCCAACGCAGACGATATCAAAATTTATTATTTCCAAAATTAATTTATCAGATTTTCCCCAAAGATTTCAACAAAACTATATCATGTGAGCCCTCATTGGAACGAGCTCAACAAGCTCGTTCCAATGAGGGGTCACATGATATAATTTTGTTAAAATTTTTGAAAATTATGTTTTCAACTGCTGAATTTGTATATTACGATGGCACAAGCAGACGATTCCTTGGCTAAAGGGATATTATTATTCATTCAGGCTACAGTTAAAAAGCTCAAGACATCTTGAAAATTAAATTGTGGGTAAATAAATGATGACGATAAACCGATATTTTTGTAATTACACCGGTATTCAATCGATATTGGTTTGAATACCGGTATATATCGGTTTATCAATATACCATGCAGCCGTACAAGTGAGCTCAGTATTGGCATGTACTAAACAATCACAGCTTGCGTTCTAATACATTGATTTGTGATCTTAACTATTCAAAGCCAGGTGTAATTTATATTTAAATAGGATTTAAATGGCAAAACTTTGAAATCTTCTAGGTAAATGTTCAGCTCGAGGAGACAAAATGATAATGGTGAAGGCCTTCAACAAGAGGCTGTAAAATTTGGGTGCCTTTTTGTGGAAAAAACCTAAATGGTATGTGAAACAGATGTAGAGAAGGTGAAACTGCCAGCACTATTCTTTCCCGCTAGGCCACAATATACGGTGGCTCCATATTTGCCACTTTGCTCAAATTACACTAATCTGAAGGCTTGCTCAGAGCCCTTTATAACAGGGGTAACCAAGGCCTTCTCACCCGAGAACCATGACAAATCAGCGGCCGGCCAAAGCGTTATTATCATTACAACAATAAGGCTGCCACTATCAGTCAATAATTGGCTCTATGAGAAAATAAGCCAACTGAAAAAGAATGATTTTATCTTCTTGGCCGAATCTACTGATGAAACATGGTTTGCTGCGAGTTGCACCTAAATGATGAATGATGACGTTTGTGATGAGTGATGAGCTTCGACAACATAGTATCTTTTATGCTGTCTGTGACACTGTGGTCATGCTCACAAGTCGAAAATAAGTTACTAGATCACCGTCGGTTCTGAAGTAAAGGTATCCTATTGGCCAGCTGCTAACATTGCTAGAGCCAAGTCATGTTTCCGTCTGCCATATCAAAATCTAGATGCAAAAAATCGTGAGGTACATTCTTCTTTGTGCAGTTGTGCACCTTAGTATTGAAAGTCTTACAGTACGCCGAGAGTGGATTGTAACTAAATCACCCATGGAGTGGAGTTTTCACACAAACTGTAACTTTCAAATTTTGTATATATCGTGTAAAAACACAAGCAATTTTCAGCCAATGGACCTCCGGGTTTAACCCGGAGGTCCATTGGCTGAAACTTTGCTTGTGCTTGTCATGCTTTGCAACAAATTTGCAATTATTGCTTGGGTGGAATCTCCACTCTGCAGGTGATTTAGTGATAATACACTCTCCACGTACTGTACATTGTAAAAATGAATGTTTTCACCCTTTTACCTAACTTAGCCAAATCTGACCAGCACAACTGAATTCACTGAAATCACCATCCAAATTTTTATTACTTTCGAAATTTTTGCCCCTAAAATTTTTGCCCGCAAGCTCATTCCAACGAGGAGTCATAAGTTATGTTTTTGAAGCCAAAAATGGTGATCAGGTGAAGGATGAAAAAGGGCACCGCCACAACTTAACTGGTTGAAGGCTCGATTATTTTTGGTGGTCTGAATTTGTTCATCAAAATTTGTTTTATTAAAAATTATGGGACCTACAGGCACTCTCCAATAATTTGCAATAAAACAAATTTATATAAACAAAATATTATTTGCATTTAACTGAATATGAAACATGAGCAAGGGAAATGATGGTTTTTACTCTGGTACCCTCAATTCTGTGGAAGCTCTGATAGTGGCCTCTGGCACTAAACAACTAAAGAACTCAATTCATGGACTTGCAAGGACCTTTTCAGTAATGGAAATATCAAGAAGACTGTCTCAAGATCTAAGTTAGCCCTTTATCCAATGCATAGGATAAAGATTTGTTCTTTAATGCCGTTAACCCCCCACACACTGATGTCGAAATTTCTAAATTTCAGTCTACTAATTTTTCCCATTATGCATCTAGGAATTTAACCAGTTCGATCTTGTTTGACAGAGCTCGTGGAGCTCTGTCAAACAAGATTGAATTGGTTAATTTCCTAGTTGCATTATGGGAAATAATTGCATGTTGAAGTTTTAATATTTTGACATCAGAGTGCAGAGGGTTAACATATGGTTTTGTTGAAATTTTTTGAAAGATATAATTTTATTTAACTTTTAAATTTGTCAATGACACAGGTGGATTTGGCCAATCCATTAGGTAAAGACAGTTTCAAGTCAAGGACCTTACAAAGAAACTTGTGATTGCCATGTCAAAACAACAGGTACTCTTAAAAGTTCTTCAATGAAAGTACAAGCAAACCAGAAGAAACTGTCAAGCACTTTCAACGGCAATTTTGGGGGTACAAAACAGTACAAAAAGCCATTTTCAAAGTGCTTTCATCACCAAGAAAATTTATTCTCAAAGTCAACTAGAGGTATTGTGTGTGAGCAAACTCACAAAGTGATACCCCCCGCACCTGAAATGTATAAGTTAGATTATCTCCCCTTGGAAATTTCAGAACGGAATTATATTGCTTCATGCACATCGTCGTATGGAGTTCTTCATTGTGTAAAGTTTCATGAAAATTCTTCGAACGGTTTAGGAGTTGCGATTACAAGGATGGACAGATGGACAGACGGACGGACGGACGGACAGACGGAAGGACAGGGTGATTCCTATATACCCCCCCCCTCAAACTTTGTTTGCGGGGGTATAAAAACTCCCACGGGCCCAGGCTACCCTGCTAAATGGGCTTTCTAAATTAATCCAGTGCTAAAACAGAAACTTTGTTGCAATGACAAACACGATGTTGATACTTACGAACTTCAACATGTTCCAGTCAAATACATAATCATATGTAAAACCCTGTCTATGGAATAAATTTCTGTACAACTGCCTCAAATAGGAATAATCTGGCTTATCGTCAAACCGCAACGAACGACAGAAGTTGAGGTATGTTGCAAATTCAGCTGAAAAGAAGATGATTTCTAAATAAATATAGAACAAAGAAATCCGTGAACTCTTTGTGAAAATCACCTTCTCATTATCATATATCACCTACGGTTAAAACTGGAAGTCTTGTCACGAGCTGTGCGCTTATCTAGGCTTAATGGCACGTAGTAATCGCGTGCAATTGCCATATCGAATGGCCTCCAAAGCATGGCAGGTTCTGCTGGTTACACATAGCAAACACAGGCAATGTTTCTGCCAATGGACCTCCGGGTTCCCTGGAGGTCCATTGGCTGAAACATTGCTTGTGCACAGGCCATATGTACAGAATTTGATAGCCTTGCTGTTGTCATAACGCGTAGATTAACGCACAGGTCGACATGCTACTTGTGCGTATTTCATGAAAGGACTTCTAGTTTTAACTGTAGTCATAATTTTTGGCAGAGGTAATATTCTAACTCCTTGCATGCTGCGGACAGATATTCCTGCCAAGGACAGAATGTCTCTTGTCACTGAAATAAGTATAATTTGGGCACATGTAATCATATTTTCCCTCTGTAAATTGAATGGATTTTTTCTCCAATGATTTCTGGAATTAAAGTTGGATGCATTTTTCATCAAACCGAGTCGTGGCTCCTACACAGCAGCCATGACAAGATTTGATGAAAAATACATTGAAAATAATCAGCGGGTTAAGAATTAATCTGCATGCTCACTACATAGTGAGTTTAAACAGTTACATTTTCCATTGTTCAGTTTCTTCATAAACCGAGATATAAGAACTGTTAAATAAACTAATAATGTCACACAAAGGAGATCAGTTTCTCAGACCATTTTTTTTTTTAAAATACAGGCTTTTGACAGGTAGTAACATCGGCAAGAATGGTATAAAATAGATTTCTATTTAAATTATTTTAGTGCAACAAAAAGAAAAGAAATTATTACGCAAGATAGATATATTTATTTATTTATGTTTAAGGTCCTTTCAGCATCTATGGCTTAATACCATGACGGTTGTGTGTATTCAACATTACACAATACAATACAGACATTGGGAAACATTCTAGACACACCAGGCATGGAATCGGGATTATGTGTAAGAACATCATGTAAGAATGCATGTGATTGGATGTTATGCATCTGGAAGAAACAATTCTTATATAAAATTGTTTGGTTACAATTTATTGGAGAGCACTCGTCAATAAATTATAGAACTAGAAAATTCTAAGTTCATCAAGGGCCATAACTCCAAGAAAAATATTTGGAACAACACATGCATTGAACAGTGGCTAGACATCAATAAGATACACTTACATGCCAAATATAAAGTCATTCCATCAAGTATTTCAAAAGTTATTGAGTTTTGAAACTCGTTGGCTTGGTTATCTTTTTACTGCCCTCGCAGACCATGAAACGTTTCATTAGCTTTCTTTCCCAACTGTTCAAGTGGTTTGTCTCAACAGTGACCATTATTACGCAAGCGACTGAATATTGTTTACCTCAAATTTTATACAAAGTTGAGGTGTGAAGTAAGGCTTCCACGTTTACACGTGTAAACGTGAACGTTTCGTTTATGGGCATTAAACGTTTACAGTTCTGGTAAACGTGTACACGGAATGAAGTTTTAATAGAGTAATTTCAAAATTGCAGATTAATGCAGAAAGTCAAAGAAACAAAAAAAAAAATTCCAACTTTGCAATGCAATATTTTGATAATGCTTCAGAAAAACTGTGTACTGGTTCCATCTGGCGCCGCCGCCAAAGTAACCGAACAAAATCATATTCAAATCATGTGATATCATATGTGACACAGTCACGTGAGCCGCATGGCACGTGCTTATCTTTGGTGTTTCCTTCGAAACATGTGTGGGATGTTTTAGTTTATTCGGATTTACATGTATATTCCCAAAGTCATACAGAATTGTTCTCGATGATTTCGTTCACCTGACATGGATTATTAATTTATTATTCACACATGGGATGATCTTAGGATCAATTTATGGAGTTTGACAGACAGACTGGCACTTGCGGTGTTTGAAAATTTGGATTCCCCTGCATGGTTTGTAGACTTTGTTTATTTTTGCGACATTGCATTCCACTCTCAAGTCCGGTATTGTCACTATTGTGTGCCATGGCAACACGCTCCAACATTACTGTTTGAAAAAACACAAGGAATTTCACCCCGAACCCACCAGAATGAGCTCAGTGACCCCCATAAATTTCAAAATTTACCTGGGGGAGAATGCCCCAGACACATCCCCCCCCCCCCCCCCCCCCTCACAGACTGAGCGACTTTGCCTTCGGCATCTGCATGCTGTGATCGTTCGTCTACGTCGTTTTTCGACGAACTGTAAATAGTCTGTCTCAATAACATAAATTGTATGCCCTGTACGGCGTACGCAAGGATATGATGAACTTATTGACTTACTGTGTATTATTACACACTTCTATCAAATATTGACTACTTGCATTGTTAGTACGTGTAAACGTTTACGTTTCGTTTACAGACAGTCGTTTAAACGTTTACAATTTTGTCTAAACGTGGAAGCCTTAGTGTGAAGACACATGGACTGTATTCAAGTAAGCATGCATAGTTAAGTCACATTGTACATTTCGACCAATGGCATGCCTGCTATTTAAAACCTGTAAATTTTCCTAGGGAAATGCCAAGGGATTCCATGTAATTTTACACTTGTACTTGAAAGGGATTGGCTGTCTGCAAATGCAGACCTCATATCATCTTGCCTCCAAAATGTGCTCAGAATGTTTGATACAAGACCTACGTAAGGCCATGGTTGGTTAATTTTCAGTTTAGCATTATTCCAGGTTATCAGAACAAAATGCGGAATGAGGTTATTATTAATCATTAACAAGGGCAACGCCCCCGGTCCCCTGACCTAGATGGCAAATTCAAGGGAGCTGTTAGGATGCAATTTGTTCCAAGAGCATGGTCTTTATGAGATTTTAAGGGTGTTAGGAGTACAATTTTCAAAGGTATCAAGAGGACATGTTTGTTTCAGATTTGTATCATTCTTATTAATCTCAGAATTACTACACTTCAGTGAGCTTTGAAATTTGATATGGTTTGAAAATGTCTCAATGATTCAGTTCAAAACAAGTTCCACAGATTTGGAAATTTCAAAATGTAGAGAAATTGTCTTGAATTCTTCTGTGACTGGGTGTTTTGTATGGAACGCACAATGATGGAAGAGTTGAAAGAGGCACTGTTTTCGAAACTTCCATGCCATCTGCATTTTTGAATTACAATGTCGAAAAAGGGGAATAACTCCAGTAAAAATAAACAGAGCGTGCCCATTTTCGAACCTGATCTGTATTTCCACCCGAATAAGCCGCATACTTAATTTCCTTTCAATCAAATGATCAAAAGTAAAGTTATCATCCGGACAACACAAAAAGTGTATTTTATAAGTCGAAAAAGGGGAATAACTCCTGTAAAAATAGACAGAGCATGGCCATTTTTTAACTTGACCTGTATTTCCAACCAATTAAACCACATACTTAGTTTTGTTTCAATCAAATGATCCAAAGCAAGGTTATCATCCGGACAACACAAAACCCGTATTTTCTAAGTCGAAAAAGGGGAATAAATCCAGTAAAAATCAGTGGAGCATGCCCATTTTCGAACTTGACCTGCATTTCCACCCAAATAAGCGGCATACTAAATTTCGTTTCAATCAAATGATCCTAACTAAAGTTATCATCCGGACAACACAAAAACTGTATTTTTTAAATCGAAAAAGGGGAATAAATCCAGTAGAAATCAGTAGAGCGTGCCTATTTTCGAACTTGACCTGCATTTCCACCCAAGTAAGACACATACCAAATTTAGTTTCAGTAAAAGCATCCAAACTAAAGTTATCATCCGGACAAGGGTGTGACGGACGGATGGACGCACGCACGCACGGACAGACGGACGGACAATGCTGATTACAATAGTCCCCCGAAGGGTCGGGGGACAATTATATCCTTGTGGGGAAGTGGCATAATATATCCCTTTCCACAAGATGCATACTTTATCATTTTGCACTTACACACTGCTTCCTTGAATGTGTTGGTTGCCTCGGAAAGTAGAACTTGTAATGGTCAGGGTTTATATATAGAACAGCCTATAATAAAATGTACCATTAGTCAACATTATACGCCTAACAACACCAGATTTATATTGCCTCATTATTGCCAGATTGCTGTAGCAATCTGGCAATAATGAGGCAATAATCTTGTCTTTCAATGGATAAAGAAGAAACATGAAATGATGTATTCTCCTGGCCCAATAAAGGAGGTGACTCATTTGAGGAGCCAATAATAAAGAAAATTCTTTATTATTTCGGGCAAAAAACAAAATGAGGCGAATGATGCTAAACCAAAAATTAATTAACCCTGGCCTAAGGAAAATTGTTTTCAATTGAACAAAAGCAAGTCATTTGTGCTTTCTTAGCCAAGATAAATATGATGTTACTTAACCAGTCCATGACAACAATCACTAAAAAAGGTAATTTATTTTAAGTGCTGAGGTGCGATAATTTTAACACTTTTTATGTGGGGCATGCAAACGCACACTTCAGAATCTAAGGACTATTTATTTATTGGGGTTTGACACTTTTGACAGCCAGGTTCACCTCGTGTCGGACAGTTTTATGGGTAGAAGAAGCCAGAGTATCCAGAGAGAACCACTGTGCAACGACGAGCAACTGTCAGACTCAACATATCAGTCCACACAAGCAGGGTTAGAACTGGTTGAAGACAAGTGAAGACAAGTGCAACATCAACGTGCAGTACGTCTTAGTACACAATGCCACTGTGCTCAATTGGGATGAAGAGTCTTGCCCAAGAACATGATGCAAGTGCTGCAGTTGGGATTTGAACAAAGAACCTCTCAGCTTGCAGCCTGCATCTCTCCAGTCTGAGGACTGTTGAATATTATAAAATTATGAAGACTCCTCGGAGTCCATTTCATTCCTGAGTCGTGGAATTACACCCAAAATGTCCACTGCAATAACGAATAAAGTGTCTGCTAATTAACTGCCATTTTGGTTGTAGTTATTGGCAGATGTTTTGGTATTTCTGGAAGACATTTTTGGCAAAGTTGCAAGCAGACATTTCGTCCCTATACGCTGTTTGCCACAAAGCAGTCATAAACATGTGCAAGCGATCGCCAGCGATCAGACAATCATCCCCCCACGGTAGGTGGATTACTGTGAAATATATTGATACTTCCTCAATAAAACCAAACCAAAGCAAATCAAAGGAACAACTCAACAAACTAGTCCCACTATACACATATTTCTGTGGTTTTACTGGAAGCATCCAAATACCTGTAAAAAATTTTAGTAAGGCTAACTTGCATAATTTATGCACAAGAAAAAAAAACATGTACGATATGTTATTTATCTTATGTTTCTTCCCTTCAAATCTGAAAATTTGAAACAAAAGCATGAAAGTATCTCTGAGATACAGGTAGGTGGTAACAGTACACAACATAATATGCACAAAAATAATATTACCCGAGAAAAATGTTGAATGAGTCTAATTTATGCATGAGAAAAAACCTGTACGATGTTTTTTATCTTATGCTGCTAGATCTCCATACCAAAAATTATTGAAATCGGAATTGTCGTTCAAAAGTTCTAAGCGTAAAATGAATTAGACACATTTCCAACAAAAATGGCTGCCAGTCACCGATCTTGAATTCTTTTTCGGAAAAAAATTGACGTGCATCAATTTTTCCTAATGCCCCCTCAAATCTGAAAATTTGAACAAACACGCCAAAGCATCTCTGAGATACAGGTGGTAACAGGACAGAAGGACAGACAGATTATTTTATTTATTTATTTATTGGTGTTTAAGGTCACATACTTATGCACAATGGCTAATCGTGACCGTGACAGTTTTACGGGTGGAGGAAGCCGGAGTACCCGGAGAGAACCACTGAGCAACGATGAGCAGCTGTCAGCTCTCCAACATCGTAACTCTGAACTCTGCACCGCAGCACAGGCAGGGTTAGATTGGTTGAAGACATGCGCACCATCGACGTGCAGTACGCCTCTGTACACAGCGTCATCGTGCCTCCATGTAGGCAATCGGGGTGAAGTGTCTTGCCCAAGGACACAACGCGGTTGCCGCAGGTGGGATTCGAACCGAGGACCTCTCGGCTTGCAGCCTGCACCTCTACCAACTGAGCCACCGCGCCCCCAGACAGACAGATGGACAGACGGAGTGCAATCCAATAGTCCACTTCATGGTGAAACTGTAGGGGACTAATAATCGGTATAATGGTAAAAAATTGGCTAATTTTTTTTAAATCTGACTCCTAGTTTTCAATTCTATGCTTGTAAACTGGCCAGTAATTTTTTTAGGCAAGGCCAGTCCCTAAGCATATGAATATACAAGTAAATAAATACATACTTGTCAGGAACTTGTGTACTGAACAAGACTTCATATATTTAGCAATGAAAAAATTCATTTCAGCTGGTTGCTTGCATCAAACTCACAATTCCAATACTTTGCACCCAACCTGCATGAGATTATAATTATCTCTGATGGGTGAGGGTGTGAGATGGGGAAATCTCACCCGAAGGAAAGATATTTGGACAAGACACATGGCTTGCTGAGTGTCTGAACCAAATATCTTGTCCCAAAGGGTGAGATTTCCCCATCTCACCCCCACCCCATCAGGGACAATTTTTCTCCCCCATCAAAACACCCTGACATCATCAAAAGCAATTCAGGGCACGTGCAGCTATATCAAACAATTTTGTTGAACATTTCTGAAAAAAACTCATTTTCTCATCGGAAAGAGCGCACAAAAGTTCCGTATATACCACAGGTATATACCACAAAATTATATCTCAACGCCACATTCCGATGCTGTCATATTATGTATTCGCAAATCTTTTCAACAGGAATTTTGTGGCCTAACTTTTCAATGGGAATTTCGTGCAACTCTATCAGCTCAAAATGGAGTTCACCCAAAAATTCATATGAAAGGGTCAAGTGTCCTTTGGTTTTGCGGTCTGTGTTTTTATTTCTTTTTTCTTCTACAAACATTTGTCTGCTAATCATTCTGAAACGTGGTGACACAATGTTGTTTGTTTACAGAAGAACGTGCAGTGATTGAGTAGTCCTGCGCTCATTAAATATTCTGATAAACCGGTCACATGGGTCATGTGAGGTAGATATCTATCTCACATGGCCTTCTCACATGAGACATGCATATTTTGCATTGCAAGTGGCGGGAGAAAAAATTCCTACAATAATAACTTACATGGAAAACCTTTACACAACTCTTCTATTGGAGTTGACATTTTTTTCTCACTGATTCTCTCATATTTTTGTCTTTTGGTGGCTGCTTTTAAACCCTGCCATGGCAAGCTTCCTCGTAAAAAATACATAAATACATAACCTAATGATTCCATATCATCTCGCCTACTTTGTTCTGAAAAAGAGAAAATAACCAAGTTAACCCTTTACCCAACGTAACGGCCAAAACTGGCCAGCGCTATTCTAAAAAATCAGCAATTAATTTTCATTATATTTTCATTTTTTGTCTCAAAAACATAGGTTATGACCCCTCTTTGGAACGAGCTCATCGAGCTCATTCCAAAGAGGGGTCATAACCTGTGTTTTTGAGACAAAAAGTCGAGCTCGTTCCAAAGAGGGGTCATAACCTATGTTTTTGAGACAAAAAATGAAAAAAATTAGTTATTCAAGAATTTTGTTTGCAAGTGTCGTCTGCTTTTCATGTTAGGTAAAGGGTTAATCATTTATTTATTATTTATTTATTGGTGTTTAAGGTCACATATTTCTGCACAATGGCTAATCATGACCATGACAGTTTTATGATTGGAGGAAGCTGGAGTACCCAGAGAGAACCACCGAGCAAGGGCGAGCAACTATCAGCTCCCCAACATACTAACTCCACACAAGCAGGGTTAGCATTGGTTGAAGACCAGTGTACCATCTACGTGCATTACACGTTAGTACACAACACCACCATACCCCGTCGTGGGCAATGGGGGTGAAGTGTCTTGCCCCAAGGACCCAACATGGTTGCCACAGGAGGGATACAAACAGAGGACCTCTCAGCTTGCAGCCTGTACCCCAACCTACTGAGCCACCACATCCCCAAGTTAATCATTTAGAAGGAAGGATCCATTCTGGAATACAGTTCTAACAAGCTATTAATTGAAAATAGAATGCATTTAAATTTTTAGAATTGTTCATTTTAAAAACATTTCCACAATTCTATTTAAGTATTTCCATTAGTTCCTTGAATCCTGCACCTAGGGACCGACCTGAGCATTTAAAAATAAGAACCAGATTTGGGGCCTACATTTGAAATGCAGAAGCCAGATTTACTTCTTAACCGCCGGGTGCTTAATTGTTGTCGATTGTCAAAATTTGTTTGTGTGTTTTGCCTTGTTACAATTTATGAGAGGGTGCCTATAGGCAGCACCTCCCCCCTCCCCCAATCTCCTCCTCCGCCTATAGGCACTCTCCCAAAGATTATAACAAGGCAAATCCACAGAGATAAAATAATTTCACTTCACAGATAATATGAAGTACATTTACAGAACATAAATCCTTCAAGTTGCTGCACTTTTATACCAACATAAAGCCCAAAATTGCCCCAAATATGGGCATCAATCAGTTAAACTGTAGTTATATTACTTTTTGAAAATGACCTTCTGTGTAGAACATACATTTGTATATTTATTATAATTACATCTTTTTTAGGCATAATTAAAGCTGTTTCTCAAATGACTGAAAAATCATTTTTTATACCACAATAACCATTCATTTCACAATAGTTCAGTCCTGGAAATGAAATGGGTGCGAGTGCAATTGCTCCTGTCAGCACCTGTGATTTGTTTTACGGGAGCTAAAAAATACACTCAACAAATATTGTGGAGCACTAATATACTGTAAGGGCATATAAATGTATGTTGTTTTGAGAAAGCAGCATTCTGTGGCAAGTTACTGTCATAATTCAGCAATTCCTTATACATTTAATCCTTTGAACACTGGTGGTATATGCCATGCCAGTTCAAAGGCAGCAATTAGAAAGAGTCCATATTCACTATTTGGGGTAGACAATCAATGTTTTCAATGTGCAGCCTCAGGGCTACATGCTGAAAATACTGATTGGTCTACCCCACACATTTACTGAACAGCCATCCTATTTAATGACATTATGGCGTATCATGTTCTTGGCGGGAAAAGCAGACGTTCAGATTAAAGGGATAAGGTTTCTGCTGTTTGGTGACAGTATTCCTTCAAAAATTCATATACTAGCATTTTACAGGTTCAGTTTACTCTCGTCTTTGATTTCATGGGAGCTTAAAACTGCCCTTGTCAATTTAGTTCATTTCCAGCACTGAATAGTTCCAAGTCAAGTCTTGGCTACTAAAGAAACCAATGGAGAAACTGGGGTCTATTGGTTACAAGCCAACTTAGAAGCCTATATTTAAAATACAGGAGCAAAATCAGAATTTTAGGAGTCAAATTCATACTGGCTACTTACTAGGTCAGTCCCTGCCAGCACCCTATTTAACATCATGTAACCAACTAACCCTGTGAATTTTGTCGGCCTTACTCAGTCTATATTATTTTTATGTAGTAAATGTGATTAACACTGTGCAATGTACAGGGTTTGTCACACTTTCTGGTTATAATAACATTTCATTTTTAACTAATCCTAAGCACTGTACAGCCATAGTGTAAATCTCATCTAAATCACATATTGCACAAAGTTAAAATTTGGGCTCCCATAGGGAGTCAAAGTATTAACCCAGCGACTCGATTTGAACAAACTTAAATCTGACCCCCTATAGATGTTGTAGACCAAACATGAAAAGATTCTGATTGGTGGATCTGAATAAGATTCTAAAAGAAATTTACTCAAACTGCACCAAGTTAAACTTTGGGCTCCAATAGGGAGCCTAAATACAAACTCCGGGACCCGATATGAACAAACTTGAATCTGACCCCCTAGAGATGTTGTATACCAAATATCAATAAGATTTCAACTAGTGGATGATAAGTTAAGCTCCTTTCGGTGAGCTAAAAAACCTTTCCACAATCCATTTCAATGAGTGGTCACAAGTTGAGTTTGAAGGCTTTTTGAGAATATTTCGGGTTGGTTTGGGCAATTATGTTGGGTAAAGTGTTGCTATGGATGAGATCTACTCTAAGGCCATACAGTGCACAGGGTTTGTTACTGTCAGTTAATAATGAAAATTTATTTATTTATTGGGGTTTAACGACAATTTCGACAGCCAGGGTCACCTTGTTTTATGAGCGGATGAAGCTGGAGTACCCCAAGAGAACCAAAGAGTGTGGCGAGCAACTGTCAGACACCACAACATACTAACTCCACACAAGCTGCACTGCCCTGGGTTTCCAGGGAGACTCTTCATTATGAAGGGAAAATACGCATCAGAAGCTTTTCTTTGATACATCCCGTGAAAGTTCTCAACTAATGGAGTGCTAGAAGCCACGATCAGGGCTTTAAAAAATGAAAGTGTCAATGACACTGTAGCTCAACTTGACAAACTTGAACTTGGTAAGCTGTAAGTGAAATGGCAAAATTGAAGATCATTGGTATCAATGTTATTTGGTGAAATTTCAACATAACAGCACTGTGTGTGCACAATGTCAGAGTAATCCATAGATTTTTAAATGTTAACTGTAAGACTGGCTAAAGGAAGAATGTTGATACACAATCGTGAGTTCAGAGGTTATTGTAAATGGCAACTTTTTTCACAGAAATGAATGCTAATCAATAGCTCTTATCTAAAGATCTTGCCTAATGAGTACACCAAGTTCAAAAACAATCCTATGATAAATGTGGCCTGTAGGCCATATCAAAGAAGAATGTTGATGCACAAATGCAATAAATTCAAAGATTGTTGCTAACAGCAACAGTTTTTGATGGAAATGAAAAGAAAATCAATAGCTCCTATCTTTGTCACCCAACAGAAGCATACAAAGTTTCAAAACAACCTGATAGTGAATGTGCCCTCTGAGGCATGCCAAAGGAAGATGTTAATGCCCAAATGCACTTAGTTTGAAGGTCAATACTTGTGGCAATGTTGTTTTTTTTATTCATAAATATACCCTGTAGAGAGTGCAAAAGGGATAAGCTGATGCACAAATGCATAAGTTCAAAGGCTGGTGATAAAGACAATAATTTTTTATGGAAATGAAAAAAAAGCAATAGCTCACATCTAGAGGTCACCCTGAACACACATACCAAGTTTCCAAGTGATCCGATTATAAATGTGCCCTGAAGGGTGTGTTGAAGTGAAATATTGAGGTCTGACTAAACTAAGTTCAAAGGACAGTGGCAACATTTTTTGACAGAAATGGAAGAAAATCGACAGCTCCAATATAGGTGTCACGCCACACAAGCACACCCAAGTTTGCAAGCGATCCAATAATAAATGTGCCCTGCAGGGTATGTCAAAGGCAAATATTGATGCTTAACTACACTAACCTTTTACTAAGTTCATCAGAGGTTGTTGCCAATGACAACTATTTTTGACGAAAATGGAAGAAAGATAGCTCCCATCTAGAGGTCACCCCAAACAAGCACACCAAGTTTCAAAGCGGTCCGGTCAAAAATGTGCACTTCAGGCTGCCCCAAAGGGAAGTATTGATGCATAACTGCATGAAGTTCATTGAAGGTCATTGCCAGCGGCAACATTTTTTGACAGAAAGTGAAAAAAATCGACAGCTCCCATCTAGAGGTAACCCCAAACAAACATACCAAGTTTCAAACCATTCTGATCATAAATGTTCTCTGTAGGGCGTGCCAAAGGAATATGTTGATGCCTGCCTAAACTAAGTTACAAGAACGTTGCCACCGGCAACATTTTTTGGCAGAAATAGAAGAAAATCTATAGCTCCCATCTAGAGCTCACTCCAATCAAGCATACCACGTTTCAAAGTGATCTGGTCAAAACTGTGCACTGCAGGGTGTGCCAAAAGGTAAATATTGATGCATAACTGCACTAAGTTCAATAGAAGGTCATTGCCAGTGGCAACATTTTTTGACGGAAATCGAAGAAAATCGCAAGCTCCCATCTAGAGGTAACCCCAAACAAGCATACAAAGTTTCAAACCAATCTGATCATAAATGTGCCCTGCAGGGTGTGCCAAGGGGAAATTTTGATGCATATTTGCACTAGTTCATCAAAGGTCGTTGCCAGCGGCAACATTTCTTGGCAGATATCAAAGAAAATCGCTAGCTCCCAACTAGAGGTAACCCCAAACAAGCATACCAAGTTTCAAACCGATCTGATCAAAAATGTGCCCTGTATGGCGTGTCAAAGGAATATATTGATGCCTGACTAAAGTTCAAAGATCATTGCCAGTGGCAACATTTTTTGACAGAAATGGAAGAAAATCGATAGCTCCCATCTAGAAACACCCCCAACAAGCATGCCAGGATTCAAAGCAATCCAATCATAAATGTGCCCTGTAGAATGTGCCAAAGGGAAATATTGAGGTCTGACTAAACTAAGTTCTCAGAACGTTGGCCGCGGCAACATTTTTTGACGGAAATTGAAGAAAATCGATAGCTCCCATCTACCCCAAACAAGCATACCAAGTTTCAAAGCGATCTGATCATAAATGCGACCTGAGTACGTACGCACGCCGACGGACGAGAAGTGATGGCAATAGCTCAGCTTGACTTTGTCAAGTTGAGCTAGAAATGATGGGTACTCTTGTGTTCCTAATAAACAAACAAAAATGTTTATTAATTTGGGGAAATTTTTCTTGTTTCATATTCAGTCAAACACAAATAACATTTTGTTCATATAAATTTGTTTTACTACAAATTATTCGAGAGTGCCTGGAGGTACTCTCCAACAATTTGTAATAAGACAAAATTTGAATAACAAATTAAGACCACCAAAAATAATCTAGCCCTCAACCAATTAACTGGTAGAGTGCTAAATTATTTTGGGTCATCTAAATTAGTTTGTGTCTTTGTCTTGTTGCAATTTATGGAAGAGAACAAGCAGGCACTCTCCCCATAGATTATAACAAGTAGTAGATCGACTCAAAAGAGTGCGAGAGGGTTACAGAATGTTGTGAGGTCCCGTATGTTGTTGAAATTAAACCTGACCGGTTTCGTATCTATGGAGACTCATCAGAGGCAAGTGGTGGTGAAGCTGCTTGGAGGGTGCCCCTTTATATCCGGACACACCACACACCACTGACAAACGTCGCCACCGAGAAATCCAATGGATTTTTACACTTCAGACGCTCATACCATACGGCTTGAACAGAAAGGATTTTTGATTTATTTGTTAGATTATAACAAGGCAAATTCTAAATAATTTTGCTTCAAGAACAATAGTAAGTAAACACACCAAGTATGAGGTCATTAATTTGGGGTATCTCTACTTGAGAATCAAGCACAAATATGGGCTTCAGAGATCTGTCAAACAAGATATAATTGGTTAAATTTTCAACTTCATTATGGAAATTTTCACTGCTGGTTTGCCACGTAATAGTGAAAGCAGTTCAATTTCTGATTCCAACAATTCTCAGGGGAGCACGGTGGCCCAGTGGTTACAGCAATGAACTTCAAACTAAGAGGTCCACGGTTCGATCTTTGCCAGGGGTAACTGCTTTGTGTCCTTGGGCAAAGCATTTAGCCCTCATTGCCCACGTGGGGGCATGGTGGCGCTGTGAACTAAAGCGTACTGCACATGATGGTGCACCTGTCTTTAATCAATCTTTAACCTGCTTGTGTGGAGTTAGTACAGTATGTGGAGTGTATTATCACTAAATCACCCGCAGAGTGGACAATCCACCCAAGCAATAATTGCAAATTTGTTGCAAAGCATAACCAGCATAAGCAAAGTTTCAGCTAATGGACCTCCGGGTTAAACCCAGAGGTCCATTAGCTGAAACATTGCTTGTATTTTTTTGTCGATATGTACAAAATTTGAAAGTTATAGCATGGGTGATAACTCCACTCCACGGGTGATTTACTTACAATCCACTCTCCACGTACTGTACATTGGGGAGCCTGACATTTGCTCACTGTTGTTCGGTGGTTCTCCCCAGGTACTCTAGCTATCCCCACCAATAAAACTGTCCGAAACATGGTGACCCTGGCTGTCGAAAGTATCATTAAACTCAAATAAATAAATAACTATTTTCAGAACGGTTTTGTGAATAAAAAAAAAAAATATCCACCCTCCCTCGGGATAAAATTGAGGAAATATTACATATTAACCAGCTGTGAGAAACAACAATTTTTGTATAGACATAATGTCGAAATATAATACTATTTTTTTTCTCATGATGTAACTAGGAATTCAATCAATTCAACCTTTTTGACTATCTGATTAAATTTCCAGTTGTATGATGGGAAGAATTTATTACATAAAATTACTGTATTCTGACATTAGGGTGCAAAGGGTTCCAGTCAGTTTGTGCATTTATGGCTACATGCTTTGGAATCAATCATTACCAATCGCTTATACCTGAGCTACCCACTTTAGAGGATTTCCACCACTTATCTACTTCCTGGGGTTCAAAAAGAGAGCAATAAACAAGAGTTTAAATACTAAATACTCCTGTTGAGAAAATGGGTGTTGTACAATTTTTTTCTTTTGAGAGCAGTGAAAAAATCGAAGTCCAGATGGCCAGAACTTTAAAAGGGTTAATTAGATGAGCCTCAAAAGGCAAGTGCACAGGTTCCTATTGTGATTTTTATTCATGCCAAAAACAACTGGACGAAAAATGTTTACAGACTTCAGAGAGCAGTGAAAATGCCATGTCCATAGAGCCATAACTCCACAAGGGTTAATCCAATCACTCTCAACAACGCAGGTGCACAAGTTCTGATTGTGGTCATTATACATGACAAGCTTCGAAAAGATCAATTGAAAGACTAAAGAGAAAACTTCAGGACAAAAAAAGTTTATGGACGCATAGACTGATGGATGGACATATGGATGGACATGCAGATGGATGGATGGGCAGACAGACCAATCAAGCCAGAAAATTTGAAGACTGTCATTTGCAAAATGAGGTCCCCAGAGGGTGAATTTAGTGATGCTACCCTGCAAAGCAGGGTAGCATCACTAAATTTACCATCTGTGAACCTCAATCAGAATCAGGGTCTCAAAACTAAACAGAAAGAGGTACCCAGAGGATAAATTGGCCCAAATTCACCCTCTGGGGACCTCATTCTGCAAATGTCAGCCAACTTATTTTCAGGCCTGAGACCAATCACATAATATGTACTGTTTTTCAACGGGCATATAAGCAAAAGAATTCCAACGTCTCGTGGTCAAACACTATTTATTTTCCCCGACACTATCCAGTAATCCATAGGTATAGCAGTTATCCGGTTGATGGCTTTTCCAACCGGTTATGCCGACAAGCAGTTGCAAACCTGTTATCCGCCTAAACTATGAATTTCCCGGGTATCGTGATTGACTTTCAGAACCTGGAGACACAGAGCTGTGAAATACCCATTCCTGGTATTAAATCTTAGTTGAAAGCACTGCTGACAATACTTGTACCTATCAGATGATAAACTTATAAAGTCAATACAAGTATAATTTTGTGTGAAAGGATCAGAGTCAGAAGACCCCAGTTTCCAAAGTATGTTAGCTGTCTCCCAATTTGATGGAGAAATAATGTTTTAACATTTTTATACGCCTGTTGAAAAACAGGATGCATTATGTCATTGGTCTGTCTGCCCATCCATCCATCTGCCCATCTGTCTGGATGTCAGAAAAAACACGTTTTGATTTTATTGAACTATTTAAAAGTATGAACATATGTCTTTAAAAAATAACTATTTTAAAATCTTGCATTTTAAAATTCATTTTTCAATGGTCAATGTCAGACAATGAGGGGTTCTTGGTCAATGATGCATATAATAATTTCTAACTACAACCTTTTCATGACTTGCAACATATTTCCGCCAGAAATTTCATTGCGATGAATGGGTAAATGTAAATGACGAACTGCTTATGAAATCTGTCTTAGCAGTGAACAGAAAGATACTCAAACAAGAGATTCACTCAGAAGAGACTATGCCCCCCTATGTGGCAATGACCTTGATCTGTGACCTTGACCTCCATCAAACAAAAAAATTTGTAAGAAGTTTAATATTTGTACTTTGGTTCGTTTCTTAGTTATGACTGAGACACGAATATTGATGATTTTCAGTGAGACCTTTAAATGTGACATTGACCTTACGGGCCTGGCTGTGGTGTGTGACACATCCACCCGTTGTCCTTTATAATTGAGCGAAGTTAGATGATTGTAGCCCTAATAGTTTTGGAGTTATGCTTGAGGCACGATTTGTGACCCTGAACATATGAAGGTCAATTTTGACCTTCACCTTGCAGATGCGGTGGAAACTATTATACGCGACACACCTTCTGGCTGTCCTTAACATTTGTAAAAAGTTTAACAATTGTACTATGATTTGTTTCTGAGTTATGGCTGAGACACGAATATTGACCGATTTTTAGTGTGACCTTGAAATGTGACCTTGACCTTGAAGGTACGAACCCAGTTATGGTGTGTGACACATCCTGCCATGGTCCTTTATAATTGTGTGAAGTTTGATGACTGTGGCCCTAACAGTTTTCAAGTTATTGGCTCGGACACACACACACACACACACATAGACACACACACATACTGACAGACACATGCACACTTCAATCACAAAAATGCCACCCGACTTAAGTCGGGGGGCAAGTTATTGGCTCGGACACACACAGAAACACACACACATGGACAGACACACACACACTTCAATCACTATATGCCACCCGACTTAAATCGGTGGGCATAAGAATTAGGGAGTACATATTCACCCTACGATATGATCACATCCAATTCAAGCTGCTCGAGTCGAGGTAAGAGGCACTTTGCTAATACAGTTAATTATGCCTAACTACAATTTACAAACTGGTTGGAAAATTCTTAAGTAATATCAATGACAATCATCCCTCACTTCAAATGCATGCACGTGGGAACAAATCGCACACAGAAACTTTTGTTTCAGGTGCGTGGCATGTCACATGCTTCTGTGACTGGGCAATGCAGGGTGATCACAGTTACGATGTGTTAATGATTGTATGCACATCAACAATTTCCGTTGGCACTCGATGGTTTTCATTTGTTTACTTTTTGCGGAAGTCAGGTTGCAGTGTTTTGGACTGCTTTCTCACCATTCCTTACTGATTTTGCATCATAGACAATACAATAATACCAGCGGTTGAAATTTATAGATAACCGGTTGAAATCCAGTTATGCCTGATGGTTAGCCGGTTAGAAAAAAGGGCCAACCATTTCAGCACTAGAAATGATTGCGAATTGTTGTTTATGAGATTACAGCGAATATCAAATTTTTCAGAGACCAGCATAGCCCTTGGGGGTATGCTTTAATCTTGCGAATGGGAATTTCCCAGTTACAGGTTCTGAAAATGAGTGGTAATGCCCAGGAAATTCATAGACTAAAATCAGGAATCAAAGGTTGCGGAATGCAACCTTTGATTCCCAGTTGTCTTATGAATTTCCCAGGTATCAGAAATATTCAGAAACAACAACCAGAAAATTCCCGTTATCATGACTGACTTATAAAAACGAGAACCAGAAAATTCCTGTTCCCGGAATTAAACCCTAGTTTCAATGTCAAAACTGATTTATCAGTTGGAACAATCCCTCATTATTCCACAAGTGTCTTCCACTTAGGGCTGAAACATTCGACTCATTTTCACAACCGACTAACCTAGAGCTATAACCGGATAATATCCAGTTATCTGTGGCCATTATTTCATCGAATATGGGATCAAAACTATAAGAATTTGGAAGCTGTATTCTCAAACTATTCCGTAGTGTGTATACAAACGAACGTTGTCGAGTACTCGGCAACGTTCATTTGTTTCCATACTACGGAATAGTTTCTGTGATTACTCAGCACTCACGAAAACTGTCAATCATTAACGAAGTCTTGAATGCCAGAGGGATGATAACTTGACAACACTACTGTTCCCTATTCTCCAACAGAGTAGTATTGCCAAAAAATCCCTTGTTTTCTGTTTCAACACAGACCAAAAGATGCTCTTCTCTTGTTTTACCCAATTTCATCATTATTAACATTCCATGTTACGACCAACGGAAATGAACCAAACTTAAAGTGTGTACTCATTCTATCTTTATACAGCAAAGTTTATGGAATGCACATAAAGCTCTCAAAGGTTTTTACAAATTACAGGCCTGTAAATAAAGACCGTACATCGTAACTCATCAGATGATTAGGCTATTGAATGTTGGTTAACCCTTTACCTGGCATGTAAAGCAGATGAAACTTGCAAACAAAAATTCTTGAACGTTTTCATTTTTTGTCTCAGAAACATAGGTTATGACCCCTCTTTGGAACAAGCTCGAGGAGCTCGTTCCAAAGAGGGGTCATAACTTATGTTTTTGAGATAAAAAATGAAAAAAATAATGAAAATTGGTGATTTTGGGGAATAGCACCAGCCGGTTTTGGCCGTTATGTTTGGTAAAGGGTTAACCTAAAAAAAAAAAAAAAAAAAAAAAAGGCCCCACAGGGCTCACCTTAAAAAGAACACGATATAAACAAGAGTCCAAGAATGAGTCCACATTAAGCAATCCATCTCCAAAGTATACACTGTAAATCCTTGAGCTGCTCAGCAGTGACAAAAATAGTCCGAGCATCATGCCTTTTCTTCAGTTGATCATAATGTCAAATGTAGAGCTACCCTATGAAGTCCCTGGATACAATCTCTGTTGATTAATCTTAGTTACACACCTCTAGAGGGTACTGAATACAAAATTTCTAATTCTTCAGCTACATGGCCAATTCCAAATATTAAACCAGCTTCTTGATTTGAACAAAGTTGAATCTAACCTCCCTAGAGATGTTGTATACTAAATATGGAAGCATTCTGACTGTGGGATCTGAGGAAGAAATATTTTAAATAAATTTCTTCATACTGCACTAAGTTAAAATTGGGCTACTATAGGGAGCCCAAATATTAACCCAGTGAACCAGTTTGAACAAACTTGAATCTGACAACTCTCCCCCCCCCCCCCCCCCCCCTGTCCCCACACTCCCCAGAAATGTTGTATACCAAATATGAAAGCATTCTGACTGGTGGATCTGAAGAAGATTTCTAAAAATTATCCCTTCATATTGAACTGAGTTAAGTTTTTTGTACATTTAATCAGCTAATGTGTATTTGATGACCATTGGTTTAGCCTGATCATTAGCAATATACCAAAACAACTGCAATAAGAATTATTGTAACCAATAGCACCTGTATTGTGTCCTTGGGCAAGACACTTCATCCCAATTGCCCACGTGGGGCATGGTGGCATTGAAGACATAGACATGTGCACCATCAGTGTGTAGTATGCCTTAGTACACTCTGTCATAGTGCCCCCATGTTGGCAACTGGGATAAAGTGCCTTGCCCAAGGACACAACACGGTTCGTATCGGATGGGGATCAAACCCGGGGACCTCTAGCATATTAGTTCAACAGTCTACCACTAAGCCACCGCGCTCCCATCTCCACAGGATACGAAAAGTGATCAGAATAGCTCATCCTTACTTTCAGGTCAGCAACAAAAAGGCCAGGTGAGCTAAAAAGGTCATAATGGACAGAAAAGTCAAATGTGCTGCATACATGAGTAGAAAACTCATGGGGGAGCAAAGCAATGAGGCCAGGGTAGCAAAACAAGAATGAGTCAACATTAAGCAATCCATCTCCAAAGGATACATTGTCAATCCTTGAGCCCCTCAGGAGTGAAAAAAATAGTCCAAGCATCAAACCTTTTCTTCAGTTGATCATAATGTCAAATGTAGAGCTCCCCTATGAAGCTCCTTGATACAATCTCTGTGGATTAACCCTTTACCCAACGCAGACGATATCGACATTTATTATTTTAAATACCATTTTTTAAAATGTTTCAAAAAATTTCAACAAAACCATATCATGTGACCCCCTTGTTGGAACAAGCTCAACGAGCTCGTTCCAACGAGGGATCACATGATATGGTTTTGTTGAAATTTTTTGAAAAATAATATTTTTTCAAATGCTGAATTTGCATATTACGCAGGCGGATGCAGGCGATTTGTTGGGTAAAGGGTTAATCTTAGTTACATGCCTCTAGAGGGTACTGAATACAAAATTTCAAATACTTCAGCTACATGGCCAATTCCAAATATTAACCCAGGCTCTCGATTTGAACAAAGTTGAATCTGACCTCCCTAGAGATATTGTATACTAAATATGAAAGCATTCTGACTGTTGGATCTGAAGAAGAAAAATTTTAAAGAAATTTCTTCACATTGCACTAAGTTAAAATTTGGGCTAACATAGCGAGCCCAAATATTAACCTACGGACCCGATTTGAACAAACTTGAATCTGACCCTCCTAGAGATGCTGTATTCCAAATATGAAGCATTCTAAGTAGATTTTTAAAGAAATTTCCTCATATTGCACTAAGTTAAAATTCGGGCTACCATCGGGAGACCAAATATTAAACCAGGGAACCAATTTGAACAAACTTGAATCTGACTCTCCTAGAGATGTTGTAAACAAAATATGAAAGGATTCTGATAGGTGAATCTGAAGATGGGGTGAGGGATGTAGCCTTTAGAGTGTGCCAATGGGTTTGTGGACAATTTATATGCCAAATCCAAGATGGCTGCTGGCAACCATATTTTTGAATGAAATTCAGAAAAATTTGATAGCTCCCATCTGGACATCACATCAAAGCTATACATGAAATTCAAAAAAGATCAGGTGAGAGATGCAGCTTGCATCAAGTTATCACAGATGAGAATTTTAAGATAAATCTATCGCGACAATCAAGTTTATGTACAAAATGTTGATATAAACATAATGGTGAGAATTTGTATGTTTCAGGCACCACAAAGCAGCACTTCTGTTTCTCAGGCCATTTTTTGTAAAATTGCATGTGGAGGCAGTTCTTTTCATTTTTTATTTACGTAACAATTTCTTTGCCATCAAAAGTTCAAGTTCTTGCTTTGTTTTATGTTTTAGGCCTCATAAATCTACCGAATAGCAAGGGTGGTGGTGTATTTCATTCCTTGAGTGCAAGAAGGCTTTGCAATGCTAAAGCACTTCAAAGCCTTGTTGCACTGAAGGGCCAAATTTATCAATTTTATTAACTTGGGTAAAATATCGGGCATAAACCATTTAATTTTTATTTTTTTAAAGTTTGCATTGGTTATAAAACGGGAGGACACGGCAGTCAAAAGGACCATGCAGGGTGGCCTTAGTAACAAATTTTCAACTTTTTTAGGCCTTACATCACAGGATTTCAGCATTAACCCTTTACCCAACGAATCGCCCGCATCCGTCTGCGTAATACTCAATTTAAGCAGCTGAAAAAAATATTTTTCGAAACATTTCAACAAAACCGTATCATGTGACCCCTCTTTGGAACGAGCTCGTTGAGCTCGTTCCAAAGAGGGGTCACATGATACGTTTTTTTTTTTAATTTTTAAACAAATTTAAAAAATGATATTTAAAATAATTTTGAAATCGTCTGCGTTGGGTAAAGGGTTAATATCTGAAGCTTTATGATTACAATAAAAGTTCTCAAGGTTCTTGGAAGGGATAACAGAGGGGGAGTAATCCAGGAGGAAAAACTTCTTTTGCATCAGGCAAACAAACCAAGCACACATTCCCCCAATCTGGGCAGGCCAGAGAGAATTTTCATGACTTTTTCTGGACAAATGTTAAAAAATTTATAGTAATTTATATATTTTTTATACTTACCAATGACCCAGACATAGCTGGTGCTAACTCTTAAAATATAGGGCCAAACACAAATTTTGCCCCCCAATCCCCAAAATTTGCATCTAAAACTAAAGAAAACATGTCCAGAGAGGCCCTCCACACCTCGCCCCCACTGCGCATGCGCAGTGTCAAGGACGTTCCGAAATTGGCGCCATTTATCATTCTAATAACCAGTGCCTGGTAAGCGCTATGTACTCAGCGGGGAGGCAAGAGTTCCCAACTCCTGGGAGGGCCATCCCCGTCTGGGTCATTGGTAAGTATAAAAAATATATAAATTACTATAAATTTTTTAACATTTTTATACTGTACCAATGACCCAGACATAGCTGAATAGTAAAAAGGCTGGAGGGCCAAGGACATAGAGCAAAATGGAATACGCTCAATAAAATAAAATAGAGTCATCCCCTGTAGGGAAAAGAAGTAATAGGCCTTACATGTATCTTTCTTATTTATGATAAATTAGAAAGATACAACACCTTCCAAAAATTGAGCTTCATACATCCATGTACTCTATTAATATCCAATAATCCTTATACTAATAATTTTTAAAGTAAGCCAATAATAAAGTAAGTCTAGAGAATAGAGACTCTTATACTCCTAAAAGTGTGTGAGAATTGCATAATCATGTCCGTTGACATATGCAATATTCAAAAGCTATACTTTAAAAACTAAGACTTGAATGAATTTTATAAACTTAAACTTCTCACTAAACAACCATCCTAAAAACAGCTCAGAATTACTAACTCCGGAGGAGGTATCCCCTTGTTTTCATAGTAAAAACAGGTGACCCAAGGGAACACCCTCCCCCCCCCCTTTTTCTTGCCCTGGGTCAAATAGCCCAGAGCGAAGAGGGCAGCCGAACGGAGACACTGCCGAAACAGACAGCCTACCTAGCTATAGTAGCAACTGTTAAGTGAATGACATTCTGAGCAGTAGATAATAGACCTAACAATAGAGGCCTCCAGAAATGGACTCGATATTTCTGAGATAAAATTCATGAATGGATGGCTGAGCGCAATGAGCAGCCTTCAAAAATCTATAATAGAACACTATTAATGTAAGCCCAAGAAGTAGAAGAACTCTTACTTCATGAGCCGAAATCTTAAGCACAACTGCTAAGCCAATGATATACCATAAGCAGTACGCTAGTTAATAGAATCCATTAACAATAAAATGGAGCGTAACGTCCTTCTACTAGACATCAAAGACAGAAGAAGCTTACGCCCTTGTAATAAACAGATATCTGTTTATAAATACATAAACTGTACCCGGAAAGAGTAAAGGCCTATGCCCATACGAAGACGGAAGGACCTTAAAATAATAGGTTCCGGATAATAGGAGCCTAACTCTTATGCAACAATCCAACCTAAATAGTAACGGAAGTATTGATTCTGAAACTATGAAAGTGAAAATCATCCATCGATAGTGCATGAAACTCACTGACTCTACAGTAAAAGAGAAACCAACAGAATTACTGTCTAAAAGGTCAGAATTTGAAAACTACTGTTTCCAGAGGCTCAAATGATTACTTAGCTAAATAAGAACCTGAAGTTAAAATCCGTATAGGAATTTAATCTAAAGATTCTAAGTCTATTTATCAAAAAGTTACTAACTGACTTAGATAAAGAGACAAAAGACTCAATTGTAAACTATCGTAGAGTGCATAGGTATGAGGTAACATAAACCTATAACCTAAATAACAACAGGCTGCAGTAGATCTTGTGAAACAAGTATACTAAAAAATAGCAATGAGTAGTATGGAGGGATCAACCATATGAACATAATGATCCCTACACCACGACGGAAGAGCCTCCACTTTAGTCGCATAGAATAGCGAAGAAGAGGATCTCCTATAGTAAGAAATCGCGTCCAAAGCTCGTCCAGTACAGTGCTTACAATGCAATATGGACCACACAACGGAAAACATGAAGGTTGCGACCTTGCTGGTTGTGATAAAAATGACACGATTTACCCAGTGAAAAAAGATCCTCACATAGAGGAAGATTTCACGTTAAGATCCACAGTAGACAAGAGAGTAAATTACTCATGATCTCTGTGAAGATAGAGATGCTATCAACAGAAATATATTGTGGTTGTTTATCTTAGCAATACCTGCTAAAAACAACAGCGCCGGAGGATACGCGTATCCTATCATTCTGTCCTATAGATCAATAGAGCGTTAACAGTATTAGCTCAGAGATCTGGACAAGCCAACACATACGTCTGCAATTGATTAGCCAACTGTGTCATAAATAAAACATCATTGGGCGCTCCCATAGATAGCAAATCTGATTGAATACTTGTTTGTTGAGAGTCCATTCTGACAGCAACAAGCGACCCGTAAGAGAACGGGAGTGCGATAAAACAATCAGACGACCCAGAATATGACGGACCAAAACTGAACTTGGTGTACTATAACCAACAGACGGATTCTTTCCATTAAATTGAATAACGGAAACGAAAGAGTGCCTCCCTGGTTCCGGAGATACGCCACTACTGTCGAATTAAAGGACAGGAATTTGGGCATGCGTTTCTGAATAATGTTCATGCAATGACATAAAGCAAGCCTAAAAAACATTATTCCGCGGAAGTTAACTGATAGCTAAAAGACTGCGGAACCCAAAGACCCTGGCACTTCGAATCCGTAGGGATCAGTATATATCCCAATCTGTTTGACTGGCAACCGTCATAACAGCCACACTCGGGTCCGGCAACTGCGGCGGCACTCTCTGAGTCAACCACCGAATGTTTGCCCCAGTCTGAATCTCTTGTAACACTAGATAGACAAGAGAATGTATAAATCAAGCAATTCATGGATTGCCGGAAAGTTGCCGTCGAAGAGAAGCTCCTCCGAGAACGAAGCGACTCTGAGAGAGTTCTTAACCTACTATCCACGCGTGGATGTAGCTAGGGCTGCCTCACGTCTAACCAACTCCAATCAGCCACTGAAGGGCGGAGTTATACGTGAACAAACTACTGCCCTCAAAAGAAATTACATTGAGAATAATATCCCGTAAATCTTTTCTTGAAGACGTAATGATAACGCCTCAGTAAGGCGGATTACGTATAATAAAGCGTCTAAGTTAAGTCTAATATACATAATGTCGTTCCCAACATTGAAATTGGAAAAGACATAAACGGTGAAAAAGAATATATGCAGTCTTTAATCACACCGTCTAGACGCATATGAACTCTCGGTATGCCCTGCTCTGCCAAAATAAACTATATGTAAAAAAGATAAAATGGCAGAAATGAGCCACGCGGACAAGAAACTAAACTATCATGCTTAGTAGCCGTCTTGTATATATATAAATATATAGCGTCGAAAAATAAAACACATGTTGTAATGACAATATTGGACTGCGTCGGTAAGTCAGGGACAAAGTCCCTGTACCGATCGAAAAATCCGAGTCCAATGACGCTATAAGTCTCTTATCCAAGATCGCAGCAATGAAGTCCGAAAAATAATCACTGGAAGAAATGCCAGAAGATATGAAAGGCATCTTCCGATACTACTAAAGGGAAAACTCGAAATCTTTCGAATCCCTTTCGCCATCCTGTCGGACCCTATAAAGCGTTCGGTCGTCCGTAGCTTGATGCAACCGCGGACCGCACCGACCCAGCGCCGTCGGATAATTCCTGATTCGACCGAGAAACCGTCAATTGCTGGGATGCTGCGAAACAACTGTGCTAACTAGGATAGCACGTCCGTCACTGAGGCCTGAGGAGCAGCGGTCTTACGATGCATTGCCGCAGGAAGCTCCGAGATCGTTACCCCGTGCATACTTCCAATATGCGAGCGAACGGAGTGTATAGGCCTCGTGTCCCTTGGCTACCGGATGGCGCGACCTATTCGCTGTGGAATCACTGAATGCCGAAACTGATCGGATACTCGAGGTCACGTAGCCAATGTGCGGTCATGTGCCCTGCTGTGAGGATGAGGAAGCATTAAAGACAGTCTCTCGGACTGTCAATATAACGGAGCGTCCCGAGCAACGGACATATGCTCCGAAAGTAAAATATCTGAACCACAACATGCGGTCCCCTATGTTGTTGGCTTCCTCCGATCTGTCCTCAATCTGCCGTCACTGGGTGAGTACTAAAGTAATTAAAGTGCTCGCATCACCCAAATCTCCTTCCTAGACCGCAACGGACGAACCCGGCAGCCGAACCATTCGATGAATGTACGCTACACCGGGTGAGCTAGCGAATGTCACTCCGTAAGCGATAGACATATTCCATGAGCACTTATTGCCGCTAACTCTTCATTAACTATGACGACAGAGGCACACTTTTGAAAGACATCTCCATAACTCTTCGAACAAGAAACCAGAAATGCTTGGATAGCAAGCATAAAATAATAATATATATAGCGTCGTTCAATAATTCGAAAGTTTGTGTGACATTATTGGACTATGTCGGAACTGAGGGACGATGTCCCTGAACCGAACCAAAAATTTCTAAGTCCACCGACGCTATCAGTTTCTTATCCGGCATCGCAGCATATGTTGTTCCGAAAGGGAAAGCTTGAAATCCACCGAATCCCTTTCGGTATCCCGTCGGACCGGATGAAACTTTCGGACGTCCGTACCCGCTTCCGCGGAGCGTCCCGACCCAGCATCGTCGGATAAAATATATGCGACAGATTCAGTTGATGCTGGGATGCTGCGATAAACTGTGCTATTAAGGAAAGCACGTTCGTTCCCGAGGCCTGTGCAGTAGCGGACTTACGATGCATTGCCGCTGGAAGCTCCGTGTACGTTGACTCCCGCATACTTCCTATGCGAACGTCCGGAGTCTGCAGACCTCGAGTCCCCGGCTACCGACCCAGCGCTGTCGGATAATTCTCGATCCGACACCGTTTCTGTCGGCTGCTGGGATGCTGCGATAAGCTGTGCTATGTGCACAAGAATGTCCGGCGTCGAGACCTGCGGAGGCGCAGTCTATCGCTGCTTCGCCGAGGGCAGCTCCGCATCAGATGGCTCCCGCATACTTTTCCTATGCGAACGTCCGGAGTCCATCGGTCTCGAATCCCTGGCTGCCGGATGGTGTGACCTGATCGCCGAAGAATCCTTGATCGGCGAAGCTGGTAATATATCGGCGGTCACGCAGCCAAGGTGCGGTCGTGTGCGCTGACGAGAAGAGGAAGCCTTAGCAGTCTCAGCGGACTGCCTATACAACGGAGCGTCCCGAGCGACGGACGTATGCTCCGCTAACGACACATTTGTACCACAACATCTGGGGCCAGATGTTGTTGAACGAGAGAGGGGCCTCTCTCGCTTGCCGTCCGGATGGACCGGAACGAGCTATGAACCGGACTAAAAGGCTTCCTCCGTTCTCCCTCCGATCCGCCGTCACTGGGTGTGCATTAAGTTAATTTTATAGTGCTCGCATCACCCCAAAATTCCTTCTAGACCGCAACGGACGAACCCGGCTGCCGAACCATTCGGTGAATGGACGCTACACCGGGCGAGCTAGCGGACGTCAAAGGCCGTCGAACCTACTAGGGTCCTCTTAGGCAATTGGCGTATTACATGAGCACTTTTCCGCTAGCCCTTCATTAATTGTGACGACGGAGGCACACTGTTGGAAGACATCACAGATACATCACCCTAATCTTGATCGTCTGAAATAGAAATTGATAAAGTAGAGTGACCCTGCGGGGAAAGGACCGGAGTGTCCAAATCCCCAACAACATACCGTGACATACGCTTCCCATATTGTCATCGAAATCATACGATACAGAACCGGAGTTAATGCGAGTACACTGACCACATATAGAATGATAATAAGGTCAGAGGAAGACTTCCTCTTAAAACAATAGATCAATATCCTTTCAAAGAAAAGAAAACAAGTCCTGGTACTCGCACTAACCCCTGGCAATCAAAATACATAATAATAATATGATCCATTAATATAGAAAAAATAATTGAAATCAAAATATTTTGAAAAAATATTTTTTCAGAACAGCCCAAGTTTCTGAAAAGTAACGTTGAGCCCCAATGGATCCCAAGCCTAAGTGTGGACAAAAATTTTAAAAATATTTTAAACAATTTATTCAACACTTACGAACAATAATAATGTATCTAGTTATGATTGAAATAACATAAAGATATTATTATTTAGAAATCCCCCCCTCACACAGAGGGCTGTTGTAAATGTAAACAATGAGTGTAAAAACACTAAAATAAGACTCCAGGCACCCAGGCCCGAAATCAGTTACCAAAAATACACCATCTGATGCAAAACAGAGACTTCCAGGGAAGAAACTGCAGAACATCAGATGGTAGATGCAGAACACAACGCCTAACCACCCGTAGGTGAAGACGTAAACATGGGGAAAGAACAGAATTCATTCTGTTATTCAGCTAAACTCCCAAGAAATTTTAGTAATAATAATTACAGAAATTATGCCAAAAGCATGGGAGAATAGCAAGGGGGAACTTAAAGGACAGGGAGAGAGGAAAAACACTTGTAAACACAGTGTAACTAAATAATCAGAATGACAACAAAATGGCTGCTGCCTTGAAAATAGGTAACTTAACATAATTTCATTAAAAAATTTTAAGTTACAGCCCTGATAATATTCTGTCACACATTCTTTTCCTCTCCTCCTTTTCTATCCTCCTTAGAATCACCATTTCACTAATATTTATTTGTCTGGCATCATTTAAACTGAGATTTAAAAGCACAAAGATCAGTCAGATGTTAACTGATGAAGGGCCAAACTTAGAATGATAAATGGCGCCAATTTCGGAACGTCCTTGACACTGCGCATGCGCAGTGGGGGCGAGGTGTGGAGGGCCTCTCTGGACATGTTTTCTTTAGTTTTAGATGCAAATTTTGGGGATTGGGGGGCAAAATTTGTGTTTGGCCCTATATTTTAAGAGTTAGCACCAGCTATGTCTGGGTCATTGGTACAGTATAAAAATATATATTTTCCATGACTTATGTTGGTCCTAAAAATAGGTGATATACTATACTATGACCAGCAAATGTACACTCGGGCTGAAATGAGCTGTCAAATTACCAAAAGAACATTTTGAGACCTAGTATATAGCTCGGAAATAAAGAATTGGGTTTAGCGGTTGAAACCTATTTGTTTTAGTGTTCATATATGTTTCTTGCATTATTTTTGGATGACATGACAACTCTAGCACTATCTGAGCTGTGGGAAGTGTCTGGGAAGATGTATACAGGATGATTCAAATCCTGGACTAATCCGACCCAGGACAATTCCGATAAAAAAGTCGTCGTCCAAATCGTCAAGGGTTTGAATTGTCTCCAAAAGAGTTTGAATAGTCCAGGGTCCAAATCGTCCATAAACCATCAACTCATACACAGAATTGTACAACTCACAACTCGTACCAATGTTCGGTATGACATGAAACCCCTAAAGTTTGATAGATCATTCTCCAGGTTTTATACTGTTGTCATCAATTTGCATTTAATAAACTGAAAAATGTGGTGAACATTTTGTCATTTTAAGAGCATGAGGTGGATGGTGCCTTGTTTTAACACAGATGCAAAGTAGGTGACCAAGCATATCAAGGGTGCTAACTATAAATATACATATCAGCATGTGCGACATTCCTGCAAATCAACATGGAGAATGCCCATTTAAAATGATTAATTAAATAGATTTTTTCACACTTGTCAGAAGTATTTGCAAAAGAAAGCTCAAAGATGGAGCTGGACCATAAAGTTTCCAAAAGAAGCTGGTCAGGTGCTTGATTGCAGCTTGAAGTTAATGAGGTGCCTGGCCAATTTTTGAAGCTTACTCCAAATGTCATGATCAGTGGCCAAAGCCAAATGTCATGATCAATGGCTGATTCCATGCACAGAGAATGACAATACTGTCTACACAACATTTCTAATGAAATATGCACAATAATTTTGTTTCTCTCAATATTTGGATTTGATTTGATTAGGGATGGAACAGTGAGATTAAGTGAGTTCCATCAATGGATAAATAGAATTGCAAATGGCTCACAGGTTAGTGTTTGAAACTCTTTTATTACATTCCTCAGTTCGTTTTGCATTGAATTTAATGTTGATTAAAAAGTGGTAATATCACAAGTGAATTATGTCACTTCAATAGTAACTTTGGAACGACTGACGTATTTAAGCCACACCCCCACCGATTTGTTGATGTTTTGTTTTCCAGTTCCACATCAGTTAATTAAAATGAATTTTCCTTCTGAATATTTTTAAAAATCCTTTCTTTCCTCTATGAACAGGTTCGTTAGCACCGTTGACAAAATCAAAATAGAAATGTTTTATCTTATGGCTGAATGCCATTCCCCAAATGCAGCTGGAACGCAAAATAGTAAAATATCGAACGAAAGTCACAAAAATAAAACTGGGCCATTTCCAATCGAAGATTTGACACAGAAAGTGATGTATTCATATGCGCTAATTTCAGAAGTATTTCAGAGTTGCATTTGCGAATATTTTGTGTTGAATTATTTTTAATGAAAGCCATTTTGGTCTAACATGTCATTTACAAAAGAGAGTGACCCATTCTTACGGCAAGTTACGGTATATAATTTGCCTCGAGACAGGACTATTTCGTATTTCCTTCCTGCTAATTTTAGAAATGTTTCCGTGTTTACACTAAATTGGATTATATCTGACAATAGTTTGGGTTGAATTATTATAGTAAAAGACCTCTTTTGTCCAAATGTCATGTAATAAACAGAGTAATCAATTTTTTTTTAGCGTTACGGTAAATAATTCATTTCTAGACGGGACTGTTTCGTAAATCACTCGGGCTACGCCCTCGTGATTTACTCACGTCCCGTCCCTCGATGAATTATTTACCGTAACGCTCAAAACAAATTGATTACTCTCTATGTAATCTTCACATAATTTGAAAGACTGTTCGTGACTTATTTCTGAGCTTGTTATAGTGTTTACGAATTCGAAACACTTCACACTATCACTTGAGAAACCCACACAAGAGTGCTTTTGAGTGATTCCAAAAAATCATGTCTAGGACAGGATCTATCAATATTGGAAATATGGCTTTTCTTGTGTTTACTCTACAACTTATTTCATCTGGTACTGTATCAAAATATCATAAAAATGGGTACAATATGTATCTCAATAGACATTCTCGACATATAGTATATAAATTGTACACAAATATTACCCACCTATTCCTAAATGAGTGTTTATACTAGCATATCGAGCAGTTCCTGTGAGATTCTTGTTTTCCCGATATGGAATATGCTGATGTGTTCTGGCATCTCTATATTTTTTAGCTAAACCAAAGTCTATAATATACACTAAATTTCCTTTTTTTCCTAAACCCATTAAAAAATTGTCAGGTTTCACATCCCTGTGAATAAAGTTCTTTGAATGAATATACTCTATCCTGCTTATCTGAAAAAGGAAAAACAAAGAAAATTTATAGCACCAGGCAAAATAGCTGAAGGATATATTTCTTATCAATTTCGTCATCAGACATTGTCCCTATATCCTATCCCGATAAGTTAAAAAATTTATAGTAATTTATATATTTTTTATACTTACCAATGACCCAGACATAGCTGGTGCTTATTCTCAAAATCTAGGGCCAAACACAAATTTTGCCCCCCAACCCCCAAAATTTGCATCTAAAACCGAAAAAATCATGTCCTAAATGGTCCTCCATACTCTTCCTCCACTGCGCATGCGCAGTGTCAAGGAGGTCTCGAAATTGGCGCCAATTATCATTCTTACAAGCAGTGCCTGGTCAGCACTATGTACTCAGCGGGGAGGTATGAGTTCCCAACTCCTGGGAGGGCCATCCCCGTCTGGGTCATTGGTAAGTATAAAAAATATATAAATTACTATAAATTTTTTAACATTTTTATACTGTACCAATGACCCAGAAACAGCTGAATAGTAAAAATGCTGGAGGGCCTAGGACATAGAAGAAAATCCAATAAGCTCAACTATATATAATAGAGTTATCCCCTCGAGGAGAAAAGGCTTTACATGTATCTTTCTTATTTATGATAAATTAGAAAGACACAACACCCTCCATAATTGAGCATAATAACATTCATGTTCTCTATTAACATCCAGTATAATCCCTTATACTAATTATTTTTAAAGTAAGCCAATAAATAAAGTCAGTCCAGAGAATTGAGACTCTTTATACTCTTTAAAAGTGTCCGAGGATTGTATATTAATGCCCGTTTTGACACGTGACATATACAAATGCTTCACACCGAGCTACACTTTAAAAATATGACATGAATGAATTTAAACATTAACTTTACACTTTAAAACCATCCCGGTACCGACTCAGAATTACTGACTCCGGAGGAGGTATCCCCTTGCTTTTCACTATAAAGCAGGTGACCTAAGGGAACACCCTTCCCCTTGCCCTGGGTCAAATAGCCCAGAGGGAAGAGGGCAGCAGGACAGAGTCACTGCCGGAAGAGAAAGCCTGTATAACTATAGTTGCAACTGTTTAGTGGACAACATTCTGAGCAACAGATAAAGGACCTAAACAATGCAGGTCTCCAGAAATGGACTCAATATTTCTGAGATAAAAATTCGTGAATGTGGATGGCTGAGACCAATATGCAGCCTTCATTAAATCTGTAATAGCAACACTATTTGCGTAAGCCCAAGACGTAGAAAGAGCTCTTACTTCATGAGCCGAAATCTTAAGTACAGACTGCTGAGATGAAGATAGATTATCATAAGCAATACGGATAATTAATTGAATCCATCTAGCAATAGAATGGACGGTAATGTCCTTTCTATTAGGCATCAGAGACAGAAAGAAGCGTTTTCGTCCCTTTCTGATAAACTGAGATCTTCGTTTATAAATACATAAAGCTCTAACTGGACAGAGTAAAGGCCTATGCCCATCTGAAGACGGAAGAGCCTTAATAACAATAGGTTCCAGATATTTATTAGGAGCCTGATTCTTGGCCAAAAATCCAACATTAGTAGTAAAGGTAATAGTGTTCCAGACACTACGATAGTGAGAATCAGATAACATAGACCTATAACCTTTAATAGTAACAGGCTGCAGTTTGATCTCATCAAACAAGTATACTAGAAAGTTTGCAATGTCTGGAATGGAGGGATCAAAAATATCACCAGAATGATCCCTACACCAACGACAAAAGACCTTCCACTTGGCCACATAGTTTAGCGAAGAGGAGGTCCTCCTACAGTTAGAAATTGCGTCCACTGCTCGTCCTGTAAAATGCTTGCCGTGCAAGGACCACACAACGGAAATACGTGAAGGTTGAGACCTTGCGGGTTGTGATGTAGTTGACGCGATTTCCCCTGCGAAAGAAGATCCTCTCGTGGAGGAAGCTTTCACGGTAAGTCCCACAGCAGACACCTGAGTAGATTTATCCACGGTCTCTGTGGAGACAGAGATGCTACCAACAGAATTTTGCATTGAGATTGTTTTATCTTTAGCAATATCTGCTGAATCAACGGCGCTGGAGGATACGCATATCCTATCATTCCGTCCCACGAGATCGATAGAGCGTCTACTGCATATGCTCGGGGAACCGGACATGGAGACACATATGTCTGCAACTGACTGTTGAGCTGTGTCGCAAACAAGTCTATCATTGGCCGCTCCCATTGGTAGCAAATCTGATTGAATACCTGTTTGTTGAGAGTCCATTCTGACGGCAAAAGCGACCCTTCCGTGAAAGGGAGTCTGCTAATACGTTCAGACGACCCGGAATATGACGGACCAAAGGTAGAACTTGGTGTTCTAGAACAAACAGAAGGATTCTTTCCGTTAAATTGAATAACGGAATGGAATGAGTGCCTCCCTGGTTCCGAATATACGCTACTACTGTCGTATTGTCGGACAGGATTTGGACATGCGCTTTCTGAATAATGTTCATCCAATGACGTAGTGCAAGCCAAATTGACATCATTTCCTTGATGTGTATGTGCTTGCCTAGAAACTGCAGATCCCAAAGACCCTGGCACTTCGAATCCGTTGGGATTAATCTTGCACCCCAACCTGTTTGACTGGCATCCATCATAATCGTAAAACTCGGATCCGGCAACTGCAGTGGAACTCCCTGAGTCAACCACTGAATGTTTGCCCAAGGCTGAATCTCTTGATTCACTTGATTTGACAAGAGAACGTCTATATCGAGCGAATGAATCTTTACACTCCAATTCTGAGTCAAGAAAATTTGGAGAGGACGAGTGCGTAACCGCCCCATCGGAATGAGATCCGCAGCGGCTCCGCACAGACCTATCAGTCTCATGAACTCTCTCGCTGTGACTTTGTCTGAGTGAAGACAATAGCGAGCATAACAACTGATTAATTTCGCTCTGGTTAACGGCAGACGAACGAGATTGTTGTGCGTCTCGAAGCTCATTCCCAGATGAGTGAATGACTTGGACAGCACCAGATCCGACTTCTCGTTTATTATAAAACCGAGATGTCAGAGTAATAGAAGCAGATTCTGCACATCGTTATGAAGCGTTAACTCGTTGCCGTACCTCTGAAGAATGTCGTCCAGGTAGGCCGACGTTACCGCAGACGAATGAGCTCGGAAATATATCATTACGAGTTCATTATTCGAGTGAAAGCCCAGGGCGTTAGGATCAAACCGAAGCACATCGCTCGGAACTGATATACAACTCCTAGGACTGCGAAGCGTAGATACTTTCTGAATGTCGGATGTACCATGACGTGAAAGTACGCATCCTTGAGATCTATGCTTGTAGCATAGTCGTTCACCCGAATACTCGCTCTGTCTGATCGAATTGTCTCCAAAGAGAACTTCTGAGCGATGATCAGCTTGTTTATCCAGCTCAGATCTATGACTGGACGGAACGAGCCGTCTGGTTTCGGAACCAGAAACAGATGGCTGTAGAAACCCGGTGATTCCTGGTCTTCTACAACCTCTACCGCGTTCTTCTTCAGAAGAGACTGTACTTCTGATAAAAGAGCGTCTCTTTTCTGCGGATTTGACGGAAGCTGAGTCCATTTTGGACTTCGAGTTAATGGAGGCTTTCGTTTGAAGGATATTCTTAATCCTTCCGAAATTACCCCTCGAACCCAGGGGTCGTCCATAATTGACGCCCAATCGTTTATAAAACTCGATAATCTTCCGCCTACCGGAACACGATAGAGGTTCAAACCATCACCTCCTGGACCTGCTAGGCTTGCGGAAGGAGAAACTACGTCCTCCACGACCCGCACCTTGCCCCGTCGACCTAGGGACGTTTGACCGGTTATCTCGGCCAGAATAACGTCCCCCACAGGAGTCGCTGCCTTGACGGTCTCTAGAATAAGACCTAGAGGACGCATAGGAACTTCTATAGGAACTTCTCTTGGGCGTACTTGTCCCAGAAGTGCCTGTCTTACTCTTTTCTGCTGTATCCGACTTTTTGGAAGCGGATTTGAATAGCAGAGAATCCGAAGCTTTCTTAGTTATCTTATCATAGATTGCTGAAAGCTTGCCGTCGAAGAGAAGCTCTCCGGAGACCGAAGCGACTCTGAGAGAGTTCTTCACCTTACCATCCACGCGCGTGGATGTAGCTAGGGCTGTGTCACTTCTAACCAACTCCAGGTTTGCCATTGAAAGGGCAGAGTTATACGTGGAATAAGCTACTGCCCTTGGAAGAAGTCTTAATGAGGATTGTATATCCTGGAATTCTTTCCCTTGAAGACATAATGATAACGCCTTAGTAAGGTGATCTGGGTATGAAAAGCGTCTAAGTTAACTCTGTTAGACATTATTGTCGTTTCCAACGTCGTGGTTGGAATTGCCATAGACGACGGTATAGACAATTCCAAGTCTTCAGCCTCGTCGTCTAGACGCAGAGGAACTCTCGGTATGCCCTGCCCTGCCGTTTCGAATTTATTCCTTGAATTGATGAAAGGAAGATTTAGAGCATTTGCGGACAAGAAACCAGACTTGCCCGTTTTGGTAGCAAGCTTATATATAGCGTCATTCTATAATTCGAATGTTCTTGTGACCTTATTGGACTGTGTCGGAAACTCGGGGATGATGTCCCTGAACCGATCAAAGAATTCTGTGTCCAATGACGCTATCAGTCTCTTATCCGGCATCGCAGCATTCTGGTCCGACGGAACAACCTCTGGAAGATAATGCCGGATAAAATCTACGGCAGCTTTATGTTGTTCCGAAAGGGAAAGCTCCAAATCCTCCGAATCCCTTTCGCCATCCTGTCGGACCCTATGAAGTTCTCGGTCGTCCGTACCTGATGCTTCAGCGGAGCGTACCGACCCAGCATCGTCGGATAATTCCTGATCCGACAGAGATTCTGTTGTTTGCTGGGATGCTGCGATAAGTTGTGCTATTTGGGATAGCACGTCCGTCACTGAGGCCTGTGGAGTAGCGGTCTTACGTTGCTTTGCCGCTGGAAGCTCCGTGAACGTTGACTCCTGCATACTTCTTTTATGCGAACGTCCGGAGTCTACAGGCCTCGTGTTCCTGGCTACCGGATGGCGTGACCTGGTCGCCGTGGAATCCCTGATCGGCGAAGCTGGCTGGATATCCGTGGTCACGTAGCCAAGGTGCGGTTGTGTGCGCTGCCGTGAGGATGAGGAAGCCTTATCGACAGTCTCTCCGGACTGTCTATATAACGGAGCGTCCCGAGCGGCGGACATATGCTCCGAATGCGAAACGTTTTGTACCACAACATCTGGTCCCAGATGTTGTTGTACGAGAGAGGGACCTCTCTCGCTCGCAGCCCGGATGGACCTGGACGAGCTAGGAACCGGACTAATAGGCTTCCTCCGTTCTCTCCTCGCATCCGTCGTCACTGGGTATGCACTTTGTCTTATTATAGTGCTCGCATCACCCAAATCTCCTTCCTGGACCGCAACGGACGAACCCGGCTGCCGAGCCATTCGATGAATGGTTGCTACACCGGGCGAGCTAGCGGACGCCAATGCCGTCGATCCTACTAGGGACCTCTTAGGCAATTGACGTATTTCCATGAGCACTTTTGCCGCTAGCTCTTCATTTAACTGTGACGACGGAGGCACACTTTTGGAAGACATCACGGAAACATCACCCTGTTCTTGTTCCTCTGAAATATAGATTGATAAACTAGAGTGACCCTGCGGAGAAACGACCGGCATGGCCTTTTCCCCATTAACAACATACCGTGACACACGTTTCCAATGTTTGTCATGCCAATTGACACAAACTGATCAGGAGTTAGTGCGAGTACACTAACTACAATTAATACAATGATTATGAAAGTCAGAGGAAGATTTCCTCTTATTACAATTTGAACAATATCCTTTCATTGTGAAAAGACAACAAGTCCTAGTACTCGCACCAACCCCTGAAAACAAAGATACATAGTAACATGATCCATTAACATAGAAAAAATAATTGAAATCAAAAAAATTTTTTGAAAAAATATTTTTTTAGAAAAGCCCAAGTTTCTGAAACTAACGTTGAGCCCCAATGGGTCCCAAAAAAGCCTAAGTGTGGACAAAATTTTTTTAAATATTTCAAAAAAATTAATGCAACACTTACGTATAATAATAATGTATCTTGTTATGATTAAGCTAATACAAAGACAAGAAATCCCTCTCAACAGAAACCGTTGTCAATGTAAACAAGAAGTGTATAAACACCAGAAACATGACTCCAGGCACTGATAAACATGGCCCGAAATCAGTTACCAATAACAACACTATCTGATGCAAAACAGAGACTTCCAGGGAAGAAATTGCAGAACATCAGATGGTAGATGCAGAACACAATGCCTAAACACCCATGGGTGAGGACGTAAACATGGGGAAAAGAACAGAATTCATTCTGTTACCCAGCTAAAACTCCCAAGAAATATTAGTAATAATATTACAAACTAGAGGTACTGTGAGCAAACTCACAAAGTGATACCCCCCACGCCTGAAATGTATAACTTAGATTATCTCCCCTTGGAAATGTCAGAACGGAATTATATTGCTTCATGAACATCTTCATATGGAGATCTTCCATTGTGTAAAGTTTCATGAAAATTCTTCAAACGGTTTAGGAGGAGTTGCGCTTACAAGGACGGACAGACGGTATAAGTTAGATTATCTCCCCTTGGAAATGTCAGAACGGAATTATATTGCTTCATGCACATCTTCATATGGAGTTCTTCCATTGTGTAAAGTTTCATGAAAATTCTTCAAACGGTTTAGGAGGAGTTGCGCTTACAAGGATGGACAGATGGGCAGATGGACAGACAGACAGGGTGATTCCTATATACCCCCCCCCCCCAAACTTTGTTTGCAGGGGGTATAAAAACATGCCAAAAGCATGGGAGAATAGTAAGGGGGGACTTAAAGAAAAGGGAGAGAGGAAACACTGAACAAGCAGTGTAACTTTATAGCAAGAATGACAACAACAGGCCCATGCCTCGAAATTAGGCAACATAACATAATTTCGTAAAAAAAAAATTTTAAGTTACAGCCCTGATTATTTCCTGCCACTCATTTTCCTCTCCTTCTAATTCCTCTTTAGAGCCACCATTTCTCTAATATTTATGTGTTTGGCATCATTTAAACTGAGATTTACAAGCACAAATATCAGTCAGATGTGAACTGATGAAGGGCCAAACAAAGAATGATAATTGGCGCCAATTTCAAGACCTCCTTGACACTGTGCATGTGCAGTGGAGGAAGAGTATGGAGGACCATTTAGGACATGATTTTTTTGGTTTTAGATGCAAATTTTGGGGATTGGGGGGCAAAATTTGTGTTTGGCCCTAGATTTTGAGAATTAGCACCAGCTATGTCTGGGTCATTGGTACAGTATAAAAATATTCTGTCTTTTGATTGGTCAGAATGCCTTGGACAAATAGCCATGGCAGAGGGTGCACCCAACATCCAAGGTATATGAGAGCATACAACATCCAAGGTATAAGCACACGCGAAACATCGAGGGTATATGGTTTAAATGAAACTTTTTGCATTCACTCGCCTCGGTATAAAAATCGAACCCAAAAACCTGAAAATAGTCACAAATATCATCACATTTCCGACAATTCGATCATATTTTGCTGTTATAAATTAAATAGACAAATAATTATACGAAATAACTTGAGAATGAAAGAGTCAATGACTCTGTAGCTCAACTTGGATATGACAGGAATTAGTACTTGCTGTGACCAAGACAACTGAATAATGAATATGACAGGAATTAGTATTTGTTTTGGCCCAGTCAACAATAATAAAAGAATTACAAGGTGACTGTAGTGGACTACAGATTAAGACCAATCATTGTAGATTATTATTTTTGTGTGGAAATTTTCAGTCCCAAACAAAATATTTTCAGACTAAAATTTTTTCTTCTTCTTCTTAAAATTGACCAAAATGCATCAAAACACAAAAAACTATTTTCCGGATTTTGGGCCAAAATTTTCTAAGTCCCACCCAGACCCCTAATTTGCATAATTTATTCACGAGAAAAACTCTGTATTATATGTAATGTATCCCATGGTACTAAACATTCATACAAAAATTTATTCAAATCAGATCTTTCATTTGGAAGTTCTGCGCAAAAATCTGATTTCACTTAATTTTGAACAAAATGGCCGCTAGCGGCCATCTTGAATTTCAGACTGGACCCAAAAACACTCCTTCTCGTCCCACAGTGATAACAAAGGTACCCAAGAAGTTTCGTGAAGATCGGTTCATAAATACGGCCTCTAGCCCGAGCCGTATTGGGATTTGCACTCACAGTGCTGAAAGTAACACTAAATAAATCAAAGTTAGCCTAATTTGCATAATTTACGCACAAGAAAAAAACCTGTAATATATGTAATGTATCCCATGGTACTAAACATTCATACAAAAAATTATTCAAATCAGAGCTTTCATATGGAAGTTCTGTACAAAAAACAGATTTCGGCATTGTCGGTACAAAATGGCTGCTGGCAGCCATCTGGAATTTGGGACTGCACCCAAAAACACTCGTTCTCGTCCCACGGTCATAACAAAGGTACCCAAGAAGTTTCGTAAAGATTGGTTCATAAATACGGCCTCTAGCCCGAGCCATAGCAGCTTGGGACTTACAGCTCTGAAAGTAACACTAAATAAATCAAAGTTAGTCTAATTTGCATAATTTACGCACAAGAAAAAAACCCGTATTATATGTGATGTATCCCCTTGTACTATACATTTATACAAAACTTTATTCAAATCAGAACTTTCATACAGAAGTTCTGTACAAAAAACTGATTTTTGCATCATCGGTACAAAATGGCCACTGGCAGCCATCTTGAATTTCGGACCACACCAAAAAACACTCGTTCCCGTCCCAGGGTCATAACAAAGGTACCCAAGAAGTTTCGTAAAGATTGGTTCATAAATATGGCCTCTAGCCCGAGCCATAGCAGCTTGGCACTTACAGCTCTGAAAGTAACACTAAATAAATCAAAGTCAGTCTAATTTGCATAATTTACGCACGAGAAAAAAACCCGTATTATATGTGATGTATCCCATGGTACTAAACATTTATACAAAACTTTATTCAAATCAGAACTTTCATACAGAAGTTCTGTACAAAAAACTGATTTTTGCATCATCGGTACAAAATGGCCGCTGGCAGCCATCTTGAATTTCGTACCACACCTAAAAACACTCGTTCCCGTCCCAGGGTCATAACAAAGGTACACAAGAAGTTTCGTAAAGATCGGTTCATAAATACGACCTCTAGCCCGAGCCATAGCCAATTGTTGACGTACGGACAGACGGACAGACGGACAGACGGACGACGGACGACGGGCCATGACAATAGCTCAAATTTGACTTCGTCAAAGTTGAGCTAAAAATCAAATAAGTGCATATATCGTCTCCTCGGTTCCAACGTGTTCTTTGTGCCTATCAGCACATAGAACACATTGGAACTGAGGGGACGAAAGTAAACAAAATACTGTTTACTCGTTTCCTTAACGACTCGAGAGATTAACTCTATCTGTTGTCTTTTGCGTTGTAAAAACAAAAGTTATTCACAAATTTGGTCCAACTTTTTACGGAGTGCCAGAAATGCGTCCACAAATTTTTTTCCACGTTTCAAACGGGACAAAAACGTTATCTCCGTCAACATGTATGGTATATGGAGATTTAGTACCTGGATGGCTCATTTAAAAACTTCGCCTGCGGCTCGGTGTTTAAAAACTGATATCCAGGTATTAATTCTCCATATACCATACATGTCGGCGGAGATAAATTATAATACCAATCGGCTCTTAAAAATGTTTTTTTTACCTCCTTGCATGCTGTTGGCAGATATTACTGCCCAGAACAGAATTTCTCTTGTTAATGAAATGAGGATGATTTGGGCTCATTTAATCATATTTTCCTCCGGTAAATGAAGGGCTTTTTTTAACTATGATATCTCAGGTTAAATTTAGAAGAATTTTCCATCAAATCTAGTCATGGCTGCTTGCCCATGGACACAAAACAGTTACCCTGGTGGGGATCGAACCGTGGAGCTTTTGGTTTGAAGACTAATGCAGTAAATACTGGGCCACCAGTGCAGTATTGCTTTTTATTCTATCACATCTCGTTTGACAAAGCTCCATGAGTTCTGTCAAATAGGATTTACAGTGGAACTCTGGTTAGTTGAATACAGTTAAAACTAGAAGTCCTGTCATGAAATGTGCACAAATAGCACGTTGATATGTGCGTTAACGTACGCGTTATGGCCCAAGTAAAGCTATCAAATTCTGTACATATGGCCTGTGCACAAGCAATGTTTCAGCCAATGGACCTCCGGGTAACCCGGAGGTCCATTGGTAGAAACATTGCATGTGTCTGCTATGGGTAACCGAGAGAACCTGCCGTGCTTTGGATGCCATTCGATGTGGCAATTGCGCGCAATTCCAACGCGCAATTAAGCCTAGATAAGCGCACTATTCGTGACAGGACTTCTAATTTTAACTGTAGCTGTTTGGCCAGTGAAAATTATTTGATTGACAGGAGTATTCAATTAACTGGTACAGTGCTGGAAGCCCATATTTGGGCTTTATTCCAAAGTGCACACACTGCAACTTAAAGGCTTCAAATTCAGTGGCTGTGCTTCATATTATCTTTGAAGTGATATTATTTACTCTGTTAGGTTTTACCTTGTTACAATTTATAGGAGAGTGCCCCTAGGCACTCTCCTATAAATTGTAACAAGGCAAAGACATGTGAACAAATTTTGGTGGCCAAAAATAATTTAGCACTCTACTTAAGGAATAGTGCATGGCTTGGAGTTGACTTTGCCCATATAGTGCCCAGTGAGGTGGTGTAGTTCCTGCCGCGAAGCGGAGGGAACTACACCACCTCACTGGGCACTGTATGGGCGTAGTCAACGACAAGACATGCACTAATCCTTATATTATATCGAACACCCATCAAGAAAAACATCTGTCTGATTTGTTAATCTATTACCAAGGTAGCAGCCCTACCAACCAGCGTTATATAGAAAAAAATACCATGTAGTTTTTAAAAAACATTTTCTTCTTCCAAAACACGGCTAACTTGGATTATTGATATGAGCAGAAGACAGATTTTGAATCGGTCGGCAAGGGTAAACAAAACATTTCCCCCAAACGGAACTGTGTATTCTAGAATCGCGCAACTCGCGAATCAAAACTAAAATTTTCGAAATTTGACAACGCAGTTTGATAATTTCCACACATTTGTCACACATATACAATACAGAATGGGACAGTATGGGATACAAACTCAGAAGATTCAATTGAATTCCATTATTTATTCGTTTATTGCCCAAAACATACAATTAAATACTGAAATAATATGAGCAGCGAAAACAAACGATTTTTCATATCCGGACGCATTCTCATGAAAGTTGTACCCAGGTATGGATCATTCTCTTCGAAACAAGATATGGATCATCTTCTCAAGGAAGAAAATGAACGCCTCAAAAAATGTGACTTCGACAATGGAAAAGCGATATATTTTTCCACAATGATTTCTTTCCGGGTCATTTTGTGGATGTTGTGCCTCTGTGAATCGATATTTAAATTTAGCCTGATAAGTTTTATTTGCCCAGTATGAAAAGAAAACTGATATAGTAGTGTGCTAAAAATAGAAAATGTGTAGTGCCTGGGTGTAGTGCCTGGGTGTAGTGCCTGGTCAGTTCTGTGGATGCAAACTACACGAAATAGGAGTGCAGCATTCGTCCAATCAGGAGCCCAGAAGGTCACGTGAGATATAATATCAGTTAATAGAGACCTGGTAGTTTTGCTGTATTCCAGATATACCCTGAGCATTTAATGAAATATATCTTGTCTGACCGAGCCCATATGCCTGTTTTTTGATGTGCTGAGGACAAAAAGGCATATAAACAAAGCATTGCAAAGCCTTGTTGCACTCAAGGGACAAATTTATCAATTTTATCAACTTGGGTAAAATATATATATTCATAAATATGACCTGTAGACTGTGCTATAGGTTTTTGGGCTTCAGGCCCCTGTAGCCATCACAGTTGACCAATCGTGACCAAAAGGGGACGTTCTCATCTAGACATTAAATGAAGTCAACCTACCAAGTTACAATGAAATCCCTACATATTAAATACGACCTGCAGACTGTGCTAAAGGTTTTAAGGTTTTGTGCTCTGGCAGCCATAACGGTTGACAGATTGAAACCAAAAGGGGACGTTCTCATCTAGACATGACCCCAAACCTGCATATGAAATTTTATGATGACTGGACAAGAACTATGGGGTGTAGCCTGTGCTAAAGGAAAATGCTCACAGACTAACAGACTTCCGCACGCATGATGGCAATAGCTTATCTTGACTTTGTCAAGTTAAGCTAAAAATCAACATCTAATTTTCAATATCTTTCTCACTTTTTGTCTCAAAAACATAGCTTATTACCTTCTCATTACGACAAGCTCAACAAGCTCGTTCCAAGGAGGGATCATAAGCTATGTGTTTAATGCAAAAAATGAAAAAAATTAGTTATTAAAGAATTTTATTTGCAAGTGTCGTCTGCTTTTTGTGTTAGGTAAAGGGTTAATAAATATTCTGATGTAGTCAAAGTGTAATAAAACCGTAAACTATATAGTAAAATTTTATCGTAAAGTCTACATATTTACCAACTGATCTGCTAGCAGCAAAACTGTTTTTAAGCTGAATTTCCTTGAGCAAAAGTTAAAGAGATCTTCTAAACTGGGACCTAAAAGTTCCATCACCATTACATTGTAGTCACCTTCAGCTCCACACCATTTTATAGTAGGGATGCCCACTGCAAAGGAGTAAAAACTCATTCAAATGAAATATAAATCAATTATAACAAAGAAATACAAATATATTGTCATAAAATAGCAAAACTGATTTAACCCTTCAATCCCGAACAGCCACTTTAATATTACTCCAAAATGGGTGTCACACAAGTGTATTTTTCCTTCAGAACTGTGCCTACACGGTATATCGATAAACCGATATATACCGTATTCAAACCAATATCGATTGAATACCGGTGTAATTACAAGAATATCAGTTTATTGTCATTTATTTCCCTACAATTTAATTTTGAAGATGTCTTGAGTTTTTTTTAACTGTAGCTCCGAATGAATATCATCACTTTACCAAAGGATTCGTCCACATGTGCCCACGTAATATACAAGTTTAGAAGTTGAAACAATAATTTTCAAAAATTTCAACAAAACTGTATCATGTGGCCCCCTCACTGGAATGAGCTCATTGCGCTCTTCCAATGAGGGGTCAAATGGTATTGTTATATAGAAATTTTTTTAAAAATTTGATAAACTAATATTTAAAATAATAAATTTTGATATCGTCTGCGTTGAGTAAAGGTTTTTTGAACCGCATCACCAAGGCATGCTGATTCGTTCAAACTGTGATGCCTCAAGTCTCAATTGTAGTACTCATGTTCAGATATCTGAACAGTTTTTGATATACCGGTATACCATGGTATTTTTTTTAATACCAATACTGGTATTCTGTTTGAATATATTGCAGCACTATTGAGAACTCAACTGGTAGGGTGCATTTATCGTGCAGGCCTTGATTTGTTCACAGAAAATTAACAACTTTTTTGTATCTCAGATTGAGGGTCCAAGGACCCTCTGGGTCGACCATGATTCAGACAGGAGTGAGAAAATTTGACCTGACACAATTTTGTTGCATCTGGGAATGTAACCAAGTCTTACTTTCAAACTCATTTTTCTTACTGTAGGAAGAGAAATTATATTATTCTGTTAGTTACTAGTATTCAAGTGCAAGATGAGTCTAGCAGGCTTGGCATTCTTAAAAATGCAGGAGGGCTAAAACTCACTCCCCTCGCATGGCCTAGGCGAGCGATTAGCTCTCCTCAAGCTTACAAAAGCTAAAATTGCAAAATGAAGTTTGACTGTTAATGAATTCTGTCAAGTGGGCTTTGTATAATTTGTTTGGTGTTGCTAACAAGGTAGTCTCTGTGAGACGGCTACACTGCCCTGCAAGGCCCAGAAATGTGGGAGGGACAGTGTGGCCATCTTACAGAGACCACTAACATACATGTAGCAGAGATCTTAAAAGATATGGGTTTTAGGCATAGGCGGTTATGGTAATCATTATTTTCTAAGGCTGGGAGGGCTGGTTTTCGCCCTCCTTAATTTTTTTAAGGCGAACAGTAGGTGAGCGAATAAATCGCTCTCCTGAAAATGCCCGGCCTGGTCCAGGTAGGAAAATACATTGCTATGATATAGATTGATCCCATCTTCAATATATCAGCAAATTTATCTAATTTTATCCTACATTCTCACTATGTATGTCCTGCTGCGTTCCAGAACATGTGTAAAGTTTACCTTGTGACATACTGAACTTTCATGAGACACGTGTTTACTTCCGGGAAATACGTAAACTTGACAATCTGGTTTGACGTCATTGGGATTTCTCCACCCACCAATCAGAAGCGATATACGCTCTAGAAGCTGAGAACAATAGTTGATGATAAAAATGGTACGCAATTTGCACACTCATTATACACTGAACTAGGCGACTGTGAGAATACTTTTTGCATTCAAAGATTTTATTCCAAAGTAAAAAAAAACACTAATCAATTTCAGCTTTTGCATCGCATCTTGCCATTTTTACTTCTCATTTTGCGATGTGAAACCGAACAAACTGAGACCTGCAGCGTTTTTATTACACATCCATTCAACTTTAAACTCTTGTATTTAATTGAATGGACACTATGACATAAATGATTCTGTATTCAATGGATGATGTACAAGCCAGAACTTTTTTTTCCAGCACTGTTCACACTAGTTCCTTTCCCATCGCGGCATTAGTTACGCTTAGAAAATTTTCCAAATTTTCTTATACAATTATTGACCGTCTGCCACATAGTCTGAAAATGAAAACGTCCAAAGCAAAATAAAGTCGGTTCACAAAAAATTAGCTAACCAAAAATGAGATAATATTTAAAAAAACAACAATAATTTCCAACCAGAACATTAACCCAGTCCCAGGGCCATCTGGTTTTGTGGATAGTATTATATCTAAATTAGTCAACTGTATTTTGGTAAATCTTCGTCCATCTTAACATGCTTTGAACTTCTTTGGTTTGGTTTGTGGGTGGTTAACGTCACATATTTATGCACCATGGCTAATCGTGACAACATGGAGATGAAGTCATGTTTAGTCAATCGGTGATCAACAGGTTTGAACTTCTTTTAAAAATGTTTCTCCCAGCTGTTTTGCAAATCGGCACAAATTTGTACTTATATTTTTACTAACAGTAATAGCCAGAAAATAGTTAGGCGTGAATGGGCATCAGCCCAAGAGAAAAGTGATACGAGTTTCTACAAACACTGGTTCCCATTCCCAAGAGGATGTTTTGATTTTTTATCGATCCATTTGATCAGTACAGATTCAGTCAAAACAAACAGACTCTTCACCTTTTGGTTTAAACATCAGAATTAAAATTTATTTATTTAAGTCTTAGAAGCCGGAGAATCAGAATGAATTTATTGAACACGACATACCGCGAAAAACCTACAGTAAAGCAGGTGCTTCTAGTCAAGTGTCGCCTGCCTATTCAGGCAGACGACACTTGACTAGAAGCACCTGCTCAGTGTTTAATTCTCCCCCAGCCCAAAGATAGCCGAATCGTCACAGCCAGATTACCTGCCATATCACATCACAGGCAAGAAAACTCCTAAGATATTTATTTATTTATTGATGTTTAAGGTCACATATTTATGCACAATGGCTAACCATGACCGCGACAGTTTTACGGATGGAAGAAGCCGGAGTACCCGGAGAGAACCACCGAGCAACGACGAGCAGCTGCCATCTCCCCAACATCGTAACTCCGCACTGCGGCACAGGCAGCGTTAGATTGGTTGAAGACATGCGTACCATCGACGTGCAGTACGCCTTAGTACACGGCGTCATCGTGCCCCCACGAGGGCAATGGAGATGAAGTGTCTTGCCCAAGGACACAACGCGGTTGCCGCAGGTAGGATTCGAACCGAGGACCTCTCGGCTTGCAGCCTGCACCTCTACCTACTGAGCCACCGCGCTCCCCACTCCTAAGATTAAATGAATTTTAATGCATGGGATGTGTAACAAACACAGAATGCGATGTGTGTTAGAATCAGTGGATGTTTTACATAACTCGTTGGAATAACATAGTCATATGACTACGCAATTCCAACTTGTTATGTAAAAGTAAAAATACCCACCGATTTAAACACACATCGCATTCTGTCTATTTACATCATTGCTGGCTGCCTGTATAGGGATCGAAATAATGTAGAAACACAGTCAAGTCATCTACAGCTGTGTACATGTATATACAGTAGTTATTTACATAAAATTAATGTGAGGACCTAAGGGTTGATCTGAAAAGTTTGAATAGCGATTTACTATTCCTTTGGGAAAATAGATTAGCTAATCAACAGGACAGTTTCGAATCAAATCAAATTTAGAAGCTTCATATGGGCAGACTTCAACTGAAAGTCCTATTTGACAAGTGAAGCAGAACGTGTTTACACAGTGACGAATGGGAGCAAAATGAAGGCAAGTGGAAAATCGCTCACCTCAAATCAACTTTGCGAGAGTGAAAAATATGAGGCCAGTGATTTTGATTCAATGTTTATCTTCATTTTTTTTTAATACTGTTTAGGTTGTTAAATTGAAAAGTACTGATCAATTAACACCTCTTAATATCCTCTATTATCTGTACTGGTGGATGAGATAATCCCCTTCACTGTTGACTGTTAATATAGGAAGCCGAAACGTCCAGGGCCAGAACGTCCTGAGGCCGAAACATCCCAGTATCATTTAGAAAAGGTGTATCTTTTTTCTAAATTAATTTACGTTAATGTTATTGTTTGCCTGTGGTTCTGAATAAAATTGCAAGCTTGAAATCTAGTGTTTGTTTATTAAATGTATTACCAGAATTCCTGAAATGAACTTTTAGATAATCTGAAATGAGCTATATATTATGACATGTACAAAAATTTACTTCGCAATTTCCATTGATAAGCGTCCCTCGAAACGAATGTATGAATACAAGTGAACACGGATGGAAATTTTGACGGTGAAAATATATGTAACCCACTAAAATTAGTTCTGGATTTTAAATGGCAGATTATTAAAATCGTGAAAAATGGATGCGTAAATTCCAAATCAGGCACATTAATTCGGGTCACTGGTGAATTGGAGTGATAGGTGTCACGTGTGTAAATGAAAATAAGGAATGGGGCAACATTCTGCATGTCTTTGATAAAAATAAAATACGGAAGTATTAAAACGTTTCACAGATCTCAGAATGAACACCGTTTTTTTATATCTTCACATACGTGTTCGTTTCATGGCAGGGGTTAGGTCTGGGCGAGTTGTCAATTTACAACCCTCTTACTGTTAGTGTGTTGTGTGTGGATGTATAAGAGAACTACTGTATGTCATGTTCATAACGACAAAAAGGAAATTGTTTGGAATTGTACTTTAAACGCATCAAATTCTGAGTGATTAAAAATTTCCCAACATCAAAAATTAATTGAATGTTTCTGGTGACGCAACTCAAATGGAAAAGACACCCAAGAACAGAGGTGAGAGATTATTCGCGCACCTTGAACAATTTTTGCGTGAGCGATGGTGCGCAAGACCGACCGCGCACCTTTCCCATGCGTCACTGTTTACATAGTAAACAGGTACTACTCCATTCCCTGAGTTCCTACATGTGGGGGAGGTCAAGAACTAAACCACTTTTATATGCATGATTCTGACACAATGAGCTAGGGAGATGCATCTACAACTGAAACAAGTACAAAAATATGTCATATATCATTTTTGAGTCAGAATTATTTATTTGTGTTTCAGGTCACATACTTATGCACAATGGCTAATCGTGACTGACAGTTTTAGGGGTGGAGGAAGCCGGAGTATCCAGAGAGAACCACCGAGCATCGACGAGCAACTGTCACCTCCTCAACATTCTCTGTTCAAGCTCCTCTCAAGCAGGGTTACCCAAATTGAAGACAGGTGCACCATCAAGGTGCAGTACGCCTTAGTACATGGCATCATTGTGCCCCCATTTAGGCAACCGGAATAAAGTGCCTAGATTTGCTGAAAAATATTTCAAAATTACTCGGCGGGTTACGAGTTAAAAAAATAAATCAATTATTCATCAATGTATATTTACTTTGTCTGAAAGAAGCTTCTTTAATACTTAAGTATAACTGTCAATAAGTTAATATTAAGCTTATATTTCTCATATCCAATGGTCAGGAATGAATACATAAAATAAATACCTCAACTCAAAAATATTCATAAGTAGCTTTTCTTTTTTTTGTCTTGGGATTCATAAGCCGATTTTTTTTTTCTTCATCAAGATCAATGTCTTTTGCACTTTGAGACAAAAATTGGGGAAAATACAAAAACAGGAAAAGAAGCAATGTCGCACTGCAGAGCACCTCAAGGAAGTCTTTAAACTCTCCCAAATTCATGCTAGGGCTGTACGATATTCAAAACAGAACACCGGTATTCAAAAATATACCGTGGTGTGCCGGTATATCGAAAACTGTTCAGAAAAATTAGCATAAGTACCACAACCGAGGCTTGAGGTATCAGTCGGAACAAATTAGCATGCCTTGATGATGAGGTTCGAAAAACCTTTACCCAAGGCAGACGATATCAAAATATTTTTTTAAAAAGTTTACCAGATTTTCCCCAAAAATATTCTACAAAACCATATCATGTGACCCCTCACTGGAACGAGTTCAACGAGCTCGTTCCAATGAAGGGATCCATGATATAGTTTTGATGAAATTTTTGAAAATTATTTTTTCAACTGCTGAAATTGTATATTACATGAGCACATGCAGACGATTCCTTTGGTGAAGGGATAATATTATTCATTGTGGGCTACAGTTAAAAATCTCAAGACATCTTGAAAATTAAATTGTGAGGAAATGAATGACGATAAACAAATATTTTTGTAATTACACCGGTATTCAATCGATATTGGTTTGAATACCGGTATATATCGGTTTATCGATATACCGTGCAGTCCTAATTCATGCCGTTAAACCGTCTCCTTAAATAATGGAGATGTCCCAAATTAACTATCAATCCCACAGACTAGGGGGGACTTTTTCTCACCTAAAATGGCCAAATATGGAAAAATATTTTGATAAAAACTCTGAAATTCATCATCATGTAGAAAATGCTGAAGTATAGTACAGTCTCCATAGACTGGTCACTTTCCACGGTTGGGCATTATTTCTACAGACGCAATATTAGATACCAAACACTAATTCTGGGAATAATAATAATAAATTTAATTAATGAAACACCGGGTACAACGTGGTGATTCATTAATATTTTGCTGATGACTTTTATCATCTGGTAAACACATGCATGGACATCACTACCAATGCATGGATTACGACCAATCCACGCGACTGCACTGTAAAGGAGTTCTTCGGTAATATGAGAATTGCGTGCCCAACACCTTAAATATAGGAAATTTTGGTAACAGACCCACTTCTATTGAGCATACATTTTAACCCTTGAAAAACAGTTTCAGCAGGCCTGGAATTCTTTAGGGGTGCAGGAGTGCAGCACGCCTACTGCACGCAAAGAAAAATTTGAGAAGGGCAATTTTTTGCACCCCTTGATTTTCTGGAATGCTTGGGACTGCCTTTAAAATCTATTATCATTTCATCCCCTAAGTTCCAATGTGTTCCCTGTGCCAGTAGGCACAGAGAACACATTGGAACTCAGGGGAAGCTTTGTCAATGTTGCATTGATTCGCAATAATTCATGACCCATTCTGTGTCGCATTTTCGATACATTTTGAGTGTGGAAGACAGTCACAGAAGAACTGAATGCAACATTTTGAATAATGAGATGTGTGTGCCAATTTTTCTACTGTGTAGCTGAATGTCGTACAATTTTTCAGTCACAATATTAATACCTTGAAGTGAATGTAACCAAAATAGCATACAAGTTTTTGCATTGAAAACTTCAGGAGCAATTGCACTCCCAAACAATCTGAGGAGGGCAACTCTTTTGCACTCCTTGATTTTTTTAATCCTTATATAATCCCTGTGGAATAACCCGCTGAGCATTTACAGAATATTTTTCACCAAATCTAGTCATGGCTGCTGTAAAAAATTTATCTATATTTAACTCAAGAAATCATTGGTCAAAATTCCACTCAATTTACAAGGGAAAATTTTGCTTAACTGTGCCCAAATTACACTTATTTCAATGGCAAAAGAAGTCCTGTCCTGAGCAGGAATATCCAGCAGCAGCATGTAAGAGTTAACCTTTTGAACATGCAAGTCCACTTTTTCGGTATTTATTTATGCACAATGTCTACTCGTGACTGTTACAGCTTTACGGGTGGAGGAAGCTGGAGTACCCAGAGAGAACCACCGAGCATCGACGAGCAACTGGCAGTTCCTCAACATTCTACCTCTGTTCAAGCTTCGCTCAAGCAGGGTTACAGCGGTTGAAGACATGTGCACCATCGACATGCAGTATGCCTTAGTACACGGTGTCATCATGCCCCCATGTAGGCAACCGAAATAAAGTGCCTTGCCCAAGGACACAATGCGGGTCGTCCCAGACGGGGATCGAACTCGGGACCTCTAGCAAAGGAGTCCAAAAGTCTACCACTGAGCCACTGCGTTCCCACTTTTTCGGTTCAGAAACGTGATACAACCTGAATTCATATAGTTACACAGAGAATCTGTGTGGTAGTTTCTCCATGAATTTGTGTGGTAGACCAATCAATTCTCAATGTGCAGCCCCATGCCTTAGTACACGGTGTCATCATGCCCCCATGTAGGCAACCGAAATAAAGTGCCTTGCCCAAGGACACAATGTGGGTCGTCCCAGACGGGGATCGAACTCGGGACCTCTAGCATAGGAGTCCAACAGTCTACCACTGAGCCACTGCGTTCCCACTATTTCGGTTCAGAAACGTGATACAACCTGAATTCATATAGTTACACAGAGAATCTGTGTGGTAGATAGTTTCTCCATGAATTTGTGTGGTAGACCAATCAAGATTCTCAATGTGCAACCCCAAAGCTATAATGATAATATTGTTTGGTCTTCCTCCAAGTAACAAATATAGAATCTCTGAATCAGTTCACGGTTATGAATGAGCATTGAATATACCATCAGAGTCCAAAGGGTTAAACGTTTTCCAACAAAATATCTTTTCAATCGTCATGATTTAACTTTGTTCGAACCTGCAAGTCAATGCAATAAAAAATATCTGCTTTGAAAAAATAATACGATATGAATGGTCAGTGCTGGAAATGAACAAAATTGATGGGTGCAGTTTTAAGCTCCCGTGAAATCAGAGACAAGAGTAAATTGCACCCGCAAAATGTTAGTACAGTGGAACCCTGTTAATTGAATAGCCACTTTGTCAATGGAACTTATTCAATTAACAGGGGTATTCAACTAACAGAGATTTAGTCACTTTCTTATATTCTAGAGATAAACTTAGCATTTATTCTCCATGAGCTCTGTCAAACAAGATATAATAGATTAACTGCCCGTATTGGATGTACAGAGGTCAAATAGGTCTATAAACAAAGAAAAAACCTGGGAGAGTCCGGGTAAATTCTCAACAGATTACAAGATTTTTTATTCAGTTCACAGGAGTTTACTCTAGGTGTATTCAATTAATTGGTTAAGTGCTAGAAGCCACTATCAGGGCTTTCAGACAAATGAGGGTACCAGAGCAAAAGCGAGTATTTTCCTTGTTCATGTTTCATATTCAGTCAAACGCAAATAATCTTTTGTTTATATACATTTGTTCATTACAAATTATTGGAGAGTGCATGTGGGCACTCTCCCATAATTTGTAATAAAACATTTTGAATAACAAATTCTGACCACCCAAAATAATCTAGCCCTCGACCAGTTAACTGGTCAAATTTGTACCGGAGGTATGGTAAAAGGTTTTGTGTTGGGAAATTATATTCCATTAACAGGGTTATTAAGATTTATTTTATTTATTTATTTATTGATCTTTAAGGTCACATATTTTTGCACAGTAACTGATCATGACCACAACATGAGTATCAACTCGAGACCAGGAGTGAGCGTTAATAAGCCATGTTGCCCATTTTAGAGAGGGTTTTGGACCTCCCAAGAAGCATTGGTGACTGGGTCCTATTTTACCAGTAAAACAGAGCCTGTTTACCACAATGAACAGGCACTGCTTCACATCCCGGGGTTCCCACGGGGAAGGTTATTCATATAAGAGATATCCAATTAAGAGGGTTCCAATGTCCATGAATATTGAGGGAATACTGTCACCAAACACCAGAAACTTAAATGTATAAAGACCTGCTGAACTATAACAGTAACTTGCCACAGAGTGCTGTTTTCTCAAAACAACACACATTTATATGCCCTCACACAGGCCTGGAATTCTTAAAAATGCAAGAGGGCTAAAAATCACTCCCCTCGCATGGCCTAGGGGAGCGATTAGATCTCAACTCAACCTTACAGAAGCTAAAAGTGTCAAAATGAAGTTTTTCTATTAATGAATTCTACCTTGTGGGTTTTGAACATTTTATTTGGTGCTACTAACAAGGTAGATTCTGTGAGATGGCTACACTGCCCCTCCCACACCTCCAAGCCTTGGCAAGGCCTGGAGGTGTGGGAGGGGCAGTGTGGCCATCTTACAGAGACCACTAACATAGCAGAGATGTGGGTTTCAGGAATAGGCTGTTATGGTAATCATTTTTTTCTAAGGCCAGGAGAGCTAGTAGCTAGTTTTTGCCCTCCTTAATTTTTTAAGCCGAGCAGTAGGCGAACAAATAAATTGCTCTCCTGAAAATGCCAGGCCTGCTCACAGTATATTAGTGCTACACAATATTTTTTCAACCAGTGCATTTTTTTTAGCTCCCATTAAATAGAAAACACAGGTGTTGTCGGGAGCAATTGCATTCACACCCGTCTCATTTTCAGGACTGAATGTTTAAATGGCAACTTTTAGACTGAGATTAGTAATAAGTATTCATGCATAATAAATGCATTGAAGTTCATTTCAACTACTCTAACAGTAAAAATAATCATGCTTCATCCATCTATAAACTGAACTATTCATATAAAACATGCATTGTTAGTTCAACCCTTTACCAAACATGAGTAGAAGACGACTTGCAAAGAAATTTCTTGAAAATTCAAACTAATGAAAGTGTCAAGGACTGCAGTTCAACTTGTCCAAGAAGGGACTGAACTAAATATACTCTCCCAAAAAAGAAAGTGTGCATGCTAAAAAATAACACTAAAAAAAGATATATATCATTTTCATTCATAGAAATTTTATTCAATCACAGATGAATCAATTTGTGATCAACACGAGAAATTTCATTACCCTACGACGAATACTCTTGGTGCCATGGAGAGTCAAAGACACTGAGGGTCAAACACAAAAGTCACACACTCAATATCTGGTATGACCTCCGTCTGCATTGACTACTGCTGTGCAAGTTAGCATGGAAGTGTTGTGGGATGTTGTTCCATATTCTGATAAGCTGTCTTTGGAGTTCCACAAGCGTTGACGGTGCATGGGGAAGCCGGCGTAGCTGACGTTTCATTTCGTCCCATACATGCTCAATGGGTGAGATATCGGGCGAATTTGCGGGCCAGAGAAGAACATCCACTTGTTGCTGCAGATACTGTTGAACAACACGAGCTGCGTGGGGTCGGACGTTGTCCTGCTGTAGAATGACGCCGGGGCCGTGACATTGCAGAAATGGGACAACAAGAGGGGTAAGCACTTCATCACGATATCTGGCTGCACTGAGATTGCCATCAATAATGACCAGCTCAGTTCTGTTACGGGCAGTGATGCCACCCCACACCATGAGAGACCCTCCCCCATAACGGTTTCGCTCCACGACACATGGATCTGCGTAGCATTCGTTTCGACGTCTGTACACTCTCTGGCGGCCATCTGATGATGAAAGATGGAAACGACATTCATCTGTGAATAAAACACGTCGCCAACAGTGTAAGGGATGCCTGTGATGTTGTCTACACCACTGCAGCCGAGCACAACGATGACGTAACGTCAAAATCGGACGAATTGCTGATCTTCGAGGACGTAAGCCGTATTCTCTCAGCCGGTTGATTACTGTTTGAGGATGTATCCGTCTCAGGTTAGGGATGTTCCTGGCTGTCGTTGTTGCCGGTTCCGGAGATGGACGACACAGATATACCGATCTTGTGCAGGGGTGGTAACTCGGGGTCTCCCGGAGCGGGGTCGGTCTCGAACGTCATCATGTTGTGCATGTCGATGGACTAGCCTGTCTACAGTGTTACGGTGGCAGTTCAAATGCTGGGCAACCTCTTGTTGTGTTCTCCCACTGTAATCATACCCAGGGCAAGGAGACGTTGATTCATTGTCAATCTTGGCATGCTAATGTAGAGTCGTTTTAACAGCAGCGCAAGTTTGAATGTGAACGATAGGAAGGCCTTACTTTAGTGTTTAAATACCCAAGGATTCACACCACACTGCTGCATGAATTTTCAGACTCTCCACGTGCCAAACATGCCTTTTCACAAACATGCAGCATGTCATTTAACGTTAATGCAATTTTAACGGGGAAAGCTGTTTTTGTGCTCAATGTAACTTATTCATGAACAGGTTAACACTCTTTACACCTACAAAATTATTTTTTTGGAGTTTGATCAATTTCTGCAATGCACACTTTCTTTTTTGGGCGAGTATAGAAAGCTCCAGTAAAGCCAAGTCATTCAATCAAGTTTCTGCAGAAAAACATCACACCTAAGTTACATAAGAAATATGAAAAAGATCAAGTGAGGGATGTGACCTGTAGGGTTTTATTAATAGAATTGTTGACAAGTTTTAAGCCAAATCCAAGATGGCCAATGGTGGCCATGTATTTCAACGAAATTCAAAAAAATTTGATGGCTCCCATGTAGATATCACATATGAAATTTGGAACTGATCAGGTTAGAGATGTGGCCAGAAGGGTGTGCAAATAGAATTGTTGACAATTTTTTGCCAAATCCATTTGGCTGTTAGCAACCATGTTTTCAGTGAAATTCAAAAAAACTCAATAGCTCCAATCCAGACACTGCCTCAAAGCCATGTACAAAATTTGAAATTGATCTGGTGAGCACTACGGCCTGTAGTGTGTGCTAAAGGAACTGTGGAAGTACAGAGGAATGTACGGACAAATCAAAATATCTGAATTGCGATTTCCTTGAATGGTATAGTCCAGATGTAGCTTTTTTAATCCTTTACCCAACGAATCGGCTGCATCCGCCCGCATAATATGCAAATTCAGCAATTGAAAAAATATTTTTCAAAAAATTTCAACAAAACCCTATCATGTGAACCCTCGTTGGAACGAGCTCGTTCCAAAGAAGGGGTCACATGATATGGTTTTTTTTAAATCTTTTGAAAAATTTGAAAAAATGATATTTAAAATAATAAATTTTGATATCGTCTGCGTTGGGTAAAGGGTTAAGCTCTCAGGCCACCAGTCTATTCTGTATAGAATCTGATGCTGCTGTAGGCCATTTGTATATACACTTTTCTTGGAGTTTGATGCAAATGACTGCTGATACAATGTGACATCCCCTTATGCATTAGATATTCTTTTGAGCTCCAGTTAGGATATTCCAGTCAATAAATATTTAATTCACCTTGAAACAAGGTGGGTAAGTCGGCGTATTTTTTTTAAATCACTTTCCAGCACAAATTTGTGTTCAATGTTGGCTGTGTATTTTCATCAACAAACAAATGCTGAATATTTGAATGGGGATCAAATGTAAACAGAATGAAACTGTAAAATTATCAAAAACCAATACCTACATTTTTAACCAACTGGGGCCTCAATAAAAAGTTAAGGGCTGGGCCCTAAATATTGGGCAGGTCAGGAAATGGGAAACACATCTAATTTTTTTTATGGCAGGGTGGGGGGGGGGGGGGGGGGGGGGTGGTAATGGTAAAGTCATCAATGATTCGGCGAAATGAAGTCTCGCAACCTTTCTTGGGTTTTTCCAAGAAAATTAATGTTTATTTATGGCGTTTTTTAGATTCATTCATCTGGAATATATATATGTTGGTTGGAAAAACGAACAGTAGGGTCACTTTTCTGACCAAATGAAATATTTCAGGTGAGTGAATCTAAACACAGGCAGTGGACTATTCAAGAGCTAGAATGGTTCCATGCTATAACAGCAGTAAATTCCTTACAGAATTAGAATGATGGCTTGAGAGCCTGGTCTATTATGCAGAATTTGAATTTTGAAAAATGGTTGAGGCCTCATATAAGTTCATGAGATTTGAGGGTCAGGGCCTACTTGGGGCTGATTTTAAATATGCCTTAATAGTTTAGTTTTGTTTTAAATTTTTGTCGGAGCTGGAAAAACAGCCCTGACAGAAGCACTCTCATGGCTGATCTTGGGGACTGGGCTGATCAACCCCGATAAAATGCAAACCCTTATGCTGGGTTACTAAATGAAGAGATGGACAATATATCAAAAAAACACAAACCAATACTGCTATCATAGGGATACTGAAAAACTAAACCAATCATTGAATATCAAAAGTTTGTTCTTTCACATTTTCCAACATTCTCTCTTTATAAAGCCTTGTTGAGGCTTATTGGCTGATGATGGGTTCATTTTCATAAAAGGGACAGATTTTCTTTTCAGTATTGTTAACCCTTAAAGACCTGGGCAATTGTCCTGTATTTGTACTTGACTACAATCTGTACATCTCCAGTTGCTCAGCAGTGATTTCTAATCAAGCTTTCGCTGCCTGTTAAGGTAGCCAAGTTATTTATTTATTGGGGTTTAAGGTCACATACTTATGCACAATGGCTAATCGTGACTGTGACAGTTTTACGGGTGGAGGAAGCCGGAGTACCCGGAGAGAACCACCGAGCAACAACGAGCAGCTGTCAGCTCTCCAACATCGTAACTCTGAACTCTGCACCGCAGCACAGGCAGGGTTAGATTGGTTTAAGACATGCGCACCATCGACGTGCAGTACGCCTCAGTACACAGCGTCATCGTGCCCCCATGTAGGCAATCGGGGTGAAGTGTCTAGCCCAAGGACACAACACGGTTGCCGCACGTGGGATTCGAACCGAGGACCTCTCGGCTTGCAGTCTGCACCTCTACCAACGGAGCCACCGTGTCCCAGGTAGCCAAGACTTGACTAGAAATCACTGCACTGGTGATTGCAAGCATCAAAACTACAGGTCTGATTTTGCTCCTCTCTACTCCCAAAACACACTGAAAATGAATTACCTAAAAACATGGGTACTTGAAAACTTTAAGGTAACTGTTCTTTGGGTCATCTTAATTTTAATTTGTACAGGCCTGGTCAATGGAACCGTGGGTTTAACAAGGAAATCTATTAGCTGAAACTTTGGCAGGGCTTGTTTTTCCATCACAGAAATCGGATAAACGATCTAGAAAGAAAAGTGACCCCATGGGTGTTCTAGTGAGATAACCAATTCATCACACACTGTCAGGCCTGCCAATAGGAAAAATCCAGGAGGGCTAAAAATTGCCCTCTAAATCTTCACAGGAGGGCAAATGCTCTCGCCAGGATACACATCACTTGAGTTCCATTCTGATCTATCTCCCGAGTAGGGAGATAGATCAGAATGGAACTCGGATGACAACATGTTTAAGAAAGTTGTCTTTCTTCATACAGTAAGTATAAGATTAACAAGATTGAACACATCTATCCCTAGCAGTATTTCTAGGGAGATGTGAGCAGCATCTCAAGGTAGGACTGTACTTTCCCCACCAACGTTCAAATATTATTTTGCATTTAAGTGGTGGAATTACCAGAGAGTCACATACCACCAGTATCATGAATGTGACAGAATGTTTAACATGAAGCCCAGTGGTGCAGTTGTTTTATTTTTTAGCAAAGTATATATTCCTTTTTGTCATAAGCAGTGACGAATGAGAGCAAAATGGAGGCGAGTGGAAGATCACTCACCTCAAATAAAGTTTGCGAGAGTGAAAACTGTGAGGAGAGTGAATTTGATTGAGTGTTGATTTCAATGTTTAACTTCAACTGACAAGTGTCCTTCGAAACGAATGTATGAATACAAGTGAAAACGAATGGAAATTTTGATTGGTAAATATATGTAACCAACTAAAATTAGTTCTGGATTTTAAATGGCAGATTATTAAAATCGTGGAAAATGGATGCGTAAATTCAAAATCGGGCACATTAATTCTTGTCGCTGGTGAATTGGAGCGACAGATGTCACATGCATGAAAGAAAACAAGGAACGGGGCAACATTCCGCATGCCTTTGATAAAACAAATACGGAAGTATTAAAATGTTTCTCAGATCTGGACACCGTTGTTTTTTTATCTGAACATGCATGTTCATTTTGTGGCGGGAGTAAGCTCTGGGCGAGTTGTCAATGTACAACCCTCTTACTGTTAGCGTGTCGTGTGTGGATATATAAACGAACTACTGTGTGTCAAGTTCATAATGACAGAAACCAAATTGTTTGGAACTGTACTTTAAACGCTTCAAATTGTGAGTGATTCTTAAAAATTTCCCAACATCAAAATTTAATTGAATGCTTCTGTTGACGCAACTCAAAAGGATGAAAACACACCCAAGAGCAGAGGCAAGCAATTATTCGCACACCTCGGACAATTTTTGCGAGAACGATCGTGCACCTTTATCAAGCATCACTGCATATAGATAAAGTGAGCCATAGACATTGTGCACATAAACTAGTAGTAGTACTGTAAATCAATTTGTGATGTGTTTAATTGGCGAGATGCAAAAAATAGCCCTCCTAAAAAAAATTGCTAGGGATCTCGGAGGGCAGCCCTGCAGCCCTCCTTGAGAATGCTAGGCCTGTACTGTTGGTGTGAAAATAAGTAGTTAATGAAGACATGCTTTTTAGTGAAATTCAAAGATTAGTTGATTGACAAGTGATGTGCCAATTTACTGCGTGCTTAGTGAGCCAGAAACTCTCTTAAAAAGTGGAAAAATACAAAGTGGAATCTTTCTCAGTTTTGACCTTATTTGGTAAAACATTAAAAAATCTTGGCAAGCAGCTTGCCGACCATGCAGTAAGAAACCAGGCTATCAAAAGCAGTAGAAACAGCCTGACCAATCAATATTTGAGAACACTGAAATGACTATTAAATCAGGCTGATTAAACCACAAAACAATAAACGTGGTATCACACTTTAAACAAACGAAGATATGTCATGTTATCCCAAGAAAACTCAACATCAACTTCAAAGAAATCTGATAGTATCAGGATGTCCTAAAGTCAGACCTTTAGATCAGGCTAATTTGGGCACAACGGCAAATATGTATGTGGCCTGCATGGTTGAAGAAAAAACACTGGTATTTTCTTCTTCTTGATGTCTGTTTTAGGTTAGGGCTGCACGGTATATCGATAAACCGATATATACCTGTACTCAAACCAATATCGATTGAATACTGGTGCAATTACAAAAATATCGGTTCATCGTCATTATTTATTTACACACAATTTAATTTTCAAGATGTCTTGAGTTTTTTAACTGTAGCGCCGAATGAATAATATTATCTTTTTATCCAAGGAATCGTCTGCTTCTGCCCTCGTAATATACAAATTCAGCAGTTGAAAAAATAATTTTCAAAAATTTCAACAAAACTATATCATGTGACCCCTCATTGGAACGAGCTTGTTGAGCTCATTCCAATGAGGGGTCACATGATATAGTTTTGTTGAAATCTGGGGAAAATCTGATAAACTAATTTTGAAAATAATAAATTTTGATATCATCTGCGTTGGGTAAAGGTTTTTCGAACCACATCATCAAGGCGTGCTAATTCGTTCCGAATGTGATGCCTCATGTCTCGATTGTGGTACTTGTGTTCATATATCTAAACAGTTTTCGATATACCGGTATACCGCGGTATTTTTTTGAATACCAATACCGGTATTCAGTTTTGAATACCGTGCAGCCCTATTTTAGGTTCCCCCGTCTTAAAATGCTAGTTTACAACCCCCTTGTTATATGTCTTCATCATTATCAATGGTTCCCTCCCACCACCCTTTGACGTAAGTTTACACGACTAACTCGAGAAGGCTTCATAATTTCCCAGTGTTGAGCCAAAGGTCTATTATATTACGCATGGCTGAGAAATGCCACAGACTTGAATATAGTAGATCTCAAGCTTTAACTCTTAACAAGCTTCAAGTGCATGATCATACAGAATTTGCCATTCGTATATGACACTGTCGATGCCGATTGCTTTTCTATGGCGAACTCTGTGGGTTTTTAAAAACATTATTTATCTGTTGCATTGTTTGCTTCGAGGGTAAGCTCTAAGCTATATTACAAGCACCAGGGAAACTTTGGAAAACGTTTCAAACAACTCCTCATAATTTGGGCGCAATTATCTTATTTGGGCACAGCGTTTACAGTCATTAGTTAAAAGAAATGCACATGATATCAGAATTTATTTTGATTGCTTTTTAAAATTTTCAAAAACATTTTAACAAAATCATATCATGTGACCCCCTCATTGAAATGGGCTTGACAAGCTCATTCAAATGAGGGGTCACATGGTATGGTAAAACACATTTTTTTTAACTGCTTAATTTGTAAATTACGGGGTCAGATGGGGCCGACTCGTTAAGTAAAGGGTTAATGATGTTGAAGCTAATATTGTATTTAAAAAAAATAAATGAATAGATAAAACTAGATATGACTGTCCCAGATAGGTCTGTCGATACCCCACTGCCATATTCTAAAACTGGTAAAAAATGTCCAGTCAAAATTATATTTGCATGTGCACAGGTTCCCATGGTAGTTAGTGATCAGCCATAACAAGTTTCATAGAAATTGACCCATAAACATCGGAGAAAATCTACGGACAAAATTCTAGGCAATGCAGGCATTCTAAGATGAAAGGGAGTATAACTCTAGCACAATAAGTCTGATAAAAACTATAATTGCAGGTGCTCAGGATTCTGTGGTAGTGAACATCCATACCAAGTTTCAAAGGAAGAGACCCAAAAACATCTGAGAAAATCTCCAGACAAAATTCAGACATTCTGAGAAGAAAACGGGCATAAGTCTGGCAAAAAATGTCCGATCAAAACTATAATCGCAGGTGCACAGGTTCCCCCGGTGGTTAACAACCATACTAGGGCTGTCACGATCAATCGATTAATCGATTGTTGATCGGTCACTTTGAAATCGATTAGTATTTTTTGTTGTCGAATAATCGGTAAATTGTATCCCGTTTTAGATGTTTAATAATTAAAAGAAAATTTGATGAAAAAACTATTGTTCCTAGAGGTATTGAGTTAAGAACATCGATGTTAAACCCCAAGAAGCCGTTGCAAGCATTTGTCTTCCAGGTACATTCATCAAAGCTTTGATGTTCTGAATCTTTGAACCGTCAGTGTAATAATCACGACCGGTCGGCAGTTGCGAAGATCGCAACTGCCGACCGGTCTTGATTATTACACTGACGGTTCAAAAGTTCAGAACATCAAAGCTTTGAATGTACCTAAAAGTTGATCGTCTTCGTTGTTTACTTGAGGTAGGTCAGCTGACTTGAACTTCATTTTTATCGACTTTAAAGAGAGGGAGAGGGGTGGGGGTCATTTAGGTACGATTAATCGATTATTATCGATTATTTGCGACGATTAATCGATTCCTAAATTGAAAAAATCGTGACAGCCCTAAACCATACCATGTTTCAAAGGAATCAACCCATAAACATCTGAGAAAATCTTCGGACGAAATTCTAGGCCTGCTTTTTCAAGTTGAAAAGGGACATAATTCTGGTACAAATAATCCAACTGGAACTATAATCGCAGGTGCACAGGTTCCCATAGTGGTGAACATTCATACCAAGTTTCAACCAGTTTGGTCCTTAAACATCCGAGAAAATCTCTGGACAACATAATGTCTGCAGGCAGGCAGACAGATGGATGGACAAGGTGATTCCAGTATACCCCCCCCCCCCCCCCCACCAACTTGTTGTGGGTGGGCATAAAAAAGTCAAGTCAGGTTATTTTGGGGTGAAAATGCTTGCCTCAGATAACCCATTTGTTTGGTCACTGGACATGTGGACCTTAGTCTCTCTGAATGTTTGTTTGTTTGCTGGTGGTTAACGTCACATATTTATGCACCATGGCTAATCGTGACACAACATGGAGATGAAGTCAAGTTTAGTCAATCGTTGATCAACATGTTGTCCATTTTAGAGGACTTTCACCCCAACCATTGGTGACTGGGTCCTATTTTACTAGTAAAGCGGAACTGGTTTACCACAGTAAACAAGTGCTGCTTACTTCCCGGGGTTCCCACGGGGAGTCTCTCTGAATGACCCTCAACTGAAAAAACAAATAACAAGGAACTTATTGTGCATCTTTGTAGATTTTCAGAACAGCAATTGTTTGAAGAGAGAATTTTAACTAATTTTTCTCTTTTTCCTTCACCCGTTTTCGGAATTAAAAATAATCTTTTTTCCCTAATTTTAGGGTTTGTGTTTTTATGGTTTTTTTAACCCTTTACCCAACGAATCGCCCGCATCCGCCCGCGTAATATGCAAATTCTGCAGTTGAAAAAATATTATTTTTCAAAAAATTTCAACAAAACCATATCATGTGACCCCTCGTTGGAACGAGCTCGACGAGCTCGTTCCAACGAGGGGTCACATGATATGGTTTTGTTGAAATTTTTTGAAAAATTTTGAAAAATGATATTTAAAATAATAAATTTTTATATCGTCTGCGTTGGGTAAAGGGTTAATGAAGCAAACAAATGAAATCTTTCAACTCTTTGAGGATTGAACAACAGGAGTTAAAATTCATTTATTTTGGGCACACCAAAACCAGAAATAACAGTCTTATCCTGTTGTTTTATTGCCATGCCTTTCTTTGCATTCTATCATTCTATGGTCATATTATGATGGAAGTTATTCTCAAATGTAGAAGGGGCACAGAGAATTTACATATTTTTCTTGATGTTTTCATAGCTTCTTTAATATGGGCACACCTGTAAACGGTATGAAAGTGGAGTAATTTAAAGGTAGGGGTCTAGGGCTGCACGGTACATCAATAAACCGATATATACCGGTATTCAAACCAATATCGATTGAATACCGGTGTAATTACAAAAATATCAGTTTATCGGCATTATTTATTTACCCACAATTTCATTTTCAAGATGTCTTTAGTTTTTTAACTGTAGCCCCGAATGAATAATATTATCCCTTTATCCAAGGAATCGTCTGCTTCTGCCCTCGTAATATACAAATTCAGCAGTTGAAAAACTCTTTCCAATGAGGGGTCACACGATACAGTTTTGAAATCTTTGTGGAAAATCTGATAAACTAATTTAGAAAATAATAAATTTTGATATCGTCTGTGTTGGGTAAAGGTGTTTCGAATCGCATCATCAAGGCACGCTAATTCGTTCCAACTGTGATGCCTCGAGTGTTGATTGAGGTAATTGTGTTCATATATCTGAACAGTTTTCGATATACCGGTATACCGCAGTATTTTTTTGAATACCGATACCGGTATTCAGTTTTGAATATTGTGCAGCCCTACAGGGATCTGCAATCACATATTTTTTTTTCCGAATTGGATCTCGAATCGAATCGTGTCTGATATCGATATCAAATCAAATCTTAATAGACAAGTTATTTCATATTGCACCAACTGGAAGTTACGGTACACTGTGATGACCCTTACAAGACTAACAGACACCTTAAACACCAATAAATAAATACTCTTCGTATCACCGTCGCAGAAACAGCCAGGCCTATTTATCCCTAATTTAATTTTTGAAGGCTTAACTTGTTCCTATTCGCATTCTGAAGAATGTGAATAGGAACAAGTTAAGCCTTCGAAAACTAAAACTATGGATAATGTTCTGGGCAAAATTCACTACTTACTTAACAATTACCATTGTCAATTAATTAATTTAATATGAATTAAACCTACATGAATTTATTGTCAATTTTCTCCAATTGTTGGAAATGTGACAAATTGTAGTACGAGAGTTTAAAAAGAAATCGAATCCTGAGATTGATTTTGGATCAAACTCGAAGCAGATGTATGTTATCGATATCGAATCGAATCGAATCGCGAAATTCACAGGATCCTATATAACAGCATGTAAATAATGAAAACTGCAGGGCTTATATTTCGACGAGAATCCGAGAATCGATTCGCACAAAGATTCGCGCAATAAAACCGGCGAGAATCCATGTAGATTCTCGCTGCACCTCTGTCAGGATTCGCGTGAATAGAATTGCGTCAATTTAACCCTTTATCTAACACAGCGGGAACAAATTAACCAACAGAAGGCTAACATGACCTGAAGTATCCTGACACTTTGTCAATAAAATTGCACAAATATGGCTGTCATTGGAACCGGGTCATTGGAACCGGCTCATTGAGCCGGTTCCAATGACAGCCATATTTGTAAGATTTTTTTGGTAAATATTGTTCATTTAATTATTTTATCATTTATTTATTATTTATTGTTTAAAAATTATCAAAATTAGTTTTAAAAATTAAAAAGGTGTGTTGGGTAAAAGGTTAACATGTGTTATCAGTATACAACAGTGGTTGAACCATGGTGGCGTCATGGGATCCTGGAACACCCGTTAGTAGGTATGGATTCTCGCAACCATTTTCACGAGACCCCAAATGGATTCTCACAAATTTAGACGAAATATAAGCCCTGAAACTGAGCCAGGCAAAGGATCAGCATAATCTGTTGTGGATTCAACACCACTGAATGGATACAATTGTTTCAACTGCCTCAGTGCAAAAACGAACCACAGTGTTTATACACCCTTCATAGGAAGAAAATCCATGACTTTCAATGACATTTGCATGGGAATTTTCAAGCAGTGCAGATGCAAGGTGCCCAGGCATCAAAAATGCATTTGCAGATCTGTAAAACATATGAACATACCAAGCAACAGACCATTTTTCTGCATCAAAAGATGGAGGTATTCGAATTTAAGACGAACAGTAGTACTTTTGCTCCACTACACCTCTCTAAATGGTAGTCCAGATGCACTACTAGAAGCAACTCACAGAAATTCCTTTTTCAAGGATTCATATCACAACATGCTTTTCAAATGAAGGGCCACTGACATCTAGAAATGAAATATGCAATGCAGAAGTACACTATGAAACTCCACCGAGGAATTTTCAGGAAACTAACAGTGATACCTTTTGTCAATGATGATGCATCATAATTATAAAGTATCAACAGGCCATGATTACTTTCTTGTCTAGTGAAACATTTATTACTGGTGCCTCAGTGATGTCCAGTAGCGGCCGGTTGAAAAGGCCTGGGTGGCCAATGGCCAAGGGCCCCAGGCCCCAAAGGAAAAAGAAATTTGTAGGGTTTTTTTTTTCCACCCCCCCCCCCCCCCACAGAGAAGTTAATAATTTACAGACTCGTGTGCATAAATGAAATTTCTCCGCGCACTGGAATAGAGTTTTTCATCCATACGCCATTCCGTAGTCTCTGCTTACAGTAAACCAAAAGTAATACACAATGACAGTTAGTCCAACAAAAACGCAGACATTCATGTACAGAGCTCGATATTGCAAGTGAAATGTGGGATTCTTCCATTAATAGGCAACTGAATTCTCCTCTCTAGAGTGAAGGATTTGGCGTTTTTCATCCATAATTTTCAAAATTTTCTCCCACCGGGGCGAACCATGGACCGGTGCGTCTTGTGTCTGAGGGCTCCATCATAATAATGGCCAGGGGCCCCCTATATATATTTCAAAAAGAGCTTCAGGCCAATAAATTTGAGAGGAACTATTTTAGCGTTCCTCTGGTAGTTATCTGAATGGAAAAGAAGTTAACCGAAAGTTGTTCACCTGGAACTAGAAACACTTCGTCAAAATGTCTTATCCCCTTATTTGATAGCACTGTTTTAAAATGTTCCTGTGGGAAGACCCCTCTCTTCAATGCTCAAACTCCCTAAGACAGCTGATGCCCAGTGCTTTTGAAATCTGTGAACTGTCATACAGTAGAACCATCATGGACGGGTCAAAATCCACAGGTTGTCATTTTTTCCACGCATGTAATTCAGAGATCTGCTATGACACCTATTAAAATTTCCATCAATGAAGCACCAGGATTACCCCGGTGCTTCATTGGTTGAAATTTTGCCAAGTGTCATAGTATTTATTTGTGTTTTAGGGTCACATATTTCTGCACAATGGCTAATCATGACCGCAACAGTTTTACGGGTGGAGGAAGCCGGAGTACCCAGAGAGAACCACCGAGCAACAGCAAACAACTGTGAGCTTCCCAACATACTGGTTGAAGGCAAGTGCAACATGTTACATCGACATGCAGTATGTCTTAGGACACCACGCCACTGTGCCCCCACGTGGGCAATGGGGTGAAGTGTCTTGCCCAAGGACACAACGCGGTTGCCGCAGGTGGGATTCGAACCGAGGACCTCTCGGCTTGCAGTCTGCACCTCTACCTACTGAACCACAGTGCCCCCGCTGAGTGTCATAGCGGATCTTCTCTGAATTATATGTGCGGAAAAATGCCCACCCAAAGATTTAGACCTGTCCACAATGGCTGTACTGTAATCGGTCCTCTTTATCATATCCAGATGAACGGTAAAGGTATCTCAAAATTCGAGATTTGTATTCCCTGAGCTTTCAGCAAAATTGTGTATGCCAGCTGAATTCTAGGTACGTGGCTTACGAAAAACCTCTTTTTCTCTTTTTTCAAATCACAATGCCTGCATATAACTTACTGAAATTGTGATCCAGTTTTCTAAAAGATTAAGAGCACTGATGTCACAAAAACAAAAATATAACAATCAACTGAAATATGACGACTACCATTCTATAAATCACAGAACATGTCAACTAGATTCCACTTGGCATTTATGTTAGTAAGCCACAACAATAATGTACATAAATCTTACCACCTCCCTGCATCATCCTATAGATCTTGCTCTCTATGTGTAGCTGTGGATGTTTTGTTTTCACACATTCTAACTTTATTGCCACTTCCTCACCATTCGATATGTCAGTTCCTGAATGGAAAAGTAAACTTTCTGTAAAAAGATTGTTTTTTTATCATATGACGTTTTGTCCACTTTAAAACAATACATTTGATATTTTGTTTTCATATTAATCAGTGATGAATAAAGCCTTCCGTCAATTTCATTGGTCAATTTCAAAACTAGACAATTTGATTGGCTGAACAAAAAACAACTGGGCCACAATTTCATAATTTGCATAATTTGAGTTGGGAGCGTTCATTGGTCAATTTGAAAACTGGACAATTTGATTGGCTAAACAAAATACAACTGGGTCACATTTGCATAATTTCAGTAGGGAGAATTTACATTATTGGTCCTATTTAGGGTGGGTTATATTGTATTAATCTTTTACCTAAAGTAACGGCAAAAACCGTCTCGCACAATACAAGAAAACTGCCATTCATTTTTTTTTGATATTTTCACTTTTTGCTTCCAAAACATAGGTTATGACCCCTCATTGGAACTAGTGTGTTACGCTCGTTCCAATGAGGGGTCATAACCTATGTTTTGGAAGCAAAAAATGAAATTTTTTAGTTATATGAGGAGGTTTTTTCCAAGTGCCATCTGCAACTCAAGTTAGGTGACGGGTTAAAAAGTCATACTAAGTGGCTAATTTGTGCGTGTGTGTGTGTCATATGATAAATAGAATATGAAATGAGTGTTTTTCTCATATAATATTTATGAAACTTGTCCGAATTTTCCATTTGGGCTCACCAGAGGCTCGCCTAAACGGAAAATTCTTAGACTCGTTTCCTAAATATTATATGAGAAAAACACTCATTCCATATCCTCTATTTATCACATAATCACCACCAAATAGCTTATTATGGAATTATAACATTAAAAACATGTCAAAATGATATCAGAAGTCAAAGCTGACGTAATAACATTGTCGTTTCAGATTTAGAACTGAATTAATCTTTTATTTTTCATCAACAACCTGCCTAAAACAAATAGCACCACATTTGTAGGAAACATTTCATAAATAACTGAATATTTTCATTTTTGTCAGGAAAACGTGGCTCGACGAGCTCATCCCGGCTCAAATTTTTGAGGCAAAATGTTTTTTAAAATAATAAAAATTGGCTGGTGATTTTTGCTAACCCTTTACCTAACATAGCAACCAAAAACAGCCAAGAAATTGACCAAAATAAGCCTACCACAGCCCAAAAAATCTTGCAAATGTCCCGATAAACCATGCAAATATGGATATCATTAGAACCGGCTCGGTGAGCCGGTTCTAATGATATCCCTATTTGTATAGTTTTATTGAAAAATTGTGAGAATTTTTTTTCGAAAAATGTGAAATTTAATTTATTGTTTTAAAAAGCTGTGTTAGGTAAAGGGTTAACAGTGTTGTAAAGCTTTTGTCAATGCGTTAGCTACAGTACAGTCGTCGTCGGACTTTTAAATTCATTTATTTTGGGCACACCAGTTTGCCCTAATTTGGGTTCATTAAATCAGAAATAATATTATTATCCTGTTGTTTTATTGCTATGCCTTTCTTTGTGTTTTTATGATCATATTATGATGGACGTTATTCTCAAATATAGAAGAGGTACAGAGAATTTACGTATTTTTCTTGATGTATCGACAGCTCTAATTTGGGCACACCTGTTAACGGTGTGAAAATGGGGTAATCTAAAGGACTGGTTGTCATGGACTGGTCATAATCTATGTGTGATGTCCACGCATGCATGCATAAACCAGGTAATAAAAATCAGCAGCAGCAAAATTTTAATTAATGAAGCACCGGGTTGTACCCGGTGCATCATTAATTAAATTTTTGATTACTATTCCCAAGCCAGAAAATAAGCAGACTGTCATCTGCAAATTGAGGTCCCAGAAAATAAGCAGACTGTCATCTGCAAATTGAGGTCCCCAGAGGGTGAATTTAGTGATGCTACCCTGCACAGCAAAGCAGGGTAGCATCACTACATTTGCCCTCTGTGAACCTCAATCTGAAACAAGGTCTCAAAACTAAACAGAAAGAGGAACCCAGAGAGTAAATTGGCGTACTGTATGGGATAGCATCATCAAATTCACCTCATTCTGCAAATGTCAGACTGCTTATTTTCAAGCCTGATTATTCCTATAATTAGTGTTTGGAATTTAATATTGAGTCCGTGGAAATATTGCACACCCGTGGAAAGTGACCAGCCCACGCCTGCCGTACTGTAAAAGGTTAACCCTTTACCCAACGTAACGGCCAAAACCGGCCAGCGCTATTCTCAAAAATCGCCAATTAATTTTCACTATTTTTTTCATTTTTTGTCTCAAAAACATAGTTTATGACCCCTCGTTGGAACGAGCTCGTCGAGCTCGTTCCAACAAGGGGTCATAACCTATGTTTTTGAGACAAAAAATGAAAAAAATTAGTTATTCAAGAATTTTTTTTGCAAGTGTCGTCTGCTTTTCACGTTAGGTAAGGGTTAAATGTAACACACAGAATCTCAAATTCATCACGATTTGACAAGACACTTCTGAACCTAGTTCACTAGAATCAATCTGAGCCTCTGTAAACCTCGGCTTGGAATGGTTTTAGTGATGTCCGTACAGAAATTTTGTATGAAATCGCAACTCAGAGAACCTCTATATATATACATGATTTTTTGCCTTAGGGAGGAGGTTAATTCAAGGACTTCAAGGGTCTTTTGAGTAGTGTTGGGAGGTTAACCGAAAATACAACGCGGTTTCGGTTATTTAAAAACACCGACTGACCTGAATGTGAGATAACCGTCAGTCGGGACACGCACGGTTATTTAACTGCACAATTTGTGTAATGTGTTAAATAAAAGGGCGGTAAATCACAGAAAAAATCATTATCGGTATAAACTTTTGAGGCAATATTTCCTATACTAATAACACAAGAATCGGACATAAAAATAAAGAAATTCTTCTTTTGACTATTTTCTCCTTCAACTCAATTTGACTGTCACACAGTGGAAGCTGTCTTATTACAAAAAACGAAGTGAAAGGTCCACGCTGGGTCGTGGAAAGGAAATTCAGACCCAGGGTTAATTCTGTGACCCCCCCCCCCCCCACCCCCTTTAAAAAATGTTGGGATATTGTACAGATGACAAAGGCATCTGCAGCAAGTGCCGGATGCACGATCAATCACAGAGTGGTTGAGAGGGTGGGGGGGGGGGGGGGTGCAGCATTTCTGCCACAACAAAATTTTTAAATCATTTATTAAATGGAGTCTTCTGGTGGCTTTTAGGATAAAAAAAAAATCACGTTATTTTTGGCCATCAAAATGACGTTTTTTTAGCAGTTTCTTCAAATTTCCAAGTTGATTAATGAGTATCCAATGACCTACTGCCCATAGCTATATTGACTGCACAATTCTTGAACTGATAACTTGGTTTCGTCAAGTGGATTTAATAAAGTTATTACTTCAAGAATCATGCAGTCCATAATTACAGCCATTGGTCAAGTGCATAGCTTCATTCACGATACAGCTTCCTTCTTAACTGTTGGCACAGAAGTCAGAACCTTGGGGAGGGGGACTAGGTCAAACATGGCCTGAAAGCCTGTATTTTATTTTTGTTTGTTTTGGAATGCCCTTTGAAAGGATGTACCAAACCAAAATGAAAGTGTCAATGACACTGTAGCTGAACTTGTTTAAAACATGTACATGTATAGTATATGACACAGCAATCACAAAGATCTAGGTAATGACCTGATAACAAAGGTACATGTAAAGTATTGTAACGGTCTGTACATAAATGCCAACCGTAGCCTGTAACAAATATATAGGTAAAGTATTGTAAAGGTGGGGTGACAGTTAGATGCTAAACCAGAAAAGAAATCTTTGTGTCCCAGAGTGGGTCTGACTGAACCCAAAAATATAGCACAGTGATAACAAAGGCACCCCAAAACACTCGTTCCTGTCACAAGGTGATAACAAAGGTACCCCAAGAAGTTTTGTGAAGATCAGTTCATAAATACAGACTCTAGCCTGAGCCATATTGACATGTGCACTTACTGTGTATAAGTAGCACTGAACAAATCAAAGTTCATCTAATTGCATAATTTCTGCACGAGAAAAAACCCGTATTATATGTGATGTATTCCATGTTACTAAACATTCCTACAAAAAATTTATTCAAATCAGAACTTTCATATAAAAGTTCTGTACAAAAAACTGATTGCACTAATTTTGGTACAAAATGGCTACTGGCGGCCAGCTTGAATTTTGGACCGCACCCAAAAACACTTGTGTTATATAGCCCCCATATTACATTGAGATTGATATATCCTTAGTTGATAATTCTACAATAGTGATATTTTTTTTGCATTTTCTGACTGGTCTGACTGATTTAAACTGAGTGACCTTTGTTTACATCTTTGTTACACTAATATATTGTACATATAGCTGTTGATTGTTTAAGTAGGTCAAGGACCTTGTTTATTTGAATTATGACAGAATCACCTAGAAACTGTTAGAAATTTGTAGAATTTTCATCTTCTGGAACATTGGATCTGGTTACTATATAAAGGTTTGTCAACAGAATTCAAAAACTCATTTTTAGAAAGCCATTTCAGAAAGACTCACTTCAGTTGTTTCCATTGGAGATTATTATTGTTTCAGAACAGTGCATTTATTATAGAAGCAGTGTTTCTTTGTGAATTTGGAAGATTGATTCCAAAAGGGAATTTTGAAGAGAATTTGTTCCGTCTTGGAAAAGAGAATTTATACTTTCTGTGAAACAGAATATTATGTTGTGAAAAGCCAGGATTCTACTGGATTATTTGGAAATTACCTGTGGCATCAATACTTCGTGGATTTTTACTCTATTTGAATTTTACAGAGCATTTTATTATATTTTATTGGAGACTGCTGAAATTTCTAAGTGAAAATTTTATTACAAATCTACAGGATACTGTTTCTGAAGAGACATTCTTGGATTTAATACTACCAGCTGGTAACTATCTTCACAAGATTCTTCCCAACTGGATTACTGGATTCGGTCAAACTGTATTTTGGACTAATTCAATAATTGATAAGTACCACTGTTTTTATTTTCTGTAAACCAATTAGTGTAAAAGATCTTTGTATCATTTTTTTTTTTATATTAATTTTTTTTAATTACATTTTAGAATAGTTAAATTCATAGTTATTCTTGGTGATTCTCATATTTCTTTCTGTTACCAATATCAATAATATTTTCATACCGTAACAACTTGTTCTCGTCCCACGGTGATAACAAAGGTACCCAAGAAGTTTAGTAAAGATCGGTTCATAAATACGGCCTCTAGCCTGAGCTGTATAGAAGTTGTGTACAAAAAACTGACAATTTTGTATTTTGTGTCTAATAAAAATTAAAGAATTTTAATTGTTTATTTTGCTGTGTGGCTTATTATTTCAGAAACCCAAACACATTTGTCTCGAACTGGGAGTGGGAATTGGGCAATTATGTGGGGATGGGGACAAATACCATTGATGGACGTCTGTATTACAAATACGTTGAACTTCAGGGAATAGGAGTTGCATTGGCAGTCTCTGATTAACATTGGAAAAGAAACAATTGTAAATCGTATCTACCTTCCCCTATATTTCGGAATCCGGAGAATGTAATCCAAAGTTCCAAATAAAACTTTATTTGTGCCACAATGTTCGAAATCATTTGGAAAAACCCATGTTCACAACCATGCTGGCTGTTTATTCAAATGGAATAAGCACGTAAATAAGAAGTTAGCATTGGTGAATAAAAGACGTTTCTATAATGTGTTCGAAAATTTTTCTCATGGATTGGTAGGGTAAAAAGGGGCGGAATGCAAATAATTAACAACAGCTCATTTTCAAAATGTCTCCTTTTTATTGTATCGAAGACTAATTTTCAGCTTTGCGCAGTGCGAGAGTTAATACCTCACATGCAGTAAATGTATTAACAAAGCAGTTAGCTCCCTTTGGCTGTAACAATCGTCTTTCTCAGAATCGAAACAAATTAATCGTTTCGGGAGCCAGAGGGTGCCGTGAGTTGGTACTGCAGATGTTCAGTACTGCTAATACTATGGATTTATACCCCCACAAGTACAATAATGATTGAAACATGCTGTATGATAACCACATGAGCATTTTGTTCTCATTTTGTTCACTGCAGTGCTTCTTTTAAATCAGTGGGAGGAAAAACGTTGAAAACTTTTCTCATCCCATAACAACCAACTTCGTCTACCATCGGCGTGATTTTTGGTTAATCGATCGAGCATTCGCCTGAAAACAAATCGTTGAGTCCGGAAAACGGCACTTGCGAATTAGAAATGGCTCACGCCACACTTGGCGCACCTGCATTTTACAAAATCGAAAGGCTGGGTCAATGTTCACAATGAGTGTTGACAGCAACATTGATTAACCTAGCTCCAGGTTTTATCTCTTTCTCAGAAGGATAGAAAAAATAAAACACATGCTCCGTAAAATTATTTTATGAGTAATTTTATTTCCTAGACATGGGAACATGAGATTATATACAAAAATGCCGATAGGATAACTAATCTACTGTCAAGATGTGACAGCACAAAAGTGGGTTTAATCATCATCAACTTGTCGTCGAGAAACCAATTGTTTACGATTTACTATGTGAAGGGTCACTGTGCCTTTCACCTTTGACCTAGCACATCCAATATAGATAGGGTTCTTCCTCTCACAAAGGCCAACCTACCTAAGAAGTTTCATGAATGTGGGTCAAACCTTTATAAAGTTATCATCCAGAAACCAATTGTTTTGATTACTATGTTCAAGGTCACTGTGACCTTGACCTTTCACATATCAAGTTCAAAATAAATAGGGTTCTTCCTCTCACCAAGGCCAACCTACATATGAAATTTTATGAATGTGGGTTCAACCATTGTCAAGTTATCAACCGCAAACCAATTGCTTACGATTTAGTATGTTCAAGGTCACTGTGACCTTGACCACTGACCTAGCAAGTCCAAAATATATAGGGTTCTTCCTCTCACCGAGGCCAACCTACATATGAAGTTTCATGAATGTGGGTTCAACCATTGTCAAGTTATCATCCGGAAACCAAATGTTTACGATTTAGTATGTTCAAGGTCACTGTGACCTTGATAGTTGACCTAGCAAGTCCAAAATAAATAGGGTTCTTTCTCTCACCGAAGCCAACCTACCTATTAAGTTTCATGAACGTGGGTCGAACCATTATCAAGTTATCGTCCGGAAACCAATTGTTTATGCCCGCCCGTCATCAGCTTGTGTCAAATACCTGTGGTCTATGTATGTTCAGAAAAATACTATGGTTCACTGGGAATTCCTCAGACGTAATCAATTTTGTGTCATGCGATGCAAACACTTACAAGTTTGAACGTTTTGTCAAAACATTCCACATCGAGAATAAAAAATTATTGGATTTAAAATGGTAACAATTAACATGGGTTATCAACAATTTGTTCACAGTTGCTTGATACAGTATGGAGTTTAGGTATGACCAAGCCTGCAAATTAGCATCCGGTCACGGTCAATGTCTGGCACAATTGAGGCATATGACCGACACAAACATGTTTGAGGTGGACATTGTGACCGGTGCAAATTTCTTATCACGCCAGCATTAAATACAGTTGTTTTTATATGTTTAACACCGCTGAATAACCAGTCAACACATTCTTTTATTTCAGGGTTTCCTTTTACATGCATGGAGAATTTCCATGGGATCCCCCGTTTGCTATAAATAATCAAGTGAACACTCCTCCGTTTCCATTCAGTCAGAACTAAATTTATTTTGGGGGCCAATCAGATAACCTCTAGCACTGCATGACGAACTTACGTGAGCACTATAAATAATCAACCTAACAAACTTCTGTTCAAAACCAATCAGAATTCTCGTTGTCGTTTTTTCGAACCAATTAGATTAACAGTACCGCTCCGATGTCTGACAGTGATGTGTTCGGATTGCTTATTTTTCAATAAATACATTATTCAAGGGATTGGCATGAATGCACTTTTTGCAGGTTATATTCTTCAACTTTTAGAAAGCGTTCGGTCAGACAATTCATAATTTGTTAAATACTGAAATTTGAATTGAAATGTGCCCTGATATCAGTCACGTCAGTTCACTGTTGTTGTGTTCAGGTTGCTCACGGGCACCTGCTCCTGACCATTTGACGTAGTATAATGCTGAGACAAATTATACCCCTTCATATATGTATATGTGTGAGAAGGGGATATATTTTTTCTCAACATTATAAATTCATAACATTCAGTGAATACTGAATACATGTGAATGCTTGATAAACTGTATTCGAATACGACTGAATACGAATACTGAATACGAAAACCCCAACCCTGGTACATGTTATCCTTCATATTCATTGTTCATATCACGAAAATAGGCAGTAACTTTGAATTTACCCTTGCATATTATCTCCTGAAATGGACGTTGTATTACCCAGGCCTGCAAATAAATCAAATTTTGTGAGAGCATTCATGCCTGTCACCACAAATTTTGTGCCTGTCAAAACTTGTGAAGAATTGCATTTGACCCGAAACGCTAAATTTGCTGATAAAATAGCCTTAATAGTTCTATAGCCTCACAGGTACTTCAGTTTAAATCTCTTGTTTATAATTCGATTTATTTACATTTTTTTTATTGATGGTGTTTAAGGTGACTTTCAGCATCTATGTCTACCTGGCCTCATGTGTCATCACCGCAAGTTCACAACATTGGTATGAAGTCAAGTATAGTCAATCATTTAAATCTATACTACCCAGTGCCCATTGTGGAAGGCAAGTTACCAGCCCCAGGCACTGGCTACAAGGTCCTATTTTACAAGCTATTTTTACATGGGTGGATCCAATGGAGGAGGAGAGGGGGGGGGGGGGGGGGGGGGGGGGGCGTCTCCACTATTTTTGCCTGAGTTATGTTAAAACACTACTCGAATGATGCTGTGAACCATTAGAACCCCCTCAAAATATCCACAATCTGCCCATGTTTTGGGGTGTTTTTCTATTTATCTGAGATGGAAATAAAAGTGGATGGAGAGGGAGGATCAATCCAATCCATTATTTATTGTCATAAGATGAGGCTTGGCTGTTTTCATAAAATAGTTGATGGTTTGAGGGAATATTGTATTGGGGACGTTTTGACCAAGAGTTGGGGACGATTGACCAAGAGTTGGGGACGTTTTGACCAGTGTCACAGTTCACGCTTTCTGTGAGTGTTGGTTATCCGACGTACAGTTCCCCCACTCTCTCACCTTTCCACCAGCTTCTCTTTTGTAAAATCTGGTGGAATAGTCAAAATAGTTGATGGTGTGAGAGGAAATTACATTGGGGACGTTTTGACCAACGCCTGGGGACATTTTGACCAACCTTTGGGGACGTTTTGAACAACACTCGGGGACGTTTTGACCAGCACTTGGGGACGTTTTGACCAATGTTTGGGGACGTTTTGACAAATGCATGGGGACGTTGTGACAAATTTATTTTTTGGGACATTTTGGTTTGGGGACGTTTTGACCAGCACCCTGTCGGGCAAGAAGATGATTTGGACCATAATTGACGTGAAATTAGGCAACTTCTAGTGAAGGTGTCAAAGACAGATTGTATCCACAGGCACCTGCTTCCCGGCCTTTTGACAAAACATGTATTCGTATTCGAATTCAAATACATTAAAATTTGAGCTGTATTCATGAATACATTTTAAATACTTTTTGAATACTTTCTATATTTTGGAATTAAAGAACCATATACTGAATAAAAGGTATTCACAGATCAAGCCCATGGACTACAGACAACAAATTCACACCTCATATCAATATTAAAGACTTAATTATCCCCGATATTATTTATATACCACCAAACACATTGTCTGAAATTTTTGCATAGCAAACAATTTATTTATTTATTTATTGGTGGTTAAGGTCACATATTTCTGCACAATGGCTAACCATGACAGTTTTATGGGCAGAGGAAGCCGCAGTACCCGGAGAGAACCAGGTGCCGAGCAACTGTCAGCTCTCCAACGTACCAACTCCACACAAGCAGGGTTAGCATTGGTTGAAGACAGGTTCACCATCGACGTGCAGTACGCCTTAGTACACAACGTCACCATGACCCCCACGTGGGCAATGGGGGTGAAGTGTCTTGCCCAAGGACACAGCGTGGTTGCCGCAGGTGGGATTCGAACCGAGGACCTCTCGGCTTGCAGTCTGCACCTCTGCCAACTGAGTCACCCCCCCCCACCCCCCCCAAAAAAAGCAGACAATAGACTTAATTGTCAATTAACTTGTCACAATGCAACCTATTTATGCAACAATGGCCACATATCCCCATGGCTTTTTAAATTGTTGAAAACATGGACAATAAAAATTAAAAAAAAACTTGTGTTATTGGACACAACTCTGTTATTCAATGATATTATATTCTAAAATTTTTGGATTTATTTAAAGTTTTTCTATTTATCCATTATTTCACAGTGAAAACACATATTTATTTATTTATTTATTCATTCCTGTTTAAGGTCACCTTTGTACAGCTCAGTATGTCTAATTATAATCAGTGAAAGCACGTAAATATTATAAAGAAAATACTACTGCTGTTAGCAAACTTTCAGCCAACAGACCTCCAGGTTTAACCATGAAGTGCATTGGGTAAAACTTTACTGGTCCTTCTTATATGGTGTCATTGAAATTGATACTTAACGTTCAGGAGGAAATGCCAGTCTGTGATTTTTTGGAGGTAATCCACTCACATTTTGTGATGTGTTGTCAATGGAGAGTAGTCTAATTACTCTAACACCCATCGAGTGGATTTCCCGTCAGGTAATTACTTTAGTTTTCCAACAAAGCATGGTAAGCACAATTAAAGCTTCAAATAAAGGACCATCAGTTTAAAAATGACTTTTAACCCAACAAACAAAAAACTTAAAGGCCTTGCTATAAATACTACTAATTTAAAAAGTATTGAAGTATTTAAAAATGTATTCATGAATACATTGTTATGTAGTTGTATTCGTATTCAAATACATTTGGAAACTTGTGTATTTGTGTTCGTATTCATATTCATGAAATTTCAAAGTATTCGTATTCGAATACATTTACAAAGTATTCGCCCCAAGACTGACAGGTGCCGTGAAATGTTTTGAGCCCCTCGTGGATCAATATTATCATTCAGTGGTATGATGTAAAGGGCTAAAAAATAGTCAACTATGAAAAATAAAAGTCGACTATAGCACCTTCCGACATTAAGTCAACTCAATCGAATAGTCATAGCAGCCCTAGCCATGGGTACTCAATAATCGGTATCTGAACCAGCCGATTAAGACTCTGAATAAATTGGTAATCAGTTCTTGGGTGCATAATATAATCGGTTGATCACTAGATGTGACACTTGTCAAAAGCAGTCCATGAGCATGGAAATTGCCATGCTTCCTGCATTTCAAAGGTTTTCTCCCTGAGTTGTGCTTTTGTCATTTGTGTCATTCCCACAGAATACTGATGAGCACACGGTTAAACTTGTGCAAAATGTTGCCAACTTTAGATGCCCCAAGACAACATATCTCTGCAATTGTATAAAAGTAATTCCCCCCGTGAGAGGCAATACAACTCAATAGTGACCCTCTCCTCTGGAGGAATAGGATTTTAAGTGACAGTGTCCCTAATGAGAGCTGGACAGACTTGCTCTACGATATTCGTAAAAATTCCTTTTGAAATTCTCACAGCTTTTTTTAATTGGGCATCATTGTCATTTCTGGTAAGATAATTCAGCCAACCAGAGTACCGCTTAACCTCCTGACAGTGCTTGATGAAATGGATGCTATAGCTATGGCCAACAATTGCCGTCTGGATAGTACGTTTGCTTAACAATTTCATAAGTACACTGTAAATGACCGGCCGCCGTTTGCGAGAAGCATTCAGGTGACTTAATCGGAAAATTATTTTTGCACGATTCGAATAGGCCGCCATATTGACTGTTCTTCCACTTGGATGACAACTTTCAGTACTCTCCCCTTAATACTGCAGCGACAAACCCATTCACAGAGAGAGAGCATGCATACATGTTAAGGAGGGGGGAGTTTTACCTCAAAAATATTGCCCCCCCCCCCCTCCCCATGCCCTCAGAATGACCCAGCTGTTTATTCACAACCCTGTTAAAACTGTCATTTGGATTTGAGTCCAATGCAAATTTGGTTCAACATCTGTTACAAACTTTGTTTGAAGTCTGACATTCTGAATTGAGATCGATCCGAATTCACGAACTCAATTGGAATTTTAATTAGATTCACAAAAAGTCTGATGACTGTTCTGGGCATTAGGGTCATACATTTCCACACAATGGCTAATTATGATCGCGGCATGGAAATAGAGTCAAGTTTAGTCAATCGTTTATACCCTTGTTGCCCATTTTAGAGGACTTCCACCCCAAGCATCAATGACTGGGTCCTACATGTATTTTACTGGAAGAAGAAGAGCTTATTTACCACAGTGAACAAGAACATCCTGATGTTCCCAAGGGGATATTTCGTTATCACATTAATGTCGCATTTAATGATTATGTAACAGTTTTCACACCAAATCGGTATGCTTCCCAATGAATCTCATTTGTTCAGAACACACAATACACATGAGTTCAGTGATATTGCCGTCATCGTACTGTGAAATGACTTTGAATTCTTCTTTGAATCACGATTTTTGGAAAGTTTTAATGTGAACAGTTTAATTTTATCACTCATGTTACTATAATATTTTTTTAAAATTTCAAACAGCTCAAGCACATATACATATAAATCAGGGTTTCCGCTAGACTGGCTGTGGGTCCGTCGACCGGACCCATTCATACCAGAGACCAGCCGTGAGGGCGACTAGGGCGATTAAGTCGCCCTTCTAAGCCCAAAGTCGCCTAGAAAAATAGTCGGGGCGATTACAAGTCGCCCTCTAAAAATTGGCCAAAATGAGAAAAGGATGAACTGAGTGATGCAAGGTTTACATGAAAACGAGTATTTTCAAAAATTGAATGTGCTCGAGTGTGATAAATGGGCATTTTAATTCGTCAAATAAACGTCCATTTATTTGAAATCACACGACAAGCAATTGTCCACTGTCGCTTTTGGCGGATTTCTATTTTGTTGCGTTCCAGTCGGAGCTTCAAGTGTCGAAACGAAAATAGGTGACTTACGCGACTCAACAAAACAACCCAGTTTGAAAGTAGGTTACGTCGCTTAGGATGCCGAAAATGTATACACAACGGACGTATTTTATAACACATTATTTTCATTTGCTGACGACTGTTAACTGTTGGGCTGTCTATTCCCAGAAAAACACGAATGGAATTGAAACACATGAAAAAAAGCTTTAGTGATGTCAAGAAAAGCTTTGTACAGGACACAAGTGTGCATGTGGATGATCTTGAAAAAGGGTCCTCCTAAACATCGGAATGACATGAAATGACGCGGAATGACACCGGAATGCCATAAAAATGATGCGGAATGACATTTCTTTTACAAAATACTCAACCCCAGAATGTATTTTGTTTATTAACTAACAAAGTACCTCCCAAGCAACCTTCTTACATCTGGTCCTGTTCACACTTTCAGACTTAGGAAATTATTAGCTTAGTCAATAATTACATTGTGATTTTTTAACCTGGCACAGATGCATCATAGACAACTGGACCTGGATTATTTGTATGTTAATGGAGGACCATAAATTGAAAATATGAAGGGGCGGCGGGGGTGGTACATGAATATTCTTAATTTTCCCCACTTGCCTATGAAGTCTCCCTACATGACTCTGCAGTCTCCCTATTTTTTCTGGAGGGAGACTTGAAGTCTCCCTAAAATCCCCCCCTAGGCTGGTCCGTGATTCATACTATGATCAGTCAGAAAAGCTGATGGTTAAAATGTTGAGTACAATGCTGTATCGTAACAACACTCAGGATCCTTTGTTTCCACGTAATATAGGCATAATTATGTTGTATACTATGCCTACTATTACTGGCGACAACCTGATACTTTATAATCTCCAGACGAGAGGGGGAAACAAAGTTCAAATCCTAAACGTCGCATATAAAATTTCGGACTCAAATTGTCGTGTTTGGTCCGAAATCACTGGCTTTTATTTCGAGCGATAAATGATGAAATTGCACATGCATGATGTCACACGTCCGCATCATGGTTCTTTTCTAATATTACCACGAGCGGTTGTAAACAAAGCTCAAGCACACACGCAAAGTTTACTAAAAAGCGTTGAAGTCACTGTCAGGATTCGTGGATTTTGTGTTGTTTTGGGTTTGTATTTTTATGAAACCTCCGACCAGATGTAGTATTGTGTGTACCGAAAGAAGTTAGAGAATTGTAGGAGCAAAAAATACATATTTTCCACTTCAATTATTCAGCATTTTAGCGACCCGAATGCCCCCAGAAGCCACCAGAGCACCTAAAAATCTAAATTTTCCTGGGGGGAGACCCCCTCTATATGCACATGCCTTTGACACGTGCGGCAGGCGTCTTTCCCTATCAGAAACCCTGTATAAATTGAAGTCAAGAGAAATCAAAAGTACAGAGAAAAATGACAGGAAGTAAACAGTATACAGGGATACTTGTTTAGACTTCAGTCATCAATTTCATAATTTCATTGTATATAAATAGCGTTACTTTCCTTATTGCGCTGTGTTGTGATATGGGATTTTTAGCAAATTCCCAGTTGCAAATTTCGTTTCTGGATCATAAATAGAATTCCGATATTTCTGAAGCACACTTGGCCACGAGTTGTTCTCCTGAAATATTATTTAATTATCAACGCTGGTACGAATATGGTAGCCGACTTCCAGGAACCATTGGTGCCTGCTGTCAACTGTGTGAGTAGACTGCATATGTTTTTTGTGTTCTATACATCACAACCTTCATTTTGGTGTATAATTTGTGTGTATTTAATTTGAATTTATGGAATATCACAGGTGGGAATTTCAATGTAAACAAATTTCTCTTATCTAGTACTTTAAAAATTTTGATGATGATTCTAACCTGGTAAAAGCATGCGTGGACATCACTGCCCACGCATGGATTTTGACAAGTCCACAGAGACTGGACTGTAACAATATAGTCATTCAGGAGGTAACGGGTCACAGGCAGTAACGGGTCAGGCGATGTTGAGCCTTAAAAAAATTGAATTTGAAGAGCATTTCAAAGTAAAATTTTATTCCAGTTTTGTGAAGTATTTTGTTGCCCATCGTCTTTGAAAATTTCGCGAGTTTGTTGTTGTTTTTTGTTGACGAAAGTGATTTTTTTAAAAAGACTGAATGTGCGCCGGAAGAAAATTTCGACACGCGAAACCACAAAAAAAAGTTTTCATCTCAATTATGGGAAGAGAAATATAAAGAGTATGAATGTAAGTATTATTATTTGAACAGGTTTGTCAATGCTTCAAATTCACGATAAAATAATATCTGGCATCGTGATATATTTATTCCGTTTCAACAGGGAGTCGAGTTGTCAATACCGGGTCACTGTCAGACATCCGCAGTAAAACCCATTGAAACACTGCTCCAGTTGAACTATTTTTAGAAAATTAACGCAAAACCACTGCATTTGATCCACTTCGTTTTCACTTCTTTCAAGTGTAGAAGTTGTGACTAGTGTGGTGAAATTAATTCAGAGAATACACAAAAGACTTTTAAGTGTCCAATAAATACATATAAAGTGGGAAAATAGATCGCCAGTGGATGCCAAAGAGGGCGATTCTTTATAGACACAAGCGACCCGTTACTGACCAAATTGCAACAGACAAACGATCTAATTTTATAAACAGAAGCTTTATCTGAAGATTTCCGCTGCAATAATTACTGTCAGATACCTGTCTGTCAATAACGAAAAACAAAATTTGGATAACTCATTTTATTTGAAAGAAATAATCGAAAATATGAAAGGTGACCCGTTATACCCTGAATGACTGTACCAATGAAATGATGCAAGGACAATTTTTATCCAGCAGATGTCTGTTTTTCATTATGAGGGAGTAGCCGAATGCACCAGATACTGGTGTCAAATCTTGCAATTACCTAGGTGCCAAATCGTCTAGCCTCTAAGTGCCGAATCATCCAGGTGCCTAATAGTCGGCGCCCATTCCAGTGGAGGATATCATTTCGGATAGTGATACCAAAATTAATGTCTGTACCATCAAAGTTACAAAAGATTCACTTTGTAACTGACATACACCTGGTATACTCTGTTAGGAACCATGGCCAAGTTCGGTTCGTTCGAAGTACACAGTGACACATCGACAAATCGTAGTGCATAGTGAAGTGATTAGATCTTTTGACAGTTCATCTCTTCGTGTAAGTTGATCTGTAATTAATTCGCGACGAATACAAGAGGCTAAGAAATAAGGTTTACCCAAATAAATGTCACCGAAGGAACCACTTCCTATCTTCCTTCCAAGACGGTACTTGTTTCCCACTCTTAGTTCCATCCTCCTGTAATGAAATCATCAAAATTCGATAAAATATTTGAGTCACATTTACTCAGGGTAAAATCAAAACAAATGAATCGAAAACGGAGGGGACATGTATTGGGGATCAAATATACACAAATAAACGATCCGCTACCTATTAATGATGGGCACAACTCATAGAAGGAGGATTTTTATGAGGCGTGACGCATTTTTATAGATTATAGAAGCTATCCAAAACACAGATGTGGCAGATTATATTTGCTTATTTTCGCTATCTTGACGCCATTATTTACTCTTTTCTTTTCGGTAGGCAACACCACTACGCAAGCGCAAATAATTTGACTTCCTTCAACATTTGAGAGTGCCCGGATATAGGTGGGGAAAGATATTTGAAAAGCGACGTTTTCACGAGCAGCCATACCTCTGTTATAAAAAAATGGGCCTACTTCTCTAAGCGAGAAATTTCCAAAATAATAATAATATTTCTTAGCATGAGAGATGCATGAAAAGTATTCGCATATTGACATAAGACGTCTTTTTGCGCTTCGCAGTGCTTGTCTCAGGCCTGAAGTCGGGCCAGATCTTTTTATGATGGGGGCGAGAACAAGACATCTTTCGGGTAGGGTCGGCAATATGATATGCCTGTGATACACCAGAAGGCCTGAGCGGGATATTTAGACGTTGGGAGGTATTAGGCGTACATTTGATAATATCCTAAACATAAAGATAGGCCTAGTATATATCATGGGATTGCACAGTTTACAAAAAGTATTTTTTTAAAAAGTGTTTATTCCCGCATGTAGCCAAGAAAACGATGATACTTAAATAACCCTTTACATAACATGAAAAGCAGACGATACTGGTTAATACTTTTTGCCGGTAAAAAGGACGGTATCCGGTAAAAAGGACGGTAAGTGTATGAAAACTACGTTTTAAAGTACTAAATGTTCCTCTGAAAGTGTGTAAAGTGATTATTTAAGGAAGCTTATGCAATAATAAATATATAGAAGGAAAATTAAGTATTTTTTGTTTTATTGCAGACTATTTTCAAGACAAAATAGTTCATTTCGCCATCGACACTGGTCGACATGCCATTTTTTGCAAGGGAAACAACGAATTCTCTGAGGTGCACGACGGGGAGAATATTATCATACTTGCCCGATGGAGGTGTAACTAATTCATGTGCGTAACATTCAGATGTTTCTGTTCACTACGAGGGGATTTAACAGAAAGGTTTGGGGTGAGAAACCATTTATAATTTGAAAATAGTCTACAATAAAAGAAACAATACTTAATCTTCGTTGTATATATTTATTATTGCGCACGCTTCATTAAATTATCACTTTTCACACATTCCGCTGTACATTTAGTACTTTAACCCTTTACCCAACGTAACGGCCAAAACCGGCCAGCGCTATTCTCAAAAATCGCCAATTAATTTTCAAAATATTTTCATTTTTTGTCTCAAAAACATAGGTTATGACCCCTCGTTGGAATGAGCTCGTCGAGCTCGTTCCAACGAGGGGTCATAACCTATGTTTTTGAGACAAAAAATGAAAAAAATTAGTTATTCAAGATTTTTTTTGCAAGTGTCGTCTGCTTTTCATGTTAGGTAAAGGGTTAAAACATAGTTTTATACACTCTCCGTCTTTTTTACCGGCAAAAAGTTGTGTTCAAGTCATTTTTTTAAACGCGGGTCCATAACTTATTTTCAGTTAGCGTTTCGCCAAACACATGCCGAGGTGATAATAAATATTAAAACCAACCACACATCAGTGGATGCTAGTTCTAGATTCCTGTATGTCCTACCCCAATGATACTCACAGGTGCCTATTAAGACCGGAGCGCCTTGTTCTAACTCCACCAATCCCTATGTTTGAGCTCCCAGTGGTGGGCCTGGAGGGGGGGGGGGGGCTCAGGGCCCCCAAATGCAAACCATAATTAACTGTTTTTAACCCCCACGTTTCCCTAGGAGCCACTAAAATCGATCTCATAGAGATTCAGAATTTTAAAAAAAAAAATATCCTGGGAAGGGCTCATAATCGTGGGAGGGAATACGCACAATTTCTTAGTTCGAGCGTTATATCGATCTAGCCCCCCCCCCCCCCCCCCCCATTTCGAAGATATGAAATGGATTTTTTTATCTAGTAGCGGCGCCGTCAGGAATCTATAATGAGAGTGGGTAGCCATTTTGGGGGGGGGGGGCAATCATGATATTTGGAAGGTCGTTGTGGGGTCCCCCCCCCCCCCCCCCCACAAAAAAAAAAAAAATGCTAACTGTCACATACTGTTTTTAACCCGTACTTTTCTTCGGGAGGCACCAGGATCGATCTCCCCCGGAGTGTAGCAACTTAACTTTCTTCCCAGTGGTGGATTGGGGTGGGGGTGGGCTCCCAAAAGCAAACTGTCACTTATTGTTTTTAACTCTCACCCAGGCCTTCAATTGGGGTAATTGGAAGCATTCCAAATCTATTGCTTGTTAATTCCAGTCGCCCATTATACATATTGTGTATAGCCGGCGATTGGAATTAATAACTAAAGAATTGTTTACGATAATTTGTTTCTGGGAGGTCTAGCCCTAGTTAGGCCTGGGGGGACCCCACAACTACCTTCCAAATATCATGACAAGATCGACATAACGCTGGCATATTTCAATGGCTTGAACTATGGAATTGGGCGTATTCCCTCCCACGGTTGTGGCCCCCTTCCCGGATATTTTTTTCTTCAAATTCTGAATCTCTGAGATCGATTCTGGTGCCTCCTAGGAAACGTGGGGGTTAGAAAGAGTAAGTTACGGTCTGCATTTGGAACCCCTCAGCCGCCCCCCCCCCCCCCCCACCTCCGGGCCCACCACTGTGAATTCATTCATAGGGATTGGTGAAGTGAGAACAAGAGGCCCAAGTCTTAATAGGCTCATGTGAGTATCGCTGAGGTGGGACTTACAGGAATCTAGAACTAGTATTCACTGATGTATGGTTGGTTTTAATATTTATTATCACCTCGGCATGTGTTTGGCGAAACGCTAACTGAAAATCAAATATGAACCCCCGTTTAAAAAAAAGCCTGTACAACTTTTGGCTGGTAAAAAGGACGGTAAGCGTATAAAAACTGTTTTAAAGTACTAAATGTACCCCTGAAAGTGTGAAGTGACAATTTAATGAAGCGTGCGCAATATAAAACGGAGATTAAGTATTGTTTGTTTTATTGTAGACTATAAAATTATAAATAGTTTCTCTCCAAAAAAACTTTCTGTTAAATCCCCCCGTTAGTCCGGGCACATTAGACATAAAAATGAGAAAGTAAGGAAAAAAATCGGAGAAAGCTGATTTTTTTATATGTTTCCGGGACACACATTGCGGATAAAGTGTGAAAAGTCCCCGCGAATCCGAGTTGAGCTTTTTCAAGTTATAGCGTTTTTTTGATGAAACAAAAAAATTTAAAAAAAATTCGACCCAGCTCCATATTTCTCATTCTTATTCGCCTTAGTAGGGTGAGAATCATAAATATCGTGCTGAATTATATTGAGAATACATATCCCCAACAGAAAATGCCAACTTTGTACCAATCCTCACACTCAATGGTGAAATATTCACGAAAATGTACAAAATTACGAAAAAAAATTTATTGTTTTCATACACACAACGGTACACAACGTCCATTAAATCAAATCTACGACTACTTTGGGAGTTAAATTATATATCAAAAATTGCAGAAAAGCAGTGGCTTTATAATGATATATAACAATAGTCATTTATTCCATAATGAACTGGTGAAACGTATGAAATATTAACCATACCCCCTAAACTCAAATTCAAACGGCATCGACTTTTCTCATTCAAATACCGTATTATAGCGTCATTGTTTCAATTTCCATGTTCGATTAAATCACATAATGTGGTGTTCGCCTACACTCAAGATGCATTGGCATGTAATGTGTGCACGCCCTTGATGTGATTATGTCATATTTAGGGGCAATTGGTTCGATCATGGCTGGTAGCGGCTTGGATGAACTTTGGGGGACTGTTTATGCTGGTGGGTCAATCCATCATTTGATCAGTGGTCATGCATATTCAAGAGCAGTTCGTGCCCATTTGCTAACACAAATTGCCATTACAAAACTTGTGTTTGAAGAAAGCCGAACACTAGATAACATAGACTGCACAGAAGTCAATGAAATATTCTGTGGACTTGCCAGAGGTGACTGTACAACAGCTGACGCTGTCAATCAAGAAAGTATCAACCATCTACTGTCAAAATTACACGAACTGCTCCAGAGTGCGTCCGTAGGACGCACAGGAAAGCTTTGGGTACAATACTACGAGCAAATAGGTCTTCTCCAGTTGTTCTTGAGAGCAGAGCGCACAGGCGACTGGGAACTCCACACATATTGTGTTCGCAATATGATTCCAGTATTTCACGCAGGTGGTCATTTTGCATACGCAAAAAGTTCTCATCTCTATTTGCAGCAGATGAATGAGCTAACAGAAATAATGCAACAGGATGATTTGAAGTTGTTCACTGAGAAAGGTTACTTTACCATAAGGCGCTCAGATAAATTCTGGGACGGGATATATTCTGATCAGACCATAGAGCAGTGTTTAATGAGAATGTTCAAGTTCCCTGGTGGTCTCACACATGGCAGGGGAATAACCGATAGCACTGTTGCGAAATGGGTACATGGACTACCTCTTTGCCTTCCGATATGTAATGCTCTCGAAAATTTTGTTCATGTTCACACTGGTCATGGCGAACAACATCGGGATCTCCGTCAAAGTTCACAATTGACTGATGCCAATGATATCACCAAATTATTGAACTGGCTCAGAGTGCATTCCCCCTTTCAGAATAGAGATCCACTACAATTAGTCTCTATAGCGACCGGGCTTGTGGCCGACGAAACTGTGAACTGTGACCAAGTTCGCAAAATTGGTGAATGTTGCGTATCGAATGTTGTAAGCAAAACGTTCAACAGCATCAAACTACGACGTGTTGACACTGTGAAGTCTTTCGCATCGATGGCAAATAGCATCAAAGTCCGTGGAAGTAAGGTAGTGATTGACCCCACAATTCTGTTCAACCGCATCACATGTGTTATTCAGTCACAAGCAGAGATGGAAGAGTGTCTCAAATATGAACTCGTCCCGAAACCACCAGCATTGTTTGATTCTGCTGGAATGAGGAAGACACAGAAAAGCACGCTCGGTAAGATCCTCAAAACATACGGTTCCGAGCAAACTAAAATCCCAGAACATTCTCTGTTTGTTGTTGATGGTGGATTTTTATTGAGGGCAGTTGTATGGCCTAAACAGTCGTCATATAAGAACATATGTACATCATATTCCAATTATCTAGTGAGACATTTTGGGGCGAACGTCGTGGTTGTTTTTGATGGTTATGCTTGTACAATGTCGACAAAGGGCATGGAACAAGCCCGTAGATCTAAAGACAGGTATTCCATTGATATCAATATCTCACCCGAGTTACCAGCCACCACACCCCAATCCGATTTCCTTGCAAATGCCAAGAACAAAACCCAACTGATCGATCTTCTAATGCAGGAGCTATCTGCTATCAATATTCAGTCCAAGCAGGCCGAGGCTGATGCTGATGTACTGATAGCCGAAACTGCACTTCTTGACATCGCTCAAGATGACAACAATGTTGTCGTTGTGGGAACAGACACAGACTTGTTAGTCATTCTTACCTCTCGAGTTCAACCGGGATGTAATATTCACATGATGTATTCCATTACCCCAAACTTACTAGTTTCAGTTAGTGAAACAGCAACCAAAATGGGTGACCATAGAAGCAACCTCCTTGTAGCACATTCTATAAGTGGTTGTGACACTACTTCTGCACTCTTTCGAGTTGGTAAGAAGAAAATATTCAGTACAATTGTCTCCGATGTTACTAGCGACTCACAACAGTATGTCAACACAATTTTGGCGGATGACAGTACACCAAGTGCAGTAGCCGCTGCCGGGGAACAACTTCTCCTGATCTTATACGGGAGTAAAACTGTTTCCTCTCTCGACCAATATAGATATGTCACTTACAAGCGTTATGTAGCAAAATCTAAACTGAATAAACCCATCGACCTATCCTCACTCCCACCAAGCAGCGATGCTGCACAACAACATGTCTACAGATGTTATCTCCAGGTCCAACAATGGCTGGGCACTTCGCTTCCTTCGACGGATTGGGGGTGGTCGCTAGACAATGGACTTCTTGTACCGACTGCAGCCACAAAGCCATGTGCCCCCGATAACCTACTGAATCTGATCAGTTGTGGTTGCAAGAGTGTTTGTACAAAAAGGTGTGGGTGTAAGAAGGCAGGACTCTCTTGCTCAGGATTGTGTAATTGCAGTTCGGATTCTTGTAACAACCACAGAAACACTGTCCTGTCGGAAATTTCTGAGTTCGATGAATAATATGTATATAGGTCATGTCATTTCTGTATATAGCGTTAATAATAGTCAATGTAACTTAATCCATGTTGATTGATTTGTACATTCTGTAAATATTATTTATTGATTTTTGTACATTCTGTAAATATTATTTATTGATCTAATGCTGCGAGACACAGACGTGTCTGTTCGGTCCCAAGCCCGAAAATAGTTGAGTTCTCATGCTGACGAATTTTATGCCAAAAGGGGAACTCGGCCAGAAGCAGAGGGGGTCTTCCATAATGTCTATTTTGTAAGCAATGATAAAAGTCTTCAAATGGTGGTGGATTTTTTATCGTCTGTCCAACTAACATCCCGTTCTGTACTACGACCCTTTGGGCAAATCCGTTAGGAAAATCGTCATTTTTTGCGTAAATCCGATACTTTTTTGTGAATTTTCAATAATTTTTCGCAGAAATTGTCACAGAATGCACATTTTCCTCTAGGTAAATGTATATTAGACATTATGTAGCTCGAAATACGCGTAAACAAAAAATACAGTTGGATCAATTCGAGGTTACAAAGTTCGTGCGATTTTTTTTGATTTTTTTCAAACGCGTTTTCGAAAAAAGGCTGTAGAAAAAAAGCTCAACTTGGATTTTAGGGGACTTTTGTCTAATCGTTCAGTGACATGTACTCGACATTCCCTGAAAAAATCAGCTTTCTCCGATTTTTTTCCCTGGTGAAACTTAATGTTCTTGGGCTACGTAGTGAACAGAAACAACTAAAATTAGCTACACCTCCGTCGAGCAAGTATGATTATATTCACCCCGTCGAGCACCTCAGCGAATTTGTTGTTTTCCTTGCGCGCATTGGCGTGTCGATCAGTGTCGATGGCAAAATGATCTATTTTGTCTTGAAAATAGTCTACAATAAAACAAACAATACTTCATCTTCCTTCTATATATTTATTACTGCGTCAGCTTCCTTAAATAATCACTTTTCTCACATTCAGGGGTACATTTAGTACTTCAAAACGTATATTTTTATACACTTACCGTCATTTTTACCGGATACCGTCCTTTTTACCGGCAAAAAGTATTACCCACGATACTTGCAAACAAAATTCTTGAATAACTATTTTTTTTTCATTTTTTGTCTCAGAATCATAGGTTATGACCCCTCATTGGAACGAGCTCGATGAGCTCGTTCCAATGAGGGGTCATAACCTATGTTTTTGAGACAAAAAAATGAAAAAATAATGAAAATTAATTGGCGATTTTTGAGAACAGCGCCGGCCGGTTTTGGCTGTTACGTTGGGTGAAGGGTCAAGGTGGCCTCCTTAGCTTAAAATTCCACAATTGATGTGAGGCATTTGAAATGCATTGCAACTAGGGATGCGGACCGGACCGCAAAAAACGGTACGGTCCGCGGTCCAGGGCCGGAAATCTGACCGGACCGGACCGCCGTCATTGGACCATTTTGGTCCGACCCACACATAGACCGGTTCGCAGACTTTAATACATAGATGTCAGCACTAATAACATTTAGTCTGTAGTTCACGTTTCCGCAATCCTCCACAAGTATATGACATACAGCAAGTGCAGGATAGCGGGAAAACGTGAACTACAGACTCCACAGTGAGTCACAGTCATAAGTTGTAAACACGTTTATTCTCTCTCTAACAATCTAATAACGATGGATATGAGAAAATATTTCAAAATACACTACACATTTCCGCAATGTGCATACAGAGTATTATATAACATGCCCATAGTTACCAAGCTTGCCCGCCAGATGGCAGTAATTTGATGCTTTCTTTAACACAAACGCGTATACCAATTCAATCATTATAAAATATCTTAAATAAAGCAAATGTATTAAAATCTTAATTTAGTATTACCAAAAGTAAGATTTTAACACATTTCACTTCATTTAAGGTATTTTATAATGATTGGACCGGTGCGGAATCAGTCCAGGCAAGAATATCGGACCACCTAGGGTTGTACCTGACCGGACTGGATCACTTCTTCCCTGGACCGGACCACCACTGGCAGCCCCGGTCCGGCCCGCATCCCTAATTGCAACACAATATAGTCCAAACCAGTGACTGCAAGACACCAAAGTTAGGCTACATACTGGGTGCCAGGGAAGCATTGCATACAGTGCGATGAGGTAATAGCTAAATAGCCCAGCCAGCTTACATGGTGGTCCGATCTAAGTTTTTGGGCATCGAAAGTCTCGAGAAAGCAAACAGTAGGCCCAGACCTATCGATATAACATAACATAGGTTACTGGGGCCATGGGCATACGGGCTTTTGTGATATAGGGGGCAAACCTTTTGATTTATCCGAAATCCTGCATGAATACAAATACACATGACCCCCCTCTCTCTCTCTCTGTCTCTCTCTGTCTCTCTCTCTCTCTCTCCCTCTCTCTCGTTCCTTGCCCGCATTTTTAAGCTGGTTTGTCTGAATCCCGGGGGGATGCAACTGCCCTCCCTGCCCCCCCCCCCCCGGCTCGTACGCCCATGATTGGGGCATTCTTCAAGAAACGTACAAAACCAGGTGGGATAGCAACAGAAAATTAATTGTTGGTTTTACAAACTGTTTACGTTTTTTTTTAATATGGTAATCTCAGTGATATATTCCGCAGACCAACCTTGGCAGAGCTCAACTACCATTTACTTGTCACAATTCATCCTCATATTTTCTCGATCACCAGTCGATAATGTCAGTGATGCTACACACATAGCAGGCGCGTAGCCAGGATATCAGAGTTAGGGGCAAAAGTAATATCTAGGGGGGATTGAGAATATGATTCGCTGCATCATCCGAGCCATGCAGCAGCAAGATGCGGACGAGCACAAGAGGGGGTGCCCCCTCCAATTATCCCCCTCTCATTGGGGGGGGGGGGGGGTCATGGGTCCTCCCCCGGTTGAAAATTTTGGAATTCGAAACAAAAAACACAATTTCCTTGACTTTGAGTCCGTTTGTGTCCATAATTTATAAGTTGTGAAAGGCATCGATCAATAATAAGGCCACAATATGGACTAACAAGCTGTGGAAGGCATCAATAATTAGGCCACGAGGTGGCCTAATTGTTGATGCCTTTCACAATATATAAATTATGGACACAAACGGACTCAGATTCAAGTAAATTGATAGATATTAAAATTTCTTGCCTGATGTTCTCTATATGGATGAACATTGGGGAATTTGCATGACTGAAATTGGGAATACCTCCTCAGCCCCCCCCCCCCCCCCTCGACTATGCCACTGACACATATGGGGAGCGCGGTGGCTCAGTAGGTAGAGGTGCAGGCTGCAAGCCGAGAGGTCCTCTGTTCGAATCCCACCTGCGGCAACCGCGTTGTGTCCTTGGGCAAGACACTTCCTCTCCATTGCCCGCGTAGGGGCACGATGACGCCGTGTACTAAGGCGTACTGCACGTCGATGTACTGCACGTCGATGGTGCGCATGTCTTCAACCAATCTAACCCTTCCTGTGCTGCAGTGTGGAGTTACGATGTTGGGGAGCTGGCAGCTGCTCGTCGTTGCTCGGTGGTTCTCTCCGGGTACTCCGGCTTCCTCCACCCGTAAACCTGCCACGGTCATGATTAGCCATTGTGCATAAATATGTGACATTAAACATCAATAAATAAATAAATAAATAATTTAAAAGTGAGAGCACGTTTGAGTTCTACTGAAAATTGATACTTAAAGAGGCCAAATGTAAAAGAGTAGAACAATGATGTCTGGCAGAATATTATTATCAAATCATGTAACACTTTCCCACTTTTAGATCGTTTAACCCTTTACCTAACGTAACGCCAAAACCGGCCAGCGCTATTCTCAAAAATCGCCAATTAATTTTCACTATTTCTTTCATTTTTTGTCTCAAAAACATAGGTTATGACCCCTCGTTGGAACGAGCTCGTCGAGCTCGTTCCAACGAGGGGTCATAACCTATATTTTTGAGACAAAGAATGAAAAAAATTAGTTATTCAAGAATTATTTTTGCAAGTGTCGTCTGCTTTTCAGGTTAGGTAAAGGGTTAAGGAAATTACCATTTTATATTTTTGAGGGATTAGCAAATGGATTGGGCCTGGAAGTTCCAATGGGGCTGGGGGGGGGGGGGGGGGTACTTTACTTTTGCCCCCCCCCCCCCCCCAGCTAGGAGTATGTTTTTTTCAATAGTTGGAAATTCCGAGGTCAAAAATCAAATAGTTGGAAATTCAATAAATTAACATTGTTCATAAAAAATATTAAAATTCCAACTAATGATGAGAAATTTTGATCTTTTATTTCCAACTGGAAACTTGAGTTTCAAATTTTCTACTCTAAAATTGACATGGCCTCAAAATTTCGACTCTGACATCAATCCGGTAAATTTTCTGACCCAGACACATTATAAATGATGCTTTTTCCGTTTCAGGACTAGTGAAAATTTTCAGAAGGGTTCATAACCCTTTACCCAACGCAGACGATTTCAAAATTCATTATTTTAAATATCATTTTTTAAAAAATTTTTTTAAACATTTCAACAAAACCATATCATGTGACCCCTCTTTGGAACGAGCTCGACGAGCTCATTCCAAAGAGGGGTCACATGATATGGTTTTGTTGAAAGTTTTCGAAAAATAATTTTTTTTCAGCAGCTGTATTTGCATATTACGTGGGCGGATGCGGGCGGTTTGTTGGGTAAAGGATTAAAAGATATCACCCAGCGCTGCAGTGCAACCACCTATCGAAACCACTCACAGTTGGAATTTACCGGTGCCCCCCCCCCCCCCCCCCCCAGCTGAAACCCTCTAGCCACATCCCTGCTCATAATGATGGAAATGTTGTTTTGCATGCACAATGTGACACATTGTGCACTAGCACATAGGCACATGCTGGATGTGCCGATATGTGCTTATGAGAATATGCACAATGCGACAAATAAAAAGGGATTCTATAACCACCGACGTTTCCCCAAAACGGATTCTACAGGGATTCCAAAAAGGGATTCCACAAGTGGGATTCCAAGTTCCAATACGAGTAATCTTACCACCGGCTTCTTCGACTTCAGCAACTGTCTGTCCTATGATTTGGCTCTATTGTAGTCAAACAATAGTATAGTTTTGTACCAGTCTTGTGCCATTATTACCTTGTTCCATAAGTATTCCGACGACCCTAGACATATTCATGTTGTATTGTGCACTTCATATGCAGCACATTGGCACATGCTGGATGTGCTAATATTGTGCTTATGTGAAAATGCACAATGTGACACATTGTGCACTAGCACATAGGCACATACGACCAAAAAGGGATTCTGTAGCCACAGACATATCCTAAAAAGGGATTCTATAGGGATTCCAAAAAGGGATTCCATGGGACATGGCTGTTAAATACCGAGATGAGACTAAGAGGGATAATAAATTAAACCCCATTGGGAATTTTTCATAGCCCTCACGGCCTCATTTCAGAAAAAGGGATTCCATCACCAGATATTTCTCCAAAAGGGATTCCGCAAAGGGATTCCATGGGACATGGTTGTTAAATAACGAAATGAGGCTAAGAAGGATAGTAAATTAGAGCTCATTGGGGGATTTCTCATGGCCGTCATGGCCTCATTTAATACAAAAAGGATTCCATAACCAGATATTTTTCAAAAAGGAATTCCCCAAAAGGGATTCCATGGGGCATGGTTGTTAATACCGATATGACGCTACGGGGGATAGTAAATTAGATTTTTCATGGCCCTCATGGCCTGAAGCGAAATGAGGCTAAGAGGGATAGTAAATTAGACCTCACTGAGGGATTTCTCATGGCCCTCATGGCCTCATTTCAGAAAAAGGGATTCTATAAAAGAATTTTTCCAAAAAGGGATTCCCAAAAAGGGATTCCATGGGACATGGTTGCTAAATACGAAGATGAGTCTAATAGGGATAGTAAATTAGACCACCTCCATGCCCCCGTCCCCCCGTGTCCTTGTTCCTGGGTAGGCCACTGGTAGACAGAGGTAAGTGCATTTTATATGGAGGTTCAGGTCAGGATGGGTGGTGGAGTCGACCATAAGGTACAGGCCGGTATTGGTTTGGGCGTTGATAGTTACGGACAATGGGATGAGCTCCGTGGATGGTCGGACGATGGGTAGAGAGGAAGTACGTGGTAATTGTAAGAAAGAATTCGCTTGATGGGGCAGTGGCGGAGCTAGGGGGAGTAGAGAGCCCCAGTGCCCCCCCCCCCCCCCCCCCCACCTAATTCCATGGCCCCCCAAATTCAAATCCCTTTTCAACTTACTTTCACCCATCTATCACATGTTACACTATGTCAGGCAAAACCTCTGATATGTCCAACAGTGTTTGGGAACGTTCATTCCTGGAACAGATAATCACCTCCAGCTGGAAAGTAAATTTTATCCCAGATCTACTCTAAAAGCCTGTAAGAGCCCTAGATTTTTCAAAATTTTCCCGTGAAATAAAAAAAAATTCCCGGGGAGGACCACCGGCTCCCACTCCAAGGAAGAGCTCCCCCGACCCAAACATTCGCTCGGATCTGCGGGCTTCGGGACATGCCTGCGGCATATCCCGCTGAGCCCACTGGATATTGTTCACCCCCCCCCCCCCCCCCCCCCCCCCCACACACACACCTTATTTGAGAATCCTAGCTCCGCCACAGTATTGGGGTTATTGTAACATATGACGGGAGACCTGAAGAGGAGTTGAAGGGAAACTTGGGAGAGCAGGTTTGACGGGGCTCACGCTAATGAAGCTGCTCCGAACGACGTTGGTTGGAAGGTGGTCGGGAATTTCAAGACAAAATGTTGTGTGTGTGTGGGAGGGGGGTACTAAAATCTTTAATGTGAATGATGCAGACGAAGAGGGTAGCATCAGTACGAAAGTTCGCAGAGTGGAAGGGGGATTGGCTAGGAAGGTGGATCCCGACGATTCATACACTGGTCTGGAGGGACCGAAGGAAGAGCGAAAATGGGCGGGGGGGGGGGGGGGTTCCAAGGTAGAGAAAAGGTTCGGCATATTAGAGCCCAATGGGTTCGACGAATAGGAGAGAGAGGTGAATGGAGCATTGTGTCGGCAAGAGGAGAAGGGAATCATTTGAGGAGGGTGAGACAGTAAGACAGACTCTGAAGCATGGGAAAGGGCGGGATATTCTAGGTTCTTGTCAGGCACGTAGCGGCGGGGGGGGGGGGGAGGGGGGGGGGGCTCATAATTTTCAATAGTTGGGAATTTGAAGGTATAAATTCTATTAGTTGGGAATTCAAAGAAATCAGTTTCCTTCATATTTTCAACTTTTCGGAATTTTCCGACCAGTTGATTCAATTTTCAGCCCGTGATCACAGTTTTTTTCCGACTGCGGCTCGGCGATCGGTTGCGGTTCCCGACTTCAGTTATTTCCAGTTCTCAGACTCCAGATTCCGTTCAATTTCCAGATTCTAACATTTTAATTGACTGGCGACTAAAGTTGTTAGAAAACTGATTGGCCAATTTTCGATCAAATTCTGCGACTCTTCCATTCAGCTGACAAAATGTTCCGAAATTTCGACTGGAATGTGTGACCGGTTCGGTTGGTTTTTTTTTAATTCATAGTTCCGTTTCCCTCACAATGACCAAGGTAGACAAGCAGTGGCGTAGGAACCGGGGGTGGGGGGGGCGGGGTATTTCCCCCCTCCCAATTTTTTTTTTCCAAAAACTTTGTCAATCATATCTAGTATTTACACGAAAATAACCACATACATCTTCATGTTCTACATCATACAGGCGCACATAAAAACTGTATGATCTACACCATTTGCAGTGCATAGAAAAGTTGGTAGCCGATGTCACTGACTGATTTGACGCTCAACAGGTTAACATCTTCCACTCTGACATACATCCTCCTTTAACCCTTTACCCAACGTAACGGCCAAAACCGGTCAGCGCGCTATTCTCAAAGTCGCCAATTAATTTTCATGATTTTTTCATTTTTTTGTCTCAAAAACATAGGTTTTGACCCCTCATTGGAACGAGCTCGTCGCGCTCGTTCCAATGAGGGGTCATAACCTATGTTTTGGAGACAAAAAAATTAAAAAAAATAGTTATTCAAGAATTGTTTTTGCAAGTGTCGTCTGCTTTTCAAAATTAACAGCAACGATACCTTGATTTTTTCACTTGAGAAGCGATGAAATGAGCTCTCAGTAGTTCATATTTCACTTATTTTCCTGGTATCCCCCCTCCAGCACTCTTTCCCGGGTTCAACTACGCAGAGCGGGGCCGCCAATGGCGGCCGTGCTGCCCCCTACAAACTCCCGTTTGCAATCCCCTCCCCCTCATTATAAGCTTCCTACGCCCTTGTAAACAAGGACTGTAGAATGACAGCTATTTAGCCAATACCTACTCCTTCCAACTGACCGTCAGTCTGAATAGCTGCCTGACTGTAGTCATCGTGTAGCCTGATTAGTGTAAGGGAAAACTCGTGGACCTACCTGGGAAAATGCATTTTTCTTGTGGATAAAATGACTGGAATTAGTTCCAAAATTAAAAATGTTCCACATGGGAGCCCCCCCCCCCCCCACCCACCCCACACACTTACCATCCAGAGAGAGATATGCCACTCAACGAACTCTCCACAGAAATGGGCCTGAAGCCCTTGGGATATGCCTACGGCGTCATGCTGGAACCCATCCCCAGTTAGAAATCCAACTGATCAGACACACCGGGGAAGACACTCTAGCTATGTCCCCAGTCCTGGAAATGAGACGGATGCGAGTGCAATTGCCCCCCCCCCCCCCCCCCTTCAGCGCCCGTGATTTCTATTTTACGGGAGCTACAAAATGCACTCGTTGAAAAATATTGTGGAGCACTAACATAATGTGAGGGCATATAAATGTGTTGTTTTGTGAAAGCAACACACTGTGGCCAGTGACAAGTTACTTTCGTAATTCAGCAATTCCTTATTTATTTAACCCTTTGGGCACTAGTGGTATCTGCCATTCAGTTCAATGATAGCAATTAGAAGAGTCCATAATCATTATTTGGGGTATAGACCAATCAATGTTTTCAACGTGCAGCCTTGGGGCTGCACGTTGAAAATACTGATTGGTCTACCCTACACTTTTACTGAACAGCCATCCTATTTAATGACGTGTTGTGACGTTCATGCTCCTGGCTGGAAAAGCAGCCGCTCAGGTTCAAAGGGTTAAGGTTTCTGGCATTTGGTGACAGTATTTCCTAAAAATCATATGCTAACATTTTACGGGTGCAAATTAATCTCGTCTCTGATTTCGCAGGAGCTTAAAACTGCACTCGTCAATTTTGTTAATTTATAGCACTGCGTCCCTGGCCCAAGTCGAACAATAGCGGGTGGCAGCGGGAGTAGGCATACAGTAAACAGTAGAGTAAGGCCCGGGTGATAGGGAAACAGTTGAAAGGACGTTGGTTGTGGCAAGAAGTAACATTGTGCGAGAGGTGGACAGTGTGATATTGGCGGGTACAGTTGTTGCTGTGCATGTTGGAACCAATAAGGGGGAGGAGGTCGGTTAGGAAGATGGAGATAAACGGAGATTGAGTGCGTACACTGCTCAGTAGAAATGCAAGAGTTGTGGTATATATCTTTGGTGGGCGAGATGAGCTGAACTCTAGGATTAACCCTTTACCCAATGCAAACGATTTCAAAATTTATTATTTTAAATATCATTTTTAAATTTTTTCAAAAAATTTCAACAAAACTATATCATGTGACCCCCTCTTTGGGTCGAGCTCTTTCCAAAGAGGGATCACATGACATGGTTTTGTTGAAAATTTTTCGAAAAATAATATTTTTTTTCAGCAGCTGGATTTGCATATTACGCGGGCGGATGCGGGTGATTCGTTGGGTAAAGGGGTTAAATGAGGAGTTGCAGGACTACACTACGGTCGGAACCGGAGGATACGTTTTATCGATCATTGGAATGCATGGGGGGGGGGGGGGCAGGAGGGGCTGTTTGGCCGCGGAGGATTGCACCTTTGCAGGATTGGAACAAACGTGTTGTGAGAATCTATCCTTCTGCATGGTAGCGGAACCTTTTGTGGAGTCCAGTGGGTGGAGAGATAAGTGACAGCAACCAGAGTGGGACCCAGTGGGAAGAGCATGACAGGCGGGAGATGGTGAGGAGGTACCCGGACCAACCACAGGATATAACATCAGCAACGATGGGAATTCGAGGAAACCTAGAAAATCTTGATAAACTAAGGGATCCTAGCATCCGTATTCATATAAAGGATCTAATGATATTTATTTATTTATTTATTTATTTATTTTAATTTATTGGTAATTTAAGGTCACATAGTTATGCACAATGGCTAATCGTGACCGTGACAGTTTGAGGGGTCGAGGAAGCCGGAGTATCCGGAGAGAACCACCGAGCAACGACCAGCAGCTGCCAGCTCCCCAACATCGTAACTCCGCACTGCAGCACATGCAGGGTTAGATTGGTTGAAGACAAGCGCGCGCCATCGACGTGCAGTACGCCTTAGTACACAGCGTCATCGTGCCTCCATGTGGACAATCGGAGTTAAGTGCCTTGCCCAAGGACACAACGCGGGAGTCCGAATTCGATCGCTCAGACGGTCACCCACCCGAGGACTAACCGGGCTCGACGTTGCTTAACTTCGGTGATCTGACGAGTACCGGTTACCGCAACGCCACCCGCCGCCCCCCGATTCTAATGAAAACATACCAAATCTCTTTTAACTCTTAGGGTGTCTGGATAATTTTTCAGACCTTCCACCACACTACTTCTTACGTCTAGTGCATGGCTTAGCAGTGATTTCTAGACAAGTCTTGTCGAAGGACACTGGCAAGAGGGCAGGAGTTTCAAAAAATGTGCACTCGACTCATTGTATATTTTTATTGTTTGTTTGGTGAATATTGGCGGACATCATTATACCAGATACACACCCCATTTGCATTTACATACGTAAAGTACATTATAAACGAATACTCGGGAGTTCCTCAGTTGCGGTTCTTGAGAAAGTAAAGCCTTTTCCATGTGTTTCCACTTAACTATAATGTACCCCCTAGTCTCAGGCCCCCGGACTACCCCCCCCCCCCTCCCCACCACATGACCTCGTCTTGACTGTATATTAAATTACCCCGTTTTCAGACCGCTAAGTGTGTCAAAGTTGGATAAAAATATATGACGTTTAACCTTTTACCTTACGTAACGGCCAGCGCTATTTACAAAAAATCGCCATTAAAGTTTCATTATTTTTTTATCTCAAAAACAATGTTATCGCCCCTCACCAATGAAGGGTCATAAGCCCTGTTTTTGACACAAAAATGGAAAAATATAGGTATTCCAGAATTTTTGTTTGCCAGTGTCGTCTGACTTGTGTGTTAGGTAAAGGGTTAACAGTTCCGAATGGACGATATCAAAGAAAAGGTCTATACATGGTATACATGGTTTTTCATCACAGTAAAATGATTGAAAGCCTAATACTATGGGCGTGGTCGACGTGATGAACCTTTTCCCACGAATGCGTTTTGTTTGCTTGTTTTATTGGGGTTTAAAGGTACTTTTAACAGCTAGTCACATCGTGTCGAGCACATTTACGGGTGGAGTTTTGTAAATTTCTAAATAAACTAGGGACGAATTGAAAATTTTCTTTATTATATACTGAGTCAAAAAAGAGAGTATAATAAACTTCGAGGAGCAATTTTTTTAGTACTATCGACTTTAACCCTTTACCTGACATGAAAAGCAGACGATACTTGTAAAAAAAAATTCTTGAATAACTATTTTTTTTTCATTTTTTTGTCTCAAACACATAGGTTATGACCCCTCTTTGGAACGAGCTCGACGAGCTCGTTCCAAAGAGGGGTCATAACATATGCTTTTGAGACAAAAAATGAAAAAAATAATGAAAATTAATTGGCGATTTTTGTGAATAGCGCTGTCCGGTTTTGGCCGTTACGTTAGGTAAAGGGTTAACCCAAACAAATTATTGTAAATTCATATTTCGAGTCAAGCTGTATAAATTTGCATAATTTCATGTTCTTACTCTTTCCAGCGTCATGTCCGGACGTCGCAATTCAGACATGGGGTGAAATGAAAAGTTCACACATGCAGTCAATAGCGTGTATGTCCACCGTTTGCCTCTTGGGTGGCGAGACATCGATGGCGCATGGACCTGATAAGTCTCTGGATGCCACCCCTGTGGTATTGCGTTCCACTCCTGCCTTAGAACATTACCTAAATCGCCTAACGTCTGAAGATCATGAAGTCGTACCCGACAGTCCAATTGATCCCAAAGATGATCGATTGGTGACAAATCTGGCGAAAGTGGGGGCCAAGGAAGAAGTTCGATGCTCTGCTCCTCAAGAAAGTCACGACAGATACGCGTCACGTGACATCGGGCATTGTCTTGCTGGAATAACTGCAATCCGACGTTAGCGTTGAACAACGGGACAACAGCGTTAAGAATTTCATCCCAACATCGCTGTCTATTCAGATTACCATCGATGAAGATCAACTGCGTTCGATGGTGCAAGGAAATTCCTGCCCAAACCATTACACTACCCCCACCGAAACGGTCGCATTCCGCACGCAAGCATCAGCAAACCGTTCTCCTCGTCGGCGATACCCTCTTAACCTAGCATCAGCGCGCCGTAGACAAAATCGTGATTCATCACTAAAAAGAACTGTGCTTCAACGCTGCTGCTGAGTCCAGCGAACACGCTGACGTACCCATTCCATTCTGACGGTACGATGACGTTGGGTGAGGATTGGTCCGTGGTATGGACACCTAATTCGAGTCTGTTGAGGACAGTTTGTGCACTCATTCTATTGTTAGTTCTACCAGGAGTAATTGCTGCTGTCCCTCGCCGCCGGAAGGAAGCGATCCCGCAAGTGAGACGTCCTGATGTGGCGGTCTTGTGCAGGGGTCGTAACTCTTGGTCGACCTGAACGCAGTCCGGTCGGCCAGTAGATCCAGTGGTTCTATACCTTCAAATGAGACGGTAAATAGTGGCCACAGTGACTCCGAACTCAGCAGCGAGCCCATCTGGAGGTATCCCAGCCTCATGCATACCAATGGCATGAAACCTCTGATTTGCGGTTAACCTTTGGCATTTTTTTAAAATGTCGGAAGACAAAAACTAGCGTGTTTTCTCAATAACCCAGGCCCTCTAGCACAACATAACACAAAGAAAATCGTCGGTCACCCATTCAATTTGACATTCTCGGGTAGCACGTGCTATTTTGAAATCCGTAGCAAAGTTGTATACGGTTGGGTGGACAACAACAACATGTCCACAAACATGCAACATTAGAAATATTATATTTCATCCTTTATGTTATTTTTTCACATTTGTTTCTATTATACTTTCTCTTTTGACTTAGTATATGATCCAAAAAACCTCACAAAGGGACACTTAAATGTTATTACGAGAAACAAGCATCGGTTTCTTTTTGGACTGCGATTACAATAGAACTTAAGATGCGTTGTTTGTCCATAGTTCCGCGCCAGGAAATAGTCCCAGATAAAGAATAGATTGCGTATTTAATGACACAAATTTAATGAAATAATTTTCAAATAAACGTCAACTGTTGTTACACAGACACAAGAAATGTTTATCATTCCATGTTCTCCCCCCCCCCCCCCCCCCCAAGCGCGTAGCCAGGATATCAAAGTTATAGGAGTGATATGTAGGGGGGGGGGGGGGGGGGGCTAGTTCAGCGATCTGAATTAATGTATTGTGGATACATTAATACATGTAGTGGTCCTAACCAAACTGGCCATACCTGGCTTCCATTAGCTTTAGTTGGGTTCTACAATCTTCTGTTTAAACCCTTTACCCAACGTAATGACCAAAACCGGTCAGCGCTATTCTCAAAAAATCGCCAATTTTCCTTATTTTTTTCATTTTTTGTCTCAAAAACATAGGTTATGACCCCCCCCCCCCCCCCCCCCCCCCCCCCCACCCACTGGAACAAGCTCGTTCCAATGAGCGGCCAGAACCTATGTTTTTGATACAAGAAATGAAAAAAAATTAGTTATACAAGAATTTTGTTTTGCAAGTGTCGTCTGCTTTTCATGTTAGGTAAATGGTTAAATGATCTACCCGGGTGTTTGTGACATAATTATGTCCATGTAGCAAATCTAATCTCGTAAGAAAGAACATGATGTCTAGCCAGATCGAATATAAGTTAATATCTAAGGCTAGAATCCAAGAGAAAATGTCCTGAACAGTATTGGGGAGGGGTGGTAAGGTGACACCCTTTCTATTTTTCAATTTCCTGAGGGCACTTCAGAACTCATTTCAACCTATTCCTGGATCCTCATCCACCCAGTGAAACAATGTGGTCGTTATCCGTCCTGTGTGTCTCATTTGGCGAGGCTGGTCTTTTAATCGGTGTTTGAACACGCCAGGTTGTAGCTTTCACTTTTTTGCCTCAAAAACATAGCTTATGAACCTCATTAGAACGACCTCGTTGAGGGGTCGGCAGTTACGTTTCTATAAAAAATGATTTTTTTTTTGTTATTTGAGAATTGTTTTTGTAAAGTGTTGTATGTTATTCGTTTCAGTTAACCCTTTAGCCAACGTAACGGCGAAAAACCGATCAGCACTATTCTCAAAAATCGCCTGTTAATTTTCATTATTTTTTCATTTTTTTCTCCAAAACATAGGTTATGACCCCTCGTTGGAACGAGCTCGTCGAGCTCGTTCCAACGAGGGGCCATAACCTATGTTTTAGAAACAAAAAAATGAAAAAATAGCTATTCAAGAATTTTTTTTGCAAAATTTCGTCTGCTTTTCATCTAAGGTAAAGGGTTAAATATTGATTTAAAAAAAAATCCTCTTTTCGTAATCTTTTACTCTTCGAAGGTTAGGGATGCCAAAATATGTGATCTCAAAAGTTGGAACGTCACATGCCCTCCCTCCTCCCATCCCACACCCTCAGCCGCCATTGGAGTATTGTACTATATATTCTCTAAAACCGACTTGTTTGAACAGGCATTGGTCGATATTTCTTCAAATAATTTTGTTACACTGACAACGTATTGAATGTATATATAAATTTGTCTGTATTTGAAGTGTTTCCCGATTTTGAAGTTGTCCAGTTTTTATGTGAACAGTGAAACAAGTACTGACCGGATTAATTTATTACTGCCACATCCACAGAGTCAATGTGAATTCTAGATTTTCAACTGAATTATCTGAACTGTTCGCTTCAAGTGGACGTATAGATAGGACAGTGTTTCAATGGAACCTACCAGAACAACATCATACAAGCTGTCAAGATTTCTCATCGTGCTGTGGTGCTTTCCTCTGAGAACGCGGTGAACGCCGTTCGGACATTTCACATTAATTTTGTCTGAGAGGGGATCCCCTACATTTGTCTGGTAATCTAGAAAATCAAGGAGTGCAAAACAGTTGCCCTCCTCAGATTGCTTGGGAGTGCAATTGCACCTGAAATTTTCAATGCAAAAACTTGTATGCTATTTTGGTTATGTTCACTTCAAGGTATTAATATTGTGACTGAAAAATTGTACTACATTCAGCTACATAGTGGGCAAATTGGCACACACATCTCATTATTCCAAAATGTTGCATTCAATTCTTATGTGGCTGACTTCTACACTCCAAATGTATCGAAATGTGACACAGAATGGGTCATGAATTATTGGGAATCAGTGCAACATTGACAAATCGTCCCCTGAGTTTCAATGTGTTCTCTGTGCCAGTAGGCACAGAGAACACATTGGAACTCGGCTAGGGGACGAAATGATAATAGATTTTAAAAGCAGTCCCAAACAGGTCTGGGATTCCAGAAAATCAAGGGGTGCAAAAAAATTGCTCTCCTCATTTTTTTTCTAGGCGTGCAGCACTCCTGCACTCTTAAAGAATGCCAGGCCTGGAGGGGACACGCCCCCTACATTTCTCTGAGAGGGCACGCCGCTCTCTAACACTTTCAAGACCCGGAGTGACCTGATCCTCACATACATTCAAACACATCGAGCATTCACCTGTATTGATAGCCACACAAAACCCATTTCATCTGTGTGTATCTCGCACCCGCCCCGCCCCGCCCCGCCCTGACAACAATACTCACTTCTTTTGAAAAGTATGCCCCATACAGTGCACAACGTCATCGCACCCACACGTTGGATATCGGAATTACTATCTTGTCCAAAAACACAGCGCCATGGCTCAGGTCTGGATCGAATCGACGATATTTCAGTGTAAACCCCCGTTCTCTAATCAAGGAACCACCGCGCTTCTTATTCTAATAATAAGAAAAACTCGAATGCAACATTTGCAAACCGTACATTAAATACCCTGAGCTGAACGAATTTAACATATATATGCAAATTTTTCATTAAATATTCGGATCTTACAGAATGTAACTTGTTCAAGCGTCTCGTAAAATACTCAGGCCTGATGATGATGCCCGGATATTTTATTCTATATTTGCATTCTCTCAGGTCAGAGTGTTTTATGCCAGATCATGTTACATTCTTCATATTCCCTGTTGTTTGAATCTACCAATACAAAACATTTCCACAATTCTGTGCAGGACTGATGGCGGTTAACCGGTGCAGGTTAATCTTTTAAACCATTTACCCAACGCAGACGATACCCAGATTTATTATTGTTTCAAATTTTTCAAAACATTTCTACAAAATCATATCATTTGGCAAATATATTTTGAAAAATGATATTCATTTAACTGCTTAATTTGTATATTACGTGGATGGATGCAGCCGATTCGTTGGAGAAAGGGTTAATCGTTTCAACACTTGTATGTAACTATGTATTTGTCTGAGTGTTGAAATACTCCTAACAGCCGCTGAAATATATCTTAGGACATTCTGACAGATTTTTTATAGTGACGGTGGATCACGAAGCTGTGAAATTTAGAAATCGCGACGAGCTCGGCCATATGGTAGCTAGCTAGCCAGCTGGCTGAGTCGAGTAAACCTACCATCAAGTCGGCACCGAGCCAGCCATCTTATTTTTTTCGTTTCGGCTAAGACGGTTAGGCCTGCTTGAAGTTTTGTGCAGTTCGTATTTCTATCCCAGAGCTTGCGTATAATTTTCCTGCAGGGCCCTCGGTGAAGGGGTTTGGAATTGGAGTATAGGGAATGTGCAATATAATTAAATAACAAGTTGGGTAACCCATGCAAATAAATTTCCAAAAGCCCTTAGTTCTGAACACGGGCACCTGCTCCAGGATCTTTCATACAATGGAAATACTGAGAAAAATACCCCTACCTGAAGGGGCGCGGTGGCGTTACGGTAACCGGTTCTCGTTAGACCACCGAAGTTAAGCAACGTCGAGCCCGGTTAATCGTTGGATTGGGTGACCGTCTGAGCGATCAATTCGGACTCCCGCGTTGTGTCCCTGGGCAAGGCACCTAACCCCGATTGTCCACATGGGGGCCACGATGACGCTGTGTACTAAGGCGTACTGCGCGTCGATGGTACGCATGTCTTCAACCAATCTAACCCTGCCTGTGCTGCAGTGCGGAGTTACGATGTTGGGGAGCTGGCAGCTGCTCGTCGTTGCTCGGTGGTTCTCTCTGGGTACTCCGCCTTCCTCCACCTGTAAAACTGTCACGGTCATGATTGGCCATTGTGCATAAGTATATGACGTTAAACACCAATAAATAAATAGTCCCTATCTGAAAAATTCATGATAGGTGGGGGTATTTTTCGCAGTTGATATTGAATTGTAAAATGTGTTATATCTCGCGTGATTTTCCCGGCATCTGATTTCCTGAGAGGTACTGTGGTATTTCTGATACTTTGATCAACCGAGGGTTTTAAAATAAGCTGTGCCATTCCCGTGAACTATAGTAAAATAGCCGTGGGATATTCCAGGACCTTGGGCTGGTGGAATACAACGCACCCTTTTTTCAAGAGATTTTTTCTGGAAATATGTTTCGTTATTTTTAACCCCAAGGATAAAAATGCTTGCCTCCGTCAAGGTCCTTGACACTAGGCAATGTATTTAGGACTGGAATTCTGATGGATAGAAGGATTCTTCCTCGCTTCACTTGATATGATATAATTGTTATTACACGGTATGTAGTTGACTATGCCACAGGTACTCGGCACAAGCTGTGAAATCGAAAGAGGTGTCGTATGTCAAGTTATGTTATTTTCTTCATGTGAATATAATATAAATATTGCACGAGCTCATTCCAACAAGGGGTCATAACCTATGTTTTTGGGAAAAAAATTAAAAAAATAATGAAAATTAATTGGCGATTTTTGAGAATAACGCTGGCAGGTTTTTCCCGTTACTTTGGGTAAAGGGTTAAACTAAATGCGCCATGTTGCCCTTGTAAATTTGCTTGATATTACCCGGGAAATTTGCCGGTTCCCGGTTCTGAGAGTAATTTTATTTCCGTTCCCGGATCCCACAAAACCAGGAAATATATTAAACCCTAATCTAAATTTATTAATTGCTTTTTTAGAGAAGTATCAATTGTCGTAAGACAAGTTATGTTATTTTCTTCATGTGCATATAATATAAATATTGCACGGCTCGAAGCTGACTATGCCAAAAGAGTAGTCATCGAGGAAGAATAGTCCACGCACCTCGAATTTTCATAATAAATCGGAGAATCGTCGCTTGTAACCCACTTTCCACTGAACAGCATCTTGTCCGACCAAATGTTTTTCGGCCTTTTCTGCGACTTCTCTCGGTGGTCATGAATGGGGGGGGGGGGGGGGGGGGGGGGGGGTAGGGGGGGGGGGTATAACGAAGATGAGTGCTATGGTTTTCGAAAAGCGAGTTGTGCACCTTGTTAATATTTATATATATACCATTATGGCGGCACGCCAGCATCGATTAAAAAATGCCATCAAATATAATTTTTCTTTCGATTTCACAGCTTGTGCCGAGTACCTGTGGAGTGGACTCTGCCAAAATCGTTGTCCTCGAGAAAGAATAGATAGATAGATATTTATTTCAACAGTATAAACAGAAACATTACAAGTGTGATTCAAAGTTGTACAAACATCACTTATCTGTTTACACCGTAGGGAGATTACATAACCAGATTGATTGTCTACCTGTAATCCCCCCAAATATCCAATTCTACATCCAGCATCGCATGGTGTTTACAACTTGTATTGGTATTACCAATTAAGCCCCAGAGTAGAGTTCACAACTTGGTGACCGAATCATATTTTCCCAATATGACGAGGGTACCAGAACGAAGTTATGTCAAACGTGTTTATAATATCACTAATTATTTTATCTAGGCCTATGGGTCCTAATATCGTTGGGGCAGTCGGGACAGTAGGGATTGTCGCACTGCACATCTTCATTATAATTAGTTAATAATTTGTCCGCTAAGGCCTTTTTAAACTGATTTCTATTGGTTATTTGCCTAATGGAATCATCCATCTTATTCCAAAGTTTTGGAAACGCGTATATATGTAGCTTGTCCAAGGTTTTTATTCGAGACCTACTAACATGTAGCATGTCAGACTGTCTTGTTGTCATGTGTTGATGATCTGCGCGCACAGTAAAGAAATCAGCGAAAGATTTGGGAAGTAGGCCATTTTTCCAGTCGAAAACAAAGAGACATGCGTGCAGCGTGAATAAGTCTGTGATTTTCAAAATCTTGTTCCCGGAAAATAATGGATCCGTATGAGAATTATATTTTTTATTGTTGATGATACGGATAGAGCGCTTCTGTACTTTCAGAAGTTTGTTAACCCCTCTAGAATTTCCCCATATGTGGATACCATAGAGGAGATAACACTGAACAAGTGCGTGATACAGAGTTTTCAGGACAGAGTGAGGCAAGGTTTTTTTGACTCTGTTCAACGAGTAATTCGCCCAAGATATTTTAGAACAAATTTTTGAAATAGTGTCATAGGATAAATTTTCGTCGATATAGATGCCAAGAAACTTTTGGGATTTTTCTTCTTCGAGAGGTCCGACACGAAAGATATTTTTATCATCAATACAGACATTCTTCTGTTTATGGGAGTTTCTCCGTGTAGAAGGGTTAATTATCATATATTTTGTTTTATTGGTGTTAAGTGCAAGCTGATTAGCTGAACACCAATCATATAGTTTTGTTAGTTCATTATTGAAACACTCTTCTGGATACTCATGGGATAGCGAGTCATGTGCCGTCGTATCATCAGCAAACGAAAGAACCTTCAACGACGTTGACTCAGCTATGTCGTTTATGTATAACAGGAATAGAACAGGTCCGAGTATTGAACCCTGAGGAACGCCACAGGTGACTGAGACAGCATCAGACTTTTGTTGACCATAAGTCACGTATTGTGATCGCCCCGTCAGGTAATTTCTAAACCAATTGTTACATATTCCCCTGAAGCCGTATTTTTCCAGTTTGGTCAACAAGATTTCGTGGTTTATTGTGTCGAATGCTTTAGATAAATCAAGAAAGGCTGCTAAGGTTACGTTCTTACTATCTCTGTTGCTTTCGAGTCCAACGCTTTTTAGTAGTTGCAATACAGTGTGTACGGTTGAGTGTTTTTTCCTAAAACCGTATTGGTTTTGATACAAAATATCGAACTTATTTAGGAATTTCACAATCCTATTACACATAAGTTTTTCCAATACTTTGGAAAATACGGGTAAAATACTTATGGGTCTGTAATTGTTGAAACAGTGTTCGTTGCCAGCTTTAAAGATGGGGATTACTTTTGCTACTTTCATTTTATCCGGAATTATGCCTTTGGTAAATGAGTTGTTGATAACGTGAGTTAACGGTGAGGCTACACAGTCTATGGTCAATTTGAATAGATTGGTGGAAATTTCATCGCAATCTTCACTATTTTTAGATTTAAATGAATTCGAAACATTTATAAATTCCTGCTCGCTTGTTGGAGCGATGAAGAAATTTCGTTCGACACTGTTGCGCATGTATTCAAGGAAATGTTTAGATGGTGTTGCTATAGTTTCACTAGTATGTTTGCCGATATTGGAAAAAAAGGTATTAAATGTCTGGGCGATTTCGGAGGAAGAATCAATTTTCATGTTGTCTTCTGTGACGAAGAATGTCGGCAGTGTCGCCGTTCGTTTAGTTTTGTTTATGGATTCATTTAATATTTGCCAACACTTCCGTAAGCTGTTCTGGTTTTCCATCAGTATTTTTCTATAATAGCTTGTTTTACATTGCTTTTTGATCTTATTAAATATTCGACAATAATTTTTGAAATTTTTTATGTTTTGTTCAGTTGGAGACCTCAATGTTTTGCAGTAAAATTTGTGTTTATTATTGGAAGACACAAGGAGACCTTTAGTCATCCATGGATTTCGTTTCACTAGTCTTTTCGGTGGCGAACTACGCAGGATGGGAAATGCCTTATTGTATGCGAGCTTGTACATTTCGATAAACTTATCATATGCTAGATTTGGGCAATCAGTTTCGTAAACGCCTGAGAAGTCGCATTGCGCAAGGTACGTTTTGAAAAGTTCAATTGTGCCGCGGTTAATTTTACGTTTGTTTGATACGGGCGCTTCCCATTTTTGTTTGGAGAGGGAATCTATAACGAAAGTCCCGAAGTGATCTGAAACATCTGTAATAATTATGCCTGAGCTGGATTTGGGTGATGTACTTGTAGCGGTCGAGGTATAAAGGCCATTTACCAACCAGCCTGGTTGGTCCGGATCTCTTAGTCTCGTGGTAAATCGGTCGCTTTGTGTGCTAGAGGTCGACGGTTCGAACCCCGGCTCCCGCACTTATCTCTCCTCCTGTTACATTTGGGGGCTCGTCCGATCCTCAGCAGTAGGTGGCACTGCGGGTGTTTCGACCGCTCTGAGGGAGGAACCTGGGTGAGATTCACAGGTGGTGAATCTCAAAAGAAGGGGAGAGTAGTGTAGCGGTCGAGGTATAAAGGCCATTTACCAACCAGCCTGGTTGGTCCGGATCTCTTAGTCTCGTGGTAAATCGGTCGCTTTGTGTGCTAGAGGTCGACGGTTCGAACCCCGGCTCCCGCACTTATCTCTCCTCCTGTTACATACTATTCGAGAAAATGTGATCGATCAGTGTCGCCGAATGGCTTGTTACCCTGGTGGGTTTAGTGATGTGCGGCAAGAAACCATGACTTGTTAGTGTGTTCAGATATTCACTAGTTTTTGAGTGTATGCCACATTTTAACAAATCAATGTTGAAATCCCCCAAAAGATATGTCCGCTTGTTTTCATCATTCAGTTTGTCAGTGATCTCACTCAGTTTTTCGAGGAATACGTCAATATCAGCTTTGGGCTGCGTGTTAGGTCTGTAAATTACTCCTACTAATTTCGGAGACTTTTTTGTCAGGACTTCAATAAAAAGAGATTCAATTACATGGGGGACAAATACGGATAAATCCTGTCGCACCCTGTACTCAAGTCCCTCCCTGATGTATAATCCTACCCCTCCATGACCATCATCGCCATCAGGTCTTGAGTGTTTCAGTAGCTGCTGGTAGCCATCTAGATGGAAGGAGCACCCAGGAGGAATATGGAAAAGCTCAGAGAGACCGATGATGTCGAAACTATTTTTAAGACTTTGGATATCACATAATAACTCTTGCAGTGGTTCCCAGTGTGCTTTAAGACTTTGACAGTTCAAATGGAATAATGAAAAATTTTCATGATTATTATCGAGGATTGGGGGTATCTCTTGGGGTAAAAAATATTTGCATTCACCACTAACAACTTCGAGACGGAAGTCATCCGGGTTTGAGAAGTCATTTCCACTTATTATAACGAAAATCGTAGTTCACATTGTTCTGGATCTCGTCCAATGAAATGTTACCCGCCATTATCCAAATTCTGGTCACCAAGTTGGCTCATCATGAAAACGTTTCGAATCCCGTAATAGCGAAATGCGACAAGCAGATCGATATACTCAGGGCCACATACTAGTGGTGTACGCTTTGAAGGGAGCTCACTTGTTGGGGAGTCAACTATGTCTATTTTATTGATTTTTCTATTAGATTTTACCGTCCTATGCGATACTGGATGTTTTGTTGAAGTTGAAAAATGAATTGAAAAGTATAAAGAACAAAATATATAAACAAATTTCATTGTGACCGAGTATTCCGAAGGGTGAAAAATGGAGTGATAAAAGTGTATGATGGTCTAAGGTTTACCCAACGCAGCTGTGACAATTCCTGCAGTCTTTACAAAGGCGACGGTCCACGTGAAATTGGCCAAACCATACGTTGTTTACAAGTGGCACCCAAGGCGTATTATGGTTAGGTCCAATGTGAAGCGTTTGAAACATTACTATTGCAAAGAATGTTTATGGGTTATTTCTTCTGGCTGCAACTAGCAGGGACTATTTCAGTCTTACGTCAAGGTACGCTTGAAGCCGTCCAATATGTCTTGAGCGATAGCAATTTACACGCATGGGTGCAGAGGGCCATACTAGGTGGTCACCATAGCACTCCCATACAAAGTAGTCACCTCGTCGCCACGAAAATGCGAAAACTGGTAAAGAGGTGATGTTCGTCTTTTACAGGGACTTGGCACCTGGTGGGGGCGGTGATGGCCAAGGTCGGACAAGTGTGGACTACCCCTGTAACATATTGGTTCTTGCTGTTCGTAAATTATATGGAACGGGATAAGTAAAGTAGCTGCAAGAAAGAATACTAAGGGTGTCACAGTTGTCAACGGCCGGCGGCACCAATGCTGTATTTTTTTCTTCTCACATTTTCTAGTACATTTCATGTAATCCCGTGTAATCTATGTCTCGGGCGCATAGCTTGAAAATCTGAAGAAGACTGAATAGAGCTGTGGCCAATCTCAGCTGCGTTGGGTAAAAGGTTGAGATCATTTTCAAGTACATTTCGTGTAATCCCATTGAAAAAGTGTTAACTGAATTTGGTGATCACGTGACGATTCAATAATAACCCTTCATCCTATGCCCCCAAAACACAGGCCCTGTCCCCCTACCCAAACGCATGTGTTGCTTTCGCTCCAGTAAAGTGTTGTAACCTGCATGCGGGGGAGTAGGGGGAAAGGGGGGGGCAAAACATAAAAAATATGAGAAAGAACCGTCACATTTGGTAAAGGGTCGAAAGCATATTCTTTTTCGGTTCGTGTGATCCCAATGAGAAATTAGAAGATGCATGCGCATTCGGTGGTTACGTGAAGGTTCCGTGATAAATCTTTTTCCCCACCAGTCGTTCCAAATGGCTTAGTCCACACGCCTTCCTCGATAACTACTCTTTTGGCATAGTCAACTTCGAGCCGTGCAATATTCATATTATATTCACATGAAGAAAATAACATAACTTGCCTTACGACAACTTATACTTCTCTAAAAGGCAATTAATAAATTTAGATTAGGGTTCAATATATTTCCTGGTTTTATGGGATCCGGGAACGGAAATGAAATTACTCTCAGAACCGGGAACCGGCAAATTTCCCGGGTAATATCAAGCAAATTTACGAGGGTAACATGGCGCATTTATTTTAACCCTTTATCCAAAGTAACGGCCAAAACCGGCCAGCGTTATTCTCAAAAATCGCCAATTAATTTTCATTATTTTTTCATTTTTTTTCTCAAAAACATAGGTTATGACCCCTCGTTGGAACGATCTCGTAACTAAACGGTGCGGTAAAAAAGTTCCGGCTTGTATATCACCCGTTGAATGCAGAATCATTTATATCATAGCGGCGATTCCGTTGAATACAAGGGTTTAAAGTTTAATGGATGTGTAATAAAACACGTTCTCTGGTTGATCGCTGGTAGCTGGGCTTTGTTGGTCGCTTTAATATCCTGCCTCTTTTTTGGATTCCTCTTTCTTGTCTTTTAGCTGTTTTGTAGTTTGAGTAGTAACTTCAGTGTTCTGAACAGCATTCTTAGTTTCAGTAGAAACTTCCGGTTTCTTCGTAGTGGTAACTTCGTGCTCTATGGAATCTGGCATCTTTCTCTTGTCTTCAAGCTGTTTCGTAGTTTGAGTACACTCTAAAATTAGTTGGGTTAAAAATCAACCCAAATCGACTGGGTTGAGTGAATATGAACCCAATTGGGTTCATATTCACTCAACCCAGTCGATTTGGGTTGATTTTTAGCCCAACTGATTTTAGAGTGTAGTAACTTAGTTCTTAGTTTGAGTGGAAACATCTTTCTTTATGGGAGGTGGCATCTTTCTGTTATCTTCAGACTGATTCGTAGTTTGAGTAGTAACATCAGTCTTCTGAACATCACTCTTAGTTTCAGTAGAATTGGGACGGTTACGTCATTTCCTAATTACTATTATCTATTTACAGTAATACATGGCCACTCCAAACATTATAGATAATAAAAATGCTGCCACTTCTGCTTCTCCTTGCTAAATATTATTTATTTATTTATTTATTTATTTATTTATTTATTTATTTATTTATTTATTTATTTATTTATTAAGGTTTAACGACACTTTAACAGCCAAGGTCATATCGTGTCGGTGACAGTTTTACGGGTGGCGGAAGCCGGAGTACCCGGAGAGAACCACAGAGCAACGACGAATAGCTGCCATCTCCTCAACATCGTAACTCCGCACTGCGGCACAGACAGGATTAGATTGGTTGAAGACATGCGCACCATCGACGTGCAGTACGCCTTAGTACACGGCGTCATAGTGCCCCCATGTGAACAATCGGGGTAAAGTGTCTTGCCCAAGGACACACCTCGGGAGTCCGAATCGATCGCTCAGACGGTCACCCATCCAAGGACTAACCGGCTTGACGTTGCCTAAATTCGGTGATCTGACGAGAACCGGTTACCACAACGCCACCCCCACTCCCACCCCCATTTAATATTATTAACTTGTTCGATGTTTATAGAAAACCGAAAGAAATCGGAGATCCAATAAAAATAGTAAAAATAACAATTATTTTACTTTTATGGAATTAAACCTAACGGAACTGCAAAAAACAACCATACCTATTCATCATTCATATGTTATTGAATTTTTGCATCAAAATCATATATTATGACCCCCACCTCACCTCGTTCGGAAAGAGCTCGTCCCAGTGAGAGGTCATAAACTTTGAGGCAAAAAATGAAAATGTTTAATTAATCGAGAAAATGTTTTTCAAGTTCCGCATACTATTTGTGTTGAGTAAAGGGCTGATAAAAAAATAAAAAACAAAGTTTTTGTACTTTTTGTGATTTATTGATGACTAGTAGGGTTACCCGGCGTTGCTCGGGCTGAGGAGAGTATTATAACTGTTGGTGCCCCTCTACACCCCCACCCTACCCCACCCCACCTCGGCACTTTTTTAAACCTCACCATTAGATTCCTGGTAAACAATTACCCCTAGTAGACCCCTTTGAGGACCTATATCGGTGAGAAAAATTTTGGTCATAACTTTTGGTGAACCTGTACACCCCCCCCCCCCCACCCCACACACTTTTTTAAACCTGACGATCACCTCCGCCATAAAAAAGTACTCCTAGTAGACCCATTTTAGACACTCGGGGTGGCCCCATATTCATTTCTATAGCAGACAGACAGACAGACAGACAGACAGACAGACAGACAGACAGACAGACAGACAGACAGACAGACAGACAGACAGACAGACAGACAGACAGACAGACAGACAGACAGACAGACAGACAGACAGACAGACAGACAGACAGACAGACAGACAGACAGACAGACAGGCACTCGGTGTGGCCCCATATTCATTTCTATAGTGGACAGACAGACAGACAGACAGACAGACAGACAGACAGACAGACAGACAGACAGACAGACAGACAGACAGACAGACAGACAGACAGACAGACAGACAGACAGACAGACAGACAGACAGACAGACAGACAGACAGACAGACAGACATTCTAAAATATAGTATAGATTTTTTCAGCCAGCTGCCCTCCCTGTTCGTCAAATGATGGAAAAATTCTCCACTGCAAATCAAGGGAGATAACCGAAAGTATTTTTAGAAGAAATACTAAAGATGACGCGTTTTCATCACTTTCCAAAACCATTCCGCATGGAATCTCCACCCATCCAGCGACACTCTCTGGAATGTGCCGAGTGGACACGCCTTGTTTGGCGGTCATTTGATGGACGGTCCAGAAGAGGACAGATACCGAATGTTTAGAAAAAAACGACGTATTTCGCCCCTTTTCACCCAATTTAACCCTTCACCCAAACGTAACGGAAAAACCACACAGCGCTATTTACAAAAAAATAATCACCATTCAGTTTTCATTATTTTTTTACTTTTTTGTCTCAAAAACATAGCATATGACCCCTCATTGGAACGTGCTCGTTGAGCTCGTTCCAATGATGGGTCATAGGCTATATTTTTGAGACCAAAAATTAAAATATTAAGTTATTCAAGAATTTTGTTTGCGAGTGTCGTCTGCCTTTAGTGTTAGGTATAGGGTTAACCACTTTCCCCACCATGTATGCCCCTGTGGCTGCGACACTTTGAACAACTAAACTAAGTGAACGTGACAAGTTTGGGGTGACTGATTTTGGAGAACACACAGTGGGAACAAATGGGCAAACAAACATCTCGCAAATTATGGTATGATAAAATAAGATGTCATGTTCTATTCGTGTTGGGCAAAGGGTTAAAAATAGAAAAAAAAGCTTTTATATTTTGTGATTCACGGGTTAAGAAAACTAGCTGTTATACCGTCCAAGTATGGAAGAGTTTGTCACTGCACATCCAGGGAGATAATCAACGCTATTCAGAGAAGCAAATGAAGTGTGCCTCGCCGTCCAAGGCATTGTCGTGTGTCTGATGCAACGAGTTGTAGAATGCTATTGACTTCAGGCAAGTATAGTCCTCTGCGTATGGTAAGTTATTTATATGGACACCACGAGCAAGTATAGTCTGCTTTTGACCCTATAGATGCTGGTTTTCAGGCAAGTATAATCTGTCCCTTATTTTTTAAGTGATGGGCCCGTCATAAGCAAGTAGTCTGCTGCTAGTCTCCTGTTTCGTTTACGACGAGAGGAGGCTGAGCAGCCCAGCATAACAGGTGATGTTTCCGGATTGTAGACGCAGCTTGGTGCCGGAGCCAGGATATCAAAGTTGGGGGGGGGGGGGGGGGGGCAAGAGTAATATCCAGGAGCATACAGAATATGATTCAATGCATCATCTGAGCCTCGCAGCGGCAATATGAGAGCTAGCACAAGAGAGGGTGCCTCCTCTTGTTAGAGGGGCTCTGCTCCCCCCCCCCCCCCACACCGATCCCTGGGGACAATTTTGAAACTCGAGACAAAAAACTTAATTTCCTTGGTTCTGAGCCCGTTTGTGTCCATAATTTAAAAATTGTGAAAGGCATCACAATAATTAGGCCGAAATGGGTATTTGGGGCATGTGCCCCCCTCACCCCCCCCCCCCCCCCATCGCTACGCCACTGGGTATAGAGAATGAGTTCTGCCACTTACAATGGGTTGTTTGTTTGATGGATAAGCGATCACCGGCAAGTATAGCCTGCCCCATTCTGTCTTTCTTGATGTAACAGCGTAAGCGTAATGCTGATCTTTGGATAGATAGAGTCTGCCGCTTATTTTCAGCGGTTTTTGTTGTTGTTGTTGTTGTTGGGCCCTCATTAGCAAGTATAGTCTGCTTCTGGTCAAAGACTCATCGGTACCTGTTATGGTGATTGATTTGACGAAGTGCAACCATTGTTGATAGTTGTAGAAAACAGTTCAAAGCAGTCAGTTTTGTTATTGAATGTTATGAACCATTAAATAAGCTGATTGGTTAAATATATTTTGACTTTGAAACGATTAATTAAAATTTTGATTCGTCCACTTTAGGTCTCGTTTCTTATTAAAAGGTCATTTCCGAGGTTATTGGATATCCTCTCCCAAATGGCTATTTTGAGCTACAGTTTTAGTTTGTGGTGGTGTGGATTTAGAAAATAATTCTAATTAATGGTGATATGGCCAAAATAATCCGTAGATGGCCTTGATTCAAATTGTGTACTGTCAAGTGCATTTCAATTTGGGGTCAAGATCACACGGGAGTGTTAAATGACTAAGCAACACTTGGTAATTTGCAGGTTACAAATGGAACAATTTTTGTGTAAATTTGCTTTGAGAAAGCCTTCTGAAAAAATGAATAAGAAACCCATATGTTTTTTTATTTGTCAGAATGATCATCTTATGCGGTAAAATCGAAGTTGGGGAATGAGGAATTCCTATAACACAGTTTTATCACTATCGATGCACGGAAATTGGAAATTTATCCCCAAAATGAGAAACTTTTGACCATTTTCAGCCATTTTTTTTTTTTTTTTTTTTTTGCCATCAACTGTGTCATTCAGCTGAGTGTATTTGAGTGATATTGTCAGACTATTGTTGTTTGCAGTAGTCTCTAGAAAAGGCCATATTCAGAGCTTCCAGAAACTGTATACATTGTGAGTATTGTGAATAGGGGAGGCAATTTAAATGTGAAATATCCTCGGCCATGTTAATGAGGAGCCGCGCATTTCTTGAACAGCCAACGTTTTCACGTGAATAACTGTAACGATACCTTAGAAAGGATTAATAAGTTTGTTTGTAATTTGGTGCTGGAATGTTTGAGAATCTCTCAAAAACATGAGGCATGGAAAAAAAGTGTGAAGGTCATTTACTGCAAGACCATACGGAAGTTGTGAAAATTGGAAATTTAAACTGAAATTTCATGTGGCAACATGTATTTTTTTCCAGTTTAATTTTTTCAAGAGATGATGTACTTTGTGGATGTATAGGTATTTTTTTTCAAAACAACTTGGTGTGTTGTACAGAGAGTGAAAGGTTAACCCTGTGGACAATGGGATTTATTTGGGCGTTCATAATCTGAAGACGCATACTGAATGTAAAAATAGGCGATTGACTATTTAAGGGCTAGACTGGATCCAGACCGTAGCCAGGATTCTATAATAGGGGGTGCCATTTTTTTAAGCAAGACCTCCAGCCCTCCCCTACCTCGTAGCTACGCCCCTGAGTCCAGGCCATAACGGCGTCAGATAAGTTTACAAATTTGATTGGTGACGTGAGAGCTTCCGTCCAAACTCGCCCACAAGAAATCAAGGGAGATAATCAAAATGAATTATAGAAAAAATGAACACGTTTTCATCCCTTTTGACGTCATTCCTGAGACGCTTTGGTAAGGGGACCCCCCCCCCCACCCCCACCCCACCCCCTCCTATCCGAGAAACTGACTCCTTTATTGTGGGCTTATTGAGAAATGTCCAAGGCATCTGTCAAGGCGAGGAGCAACCCCTCCTCCCATGTCGGGATAATCCTGACGACACCACTGCCATTCAACTCATTTGGTCCTCCGCGTGGAAGCCTCAACTTCCTAGTGATAGTCTTTAGACTGAGCCGAGTAGACAGGGGCGTGGCTAGAGGTTTCCGATTGTGGGTGTAAGGTACTGAATTTCCAACTAGGGGGGGGGCCTCATTCCCGGTCCCTCCCCCAGTTGGAAATTCCCTACTGAGAAAGATTTTGAAAATGAAGCCATGAAAGGGGGCATAAAATTGATTCTAATAAGTGAAATGCCAACACATTTATGATAGAATTATCAGGTTATTATTATTTGGTATTATTCTGGGAACTGAGTATGTGCTAAACAAATGCTCAATCTGAGAACTTTGAACAATTCACGCTGTCCCCAACATGAAATCAGATCTTTTTCAGGAATGATTAGTTTTGGATGTTTCATCATTTTGTCACTGTGAATGGTGGAAACTAAGGAGAATGATTTTACATGATGTGATTTTCTTGAAGTACATTTGAGAATTTTTTTTTTATTACGATAAGTAAAAGTACAGTAGCATCCTCTTAATTCAATATCCATTTTGCCAGTGAAAATTATTCAATTAACAGGAGTATACAAATAACAGGGATTTGGTCAGTTCCCTGTGTTCTGGAGGTAAACTGAGCATTTATTCTATTATATCTTGTTTGACAGAGCTCATAGAGCTCTGTCAAACAAGATATAATAGAATAAATGCCTGTATTGGATGTAGTGAGGCCAAAAAGGTTGATAAATAATGGGAATTTGGTGCGTGTCACGGTAATTATTTCGACATATTATAAAAATTTATATACAATTAACAGGAGTTTATTCTGCAATCCATATGCAATTAACAGATCAAATTTGTACTGAAGGTATGGTAAATGGTTTTGTGTTTGAAAATTATATTCATTTAACCGGGATATACAATTAAGAGATATCCAATTAAGTGGGCTCCACTGTACTACAGAAATCTCGTACCGATTGACATCATGCATAGTTATGAAGCTCGACATTGCGTACACTGCAGTTGTAAATAGGAACAGATGGAATTTTTCTCGATTTGAAATCGAGTTGGAATTTTGAAAAGTAAAGGAGACATCAGCATCACCAAAGAAGCTCTAAAATCCAGAGAGATGGAATTTCCAACTACTCACCACTTGCTCTCCCAATTTCCAACTATAGGAAATTTTTGGCAGGATTGGGGGGTGGGGGTGACACCCACTCCCCCTGTCGCCACGTCCCTGCGAGTAGACAAGCTAAGTTTAGTGGCACCAGCCCATTCGCGCCTAACCATTTGGTGACTATTACTGTTAGTAAACAGTGATAGGAATTTCAACAAACACTGGTTCCGAAAAGGTTGTTTTGAATTTTTATCGATCCGTATGATCAGCACAGCTTCAATCAAAACAAACTCTTCACCTTTGGGTTTAATTATCGGAATTAAAATGTGTTTATTTAAATGCATTTTAATGCATGGGTTGTGTAATAAACACAGAACGCGATGTGTGTTTGAATCGGTGGGTGTTTTACATAAAGCGTTGGAATGGCGTCATCATATTTCGCTCGAGCCTACGGCTCTCGCGAAATATGTCTACACCATTCCAATTCGTTACGTAAAACACCCACCGATTCAAACACACATCGCGTTCTGTCTATTTATAAAGAACCTCGCCAGACAAAAGGAAGAAGCTACAACCAACAAGAAGGTGAGATGGTTAGCTGATGAGAGAAGACAGAAGAACCACAAAGACGAAAATGATGCCTTAAGAAATTGAATTGTATACTGTATACTCAAATAAAAATGAATGAAATGTTATATATTGTTGTTTTTTATCTACTATCCAAACAGAAGTACCCGAACGTAGCAGGAAGTACCCGGATGTAAGGTTTCTACAGCAAGTATCGTATAAAAGGGATCCTCCAATAGCACAATGTCAGGTATTCTAGAATATCGAGATGAGGCTAAGAGGGGTGGAAAATTAGACCTCATTGAGGGATTTCTCATGGCCCTCATGACCTCAGCCGAAAGAAGGCTAAGAGGGATAGTAGATTAGACCTCATTGGGAGATTTGTTCATGGCCCTCATGGCTTCATTTGAAAAAAAGGGGTGCCGAAGGCCAGACATTTTCCAAAAAAGGGATTCCATGGGATATGGTCACTAAATACCGAGATGAGGCTAAGAGGGATAGTAAATTAGACCTCATCGAGGAATTTTTTTCATGACTCTCATGGCCACAGCCGAAATGAGGCTAAGAGGGATAGTAGATTAGACCTCATTGGGGGATTTTCTCATGGCCCTCGTGGTCTCATACCACAATAAAAGGGATTCTCCAGAAGGTATCCTCGATAGGTATCCTCAAATAATACAATACTAAGACATGGTATCAGGTCATAGGTATCCTCAAATACCGAAATGAGGCTAAGAGGGATAGTAGATTAGACCCTCATTTGGGGATTTTTCTCATGGCCCTCGTGGTCTCATACGATAAAAAAGGGATGCCATAGCCAGAGACGTTTTCCAAAAAGGGATTCCATGGGACGTGGCTATTGCATGCTGCGGTGATGAGAATCGTATAGGACTTCGTTGCAATAAGGGGAGATAACTATGCATAAAGATTATGGAGATGAAGCAATCTGATTGGTTAGTTAGCGCCAGTAAAGTGAACTGATTGGGTGATCTTGATAAATGAAACAACGAGAGTACTCGGAAGAGGGCCAGAACTAACAAGAACAGACCAGAAAAGCTAAATATAGCAACAATAAGCAAAGTTATTCCACATGATAGCTCTTCTACTCTACTGGACAAACGGACATGGTCGGGTATACGAAAACTATTGCATAGATAGATAGAAGCAGAGGATTCTGAATTCGAAATAGTACAACTTGTCGGGTTGTTTGTGGTAATTCTACGAATCAAGAAATTACTCATGTACAAAGGAACATACCCTCCAAACATACCCATGTCCTATTAGAAGCCTTTGGGCCACATAGCAACCACGTGCTACCATAGAAACCAAGATGGCGGCCTACAGTGTACAAAATGGCCGACGGAAACACGTATCACCCTAACACTCGCTGCGCATGCGCACTAACATCACGTTTCACTATGGGGTGACGTCACAAGATGGCCGCTAACGCGGATTACCATGACAACACAACATAGTGCCACTGGGTCACGCGACATGACATTACGTCTGGGGTCACCGCCGGGGTCCCATCTATTTGGACGCTTAACTCACCTCCTACTAGTGATAATGCTTAAAAAACATTTTTCTCCATTGTGTTCAATTCTCCGATGCCTCGAAATCGCATATTACTTTTGAAAGAACATAGTTTGATAGTTTCAAAAAAAATGGAAAACAAAAAAAACCCCAAAAACAATAACAACAACAACAAAAACCCAATATGTTTATGTTCTACACTCTGAAAACAGTTGGGTTACAAATCAGCCCAAATCATCTGGTTTAAGTGAATATGAAACCAATCGAGTTCATATTCACTGATCCCAGCAGATTTGGGTTAATTTTTAGCTCAACTGAATATAGAGCGTACGCGTGTTTCCCAACAATGCGAATTATATATTCACAGAATGTATTTAGGTCTGTGAAGGTAGCTAGACCTTGTGCATTCGATATTCCTTTGACATTTGCCTCAGATTAGCTTGACGTTTGACATTCGTCTGCAGTCAGTTTGACGCACGGCGTTTGACATTCGCCTGCAATGAGTTTGACGTTTGGCGTTCGAAATTCGCCTGCAGTCAGTTTCACGCCCGGCCTTTCACATGCGACTGTACTCAGTTTCGCGTCGTGAAACTAACTACAGGCGAATGACAACCGACTATCAAACGCTGGACGTGTCATGCTTATTTCAGGTGAATGTCAAACGAATGCCCAACGCTCAATGTCAAATTGACTAAATCTGAATGTAAAACGAATGTTAAACGAATGTCTAACGCCCAACGTCAAGCTAACTTCACGGACCTCGTATATTTCAGTTATAACTGACAAAAAAAAACGAGTGAAAAAATGAAACATTGAAAAGGTGATACCCTCTTCTGGTTTATCTATTATGCTGTGACGTTTTGTGAATTGAAACGCTGTTACGTTGTGCTTGTGGTCTCAGCGTACAGATAACGTACCACTATCTCATTGTGAAACGTCTTCGGTGGATGGCGTTACACGCGTGGCTAACGATGGCTTGACTTGATACCAGCCGTATAGAGATCGGTTATCAGAGAATACTTGTCCTCTGATGATTGGCTGATTTTGATCCACTTTCAGAGTGTTGGGGACAAAGTGTGACATTTCTCTCTCCTTCATTTTGGTATGTGCTACGCCTAGCAGCAGATTTAACCCTTTACCCAAAATGCCCAAAACCGGCCAGCACTATTCTCAAAAATCGCCACTCAATTTGCATTATTTTTTCATTTTTTGTCTCAAAAATATAGGTTATGAACCATCATTGGAACGAGCTCGTCTATTTGCAGTGTCTTACATGTGTCTTATATCATTTGGAAATTCTTTGATCCCGTAGCAGTCAATACGACGACCCCCTGGTCCCGGTTGAAATTTTGGGATGAATCTTCCCGGATGAATCGTCCCTGGACGAACTGATTTGGGGACGAAACGTCCCGTAACCGTCTCAGTGGCAAGCCAGAAAATAACCAGACTGTCATCTGCAAAATGGGGTCCCCAGAGGGGGAATTTGGTGGTGCTACCCTGCATAGCATCACTAAATTTACCCTCTGTGAACCTCAATCTGAATCAAGGTCTCAAACCTAAACAGAATGAGGTACCCAAATGTTAAATTGACCCACTGTATGTGGTAGCATCAGCTAATACACCTTCTGGGGACTTCATTTTGCAAATGACAGATTGCTTATTTTCAGGCTTGCTCAGTGGGCTTTGTGAACTGTTTCTGTGTTATTGCTACCATCCACTGGAGTTGCGGATTATAGTTGGAAAAACAATTCAACTTTAGCTAGCTGTGTTGATCTCTGTTCATCTAATCTTCTAAAGAACTTAAAAGGTTAAACGTTCATCATAATATGTAGAAAATAGATTGTGGTTTTATGTTATTATATTATTAGTGAACATTACTATAATATATATTAGGCTAGACATCGGCGACATTGAACTCGCCGTTCATAATGAACGCTTGCCACTTGAAACTTACAAAGTCACACTTTCATCATGATCATCAAAAACCGTGCAACCTGCAGTTGTCGACTAAATATCTGTTGAAATAATGCAAAACATGCATCCTTCCCTTCTTAGAGAATATACACCAATAAACATAACCGGAGATGGCAACTGTCTGTTTCGTGCAACTTCCCAAGTTATGTTTGGTGACCAGCCAGTCACATCACCCCCACCTGCGGCTATTGACAGCCTTGGAAATGGGGGAACATAGATTCAACTACGACGTCGATCACCCTCATTTCAAAGACTTAGTCAAAGATCGTCATATCGTCCACAATTCATATATTGACCTTTTCCGGTCGGTAGCCGTCATCAAAGGTTGGTCAGAAACATTACATATATAAGCCATTAGTTCTGTTCTTGGTGTGTGCATTCGTGCCCATTGCGCACAAATGGTAAATTCTTCTATTTTATTACTTTCCAAAGTGTGATTTACTGTGATTTCCGGGTTTGATTATAAACGATAACTTCACAAGTGAATTATGCAATCAACAATTGTGTCATGTATCCGTGCGCGCAAACGAAGACGTTTTGACGTGGATGTAATGGGGACGTCATTGTTTCTGTTTTTTAACCCTTTACCTAAATTGAAAAACAGACGGCACAGGCAAAACAAAGTTCTTAAATAACTATTTTTTTCATTTTTTGTCTCAAAAACATAGGTTATAACCACTCGTTGGGACGAGCTCAACGAGCTTGTTCCAATGAGGGGTCATAACCTATGTTTTAGAGACAAAAAATGAAAAAAATAATGAAAATTATTTGGCGATTTTTGAGAATAGCGCTAGTCGGTTTTTGCCGTTACGTTAGGTAAAGGGTTAAATAATATAATTATCGTTAATAATGAAAAGTAATAAACAGAGTAATCGCTTGACTGGGCTGGTTACGTGAAATAATTCATTCGAGGCGAGGGACTATATTGTAAAACGCTCGTGCGCATTCGCGCACTCATTTTTGTACAACGCCCCTCACCTCTCACGAATTATTTTATGTAACCAGTCCAGTCAAACGATTACTCTCTATGTCATTCAATGTTTTATGTTAATTCTAATCAGCTAAAATCAGTCCAGTCTATATAAATGCATCAGTTGTCTATAGTTCTTTTCTCAAAATGCTCACTCACAGTCCCAAAAAATAAAAGAAGTTGTTAGTTTAGTTTAAACATATTTTATTTGCCACTATATACAGCAAAAAGGATCGGAGAACAAGTTATCACAATTTACAAAAACTCCTCTCCTTAAACAAGAATAATTAAACATTTACGGCACAATTATATACAATATAGAAATACTGAGAAATAGTGTAGTCATCAGCTAAAGGGTTGAGGATTGGAAATTTAGAGAGATAAGGATTTAACCGTTTTGAGCTCCGGTGGTATCTTCCACATCAGTTCAGTAGAATTAGCTAGAAGGGTCTATTTTCAGTATTTTCAATATTTTAGAGCTGACCAATCAGTATTTCCAACGAGGAGCCTTGGGGCCACACGTTGGAAACAGTAGTTGGTGTGTACTACTTATTTATTTAACATTATTTTGTCACGGAAAACGGGGTGTTCCACTGGCTTTGTCCGAAAAAGGGCCACCGGGGCTCCAGGTGTTAACCCTTTACCTAACATGAAAAGCAGACGACACTTGCAAAACAAATTCTTGAATAACCAATTTTTTTCATTTTTTGTCTCAAAAACATAGGTTATGACCCCTCAATGGAACGAGCTCGACGTTATAAAGGGTCATAACCTATGTTTCTGAGACAAAAATGAAAATTAATTGGCGATTTTTGAGAATAGCGCTGGCCGGTTTTGGCCGTTACGTTGGGTAAAGGGTTAAAGAGTTATAGGATTAGAGAGTGAAGGAAGTTGTTGAGATATTCCTCGGCTCATTTGTGTCGACATAATCCGATTGAATTTCTCTCCAGTCATCTACATCATAGTGGGCTGTTCAAACTTCAAACGTCTCGGTCGAACTATCCCGGACCGAAACATTTCTGATTTGGAACACTGAGCGTGCAAGTGTTCGCCTCTGATTTTCCGGCGTAGGTCGTCCCAGTTCCGAATGCGAACCAATTGGGCGAACGCTGTCTCACCAATCCGGATCATCTTTCGGGATAAACAATCGAGCGCAGCTGTTGACACTCATGTCCGGTCCACATCACGAACTCGCACTGTGAATTTAAAGTTTTTTTGAAAAACAGAGAGCTTGATCCTCTTTCTCAAAACGCTAATTTTAAAAATAGGAAAGTTCATGTAGAATTATGGAATTGTCAGATTGGGAGCTGGAAGTATTCATGTCGGTTTATGGGACTTCCTGGTAAATTTTTTTCTTCCAAGCAATTTCCAATGTCTGAAGTCAGTGAATGCAAACATTTTGGTGCTGAATCTAAACGGACTTATGTCAAAACTTTCATCAGCTGATCGCTATCGTTATCAAAAGTTTGATGGAATCACAACTCGATCGTTCGAAGTCGAAGACTGCCCCCTCAAATCCGGAAAACAAAATCACATTAAACAAACTGAACATGTATATAGTTTTGCTGGCTCAAATTCACAAAATGATGATTTTGAAATGTCTGAGATACGATCACGAAAAGAACCTCGTCTCCATCAAGAAGAGCCTGCAGATGAATGTGTAGAACACTTTAATAGAGAAATTACAGAAGATGATACTTTACAAAGTCTTTCTTTACAATATGCTTGTAGTGTGAGTATCAACACAATATTCCAGGGGCAAGACTATTCACCGGATTTGCCGAACATCGGACCCGATTTCACCTTAAGGGTCACTGGTTGTTTCACTCCTATTTGTGTTGACACTGGTTCCATTCATGTTTGGTGGTTTTGCTCCTATAGAAGGGGCGAAACAACTCTGGTCATATTCTGGTATTGGTTGTGAGGTGCCCACCTAGTCTTGTGTGACCTGGGACCCTCCTGGCCTTCACAGTCTTTGAGCAGCCCGTTCAAATTTCATCTGACTAAAACTGAAAGAAACTGGCCGCATTTGGGTCGACTCAGTTCACGCTTCATATCATATCGAAGACAAAAATCACATAATCAACATGCTACTTGTCGTACTCAGCCCAAATATCCGGTCCTACTAATTACCGACCAAAAGTGCTAATTACCGACCAAAATACTGACCAAAACCCAATGAGTGCCGACCCAAAAAATTAAATGAGTACCAACCCAAAAAATACGATTTTTTTAGAATCTCAAAGGTTTTTAAGCAGTTATTTGTGGTGCTTGGCACACAGCTCCAAAACCGACCAAAAGTGCTAATTACCGACCAAAACTCAATGAGTACCAATCAAAAAAATAATAATGTGCCGCAATATCATTGTATTTTGTCGGCGAAAGTGATTTCATTCAATATGTATGGTGTGTACTGTTGCTTGCTTCTTTCTTGATATGACAGTTGTTTCTACAATGACGTCCCTGTCTCTTGTGGACCGACATCACCTAAATCGCTACAGGGTGGAGTCGACTTCATCTTGGGGTCAAGTTCTGATTTTTTGGATCGATTCTTTCCACCTCGGTACTCATTTAATATTTTTGGTCGGTACTCATTTGGGTTTTGGTCGGTAATTAGTAGGACCCCAAATATCATTTATTTACGCGCCTGCATCATTATTTAACGCAAACACAGCATCAAATTCAAGAAATGTTGAAAAATATCTGACTTCACCACGTTAAAAAAACATCGATTTCAAAGATAAACAAATTGTACTACGTATGCGCACAAATACATGTTACTGTGCGCATGTGTAGTACAATTTGTTTATCTTTGAAATCTATGTTTTTGAACGTGGTGAAGTCGGATATTTTTCAATATTTCTTGAATTTGATGCTGTGTTTGCGTTAAATAATGATGCAGACACGTAAATAAATGATATTTGGGCTGAGTACGACAAGTAGCATGTTGGTTATGTGATTTTTGTCTTTGATATGAAGCGTGAACTGAGTCGACCCAAATGCGGCCAGTTTCTTTCAGTTTTAGTCAGATGAAATTTGAACGGGTTGCTCAAAGACTGTGAGGACCAGGAGGGCCCCAGGTCACAGTCTTACAAAGACAAGTGCCCAACTTGACTCCATCCAGAGCTCCAAAATCCCCAACGACATGTAGAACAAATGTTAAGGTGCTATATAAGTAAGAGAAATTTGTTTACTTTGAAATTCCCACCTCTGTTATTTCTTGATTGGCTTTTAAGGTAACATATTTCTTCACAGTGGCTAATCATGACCATGACAGATTTACGGGTGGAGTACCCGGGTGCTGGTCAAAACAGCCCCTGGCATTGGTCAAAACACCCCTGACATTGGTCAAAACGGCCCCTGGCATTGGTCAAAATGGTCCCTGCCACCGGTACCACAGGAATTAGCAATGTAAGTGGTAAAAATGGCGACACTCCAACTTGGGTGTTACTGCGATACTGTCAATTGTCATGCCTAGTTTTGGTGAACAAAACAGCCCCTCGCCAGAACGGCCCCAATTTTTGGTCAAACAGCCTCCTGTTAATTGAATATACTTCTGTGGCAAAGTGGATATTCAATTAACTTTATTCGTGGAGTGTGCAAACAAGAAATGTTATAATAAAACTGACGGAAATTTAATTGGGACGTTTTGAACAATGCATTGGGTCGTTTTGAACCGATAGGGATGAACAATGCATTGAGACATTTTGAACAGATAAGGGGGTCGTTATAACCAACTCGAGAGGACAAAATGTCCCCACAGATTAGTCAAAACTTCCCCACTCTGGACAATAACATGATAGTATCAATATTGGGCCATTTTGATCAATGTCAGGGGCCGTTTTGACCAATGAATGGGGCCATTTTCACCAACTAATGGGGACGTTTTGACCAGCTGAGGGGCCTTTATGACCAACTCAAGAGGACAAAATGTCCCCACGGATTGGTCAGAACGTCCCACTCTGGTCATAATATCAACATGGGGCCATTTTGACCAATCACTGGGGCCGCATTTTGACCAATGAATGTGGTCGTTATGACCAACTCGAGAAGATAAAACGTCCCAGCGGATTGGTCAAAATGGCCCCAATATGGTCTGTGATATCATATTATCAACTTGTGGCCATTTTGACCAATGAGTGGGGCCATTTTGACCAAAAGTGGCGATGTTTTGACCAGCACCCGAGTACCCGGAGAGAACCACCAAGCAATTATCAGCTCCCCAAAATACTAACTCCACACAGGCAGTGTTAGCATTGGTTGAAGACAATTGCATGATCGACGCACAGTATGCCTTAGTATACACCGCCACTTGGGGTGAAGTTGTGAAATTCAGTATGGCCCATATGTAACAATAAGTATAACATGCAATTAAGGCTGTCACAATTTTTTAATTTAGGAATCGATTAATCGTCGCAAATAATCGACTAATCATACCTAGATGATCTCCCTCTCTTTGAAGTCGTTAAAAATGAAGTTCAAGTCAGTTGACCTACCTGAAATAAACAACGAAGATAATCCTCTTTTAGGTACATTCAAAGCTTTGATGTTCTGAACTTTTGAATCGTCAGTGTAATAATCAAGACCAGTCATCAATTGCAAACTTTGCAAGTTCGCAACTGGCGACCGGTCTTGATTATTACACTGACGGTTCAAAAGTTCAGAACATCAAAGCTTTACATGTACCTAAAATACAAATGCTTCTAACAGCTTCTTGAGGTTTAACATCAAATTTCTTGACCTTTTTCCTTTAGATACAATAGTTTTTTCATAAAATTTTTTTAATTATTAAATGTCCAAAACAGGGTAAAATTTACCGATTCTTCGACCACGAAAAATACTAATCGATTTGGGCGTGATCGATCGACAATCGATTAACAGCCCTACATGCAATTCCCGATAATGCTATCGAACAGACAGGATTCGAACCGAGAACCACTCAGCTTGCAGCCTGCACCTCTACCAACTGAGCCACTGCACCCTGTCTGATATTCCTGAAATTCAAATTAACCCCCTTCACTCTGATGTCAAAATACCAAAATTTCGGAAACTGTTTTTTCCCATAATGCATCTAGAAATTTAACCAATTCAATCTCGTTTGACAGAGCTCAATGAGCTCTGTCAAACGAGATTGAATTGGTTAAATTTCTAGTTGCATTATGTGAAATTTTTTCTGCCTGAAATTTAGATATTTTGACATCAGTGTGCAGGGGGTTAAATAAACACAAATTATTCATCAAAATAAAGGTTGTGGTGTATAGAACACATAAAATATATGCATTTAACTCACAGAGTTGACAGCAGGCACCAATGGTTCCTGGAAGTCTGCTTACATATTCATACCAGAACTGATAAAAAAATACTTAAGTCAAAAAACTCATGACCAAATGTGCTTCAGGCTTCAGATATCCATGAACAAAGCTAGGACATCAACATTTTTCAAAACACAGCGACAGAGATGCGTGAGGGTAAATTCCCCGAACTGTCGACTTTTACATTGTAGGTTCATTTCAATTTCCAGTCAAGGTCATCAGACAGAAACAGCATCGATATACAATGCCATCTAAAATCCGATAATGAGAAAGATCGTCTTAATACAGCATACATTTATTATATAGAGATTGCACAGTTGCCATATTCTATGCAAGGTATCATGACACCTGGTGAAATTTCCTAGAATTATGATTTTGTTTTTCGATGCAAATTCGTGGTATCAAGTGATTTGCGCATATTTGTCAAACATGGAATTCATCCTCAATAAAAAATGCAGACAGTGTTATCCTTTTCCCAAATGAAGTCCTATTGCTGCATCCTAAATTGTTTTGAATGCCTGCCTTTGTTATTGGATATCTGAAGCACATTTGGTCACAAGTTGTTCTTGTTATTGGATATCTGAAGCACATTTGGCAACAAGTTGTTCTTTGGAAATATTTTTATTTTATTACCAGTTCCGGTACAAAAACGGTAACAGACTTCCAGGAACCAGTGGCACCTGCTGTCAACTCAATGAGCTGATTACATATATTTTTTGTGTTTTATACATCACAACCTTTCTTTTAATTTATAATTTGTGTATATTTAATTTGAATTTATGGAATATTATAGGTTGGAATTTCTAAGTAAACAATTTTTCCCTCACGTATATAGTACCTTATGGCCTTAAAGTACTATAGAAATAATGGAAAGTTAGCTTGAAAATAGGTGAAAGGCAAAGCTTCGAGACCCGATTTTGAATCTTAAGTTGCCTTTGGGTTACTTTGGTATGACTGTCTGATTTGTTTCCTATCGAATGATTCAAATCTTTCCACAGGAATATAGCTTCGGTGAAGGCATACCTTGATGAATGGCTGCACGATATATCGATAAAACGATATATACCGGTATTCAAACCAATATCGATTGAATACCGTTGTAATTACAAAAATATTGGTTTATCGTCATTATTTATTTACCCACAATTTAATTTTCAAGATGTCTTGAGTTTTTTAACTGTAGCCCCGAATGAATAATATTATCCAATTATCCAAGGAATCATCTGCTTGTGCCGGGGTAATATACAAATTGAGCCGTTTAAAAAATTTCAACAAAACTATTATTTAACTATATCATGTGACCCCTCATTGGAACGAGCTCATTGAGCTCGATGCAATGAGGGGTCACATGATATAGTTTTGGGGAAAATCTGATAAACTAATTTTGAAACTGATAAATTTTGAAATCGGCTGCGTTTGGTAAAGGTTTTTCAAACCGCATCATCAAGGAACGCTAATTCGTTCTGACTGTGATGCCTCGAGTCTCGATTGTGGTACTTGTGTTCATATATCTGAACAGTTTTCGATGTACCGCGGTATTTTTTGGAATACTGATACTGGTATTCAGTTTTGAATATCGTGGAGCCCTACCTTGATGATGTAGTTAAAATATTTTATCAGTCAATACGTATGCCATCACAGTCAATCCGCTCAAATAAAATTTACAGTCCCTCTCCCCCAAGGGGTCATCATCTTCAAGAGACGCTTGATTCAATTTGAGCGTCGATTAAATTTTGAATAATTGATCCAATTCGATTCTAATTGAAAATGTGTGATTCACAGGACCCAAGTGAAACGTTATTTTAGATGTCGTCAAAAATCTAAACAAAATAATAATTTGTCCTTTTTTTGCCGTCAAGAGCCCTGAAGACTCTGGTTGGTGCCCCTGTACCCCCACATCACTGATTGACAGTTGGAATTGTGCCTCCCCCCCCCCCCCCTCCACCCCCTATCTCAACCCTGCCATCACTCACTTTTGCGTTTCTACCTCTTCAATGCCACAATCTAACAAGACAAACTCCTCTGCAATAAGATGATTTGATAATAGGACCAAACACAAAAACAACTCTTCATACGTCATGCTCCCACACCACAGAGAGGCAATGGTGTGTGAATTAAATTTATTTTATTTCCTGAATCTGAAGTAAAGTATTTTTAGATCATACTGGCATACTGCGTTGGCGTTATTACTGATATTACAATCCCCCATTATCCCAGTGTACCCCATTATCCCAACAAACATACAGTTAAAACTAGAAGTCCTGTCACGAACTGTGCGCTTATCTAGGCTTAATTGCGCGTATGAATTGCTCGCGATTGCCACATCGAATGGCATCCAAACCACGGCAGGTTCTCTTGGTTACTCAAAGCAAACACGGGCAATGTTTCTGCCAATGGACCTCTGGGTTACCCGGTGGTCCATTGGCTGAAACATTGCTTGTGCACAGGCCATATATACAGAATTTGATAGCCTTACTATGGTCATATCGCGTAGATTAACGCGCATATCGACGTGCTATTTGTGCGCATTTCGGGACAGGACTTTTAGTTTTAACTGTACTCCCCTTGTCATTTTGAAAATTACAGGAGGGCCATTATGGTTCGTCTCAAATCACCACAGAAGGGCCATTTTGGGTTCACATAAAATGACCCCAGGAGGGTCATTTATGATTTACGGGGACCATTTTGTTTCAGCCTGATGGGAAGACAACTAATATCATTTTAAGGTACAGTATGTGGAGAGTCGATTGTAACTAAATCACCCATGGAGAGTCGATTGTAACTAAATCACCCGTGGAGTGGAGTTATCACCCAAACTTTAACTTTTAAATTTTATACATATGGACAAAAAAACACAAGCAATGTTTCAGGCAATGGACCTCCAGGTTTAACCCGGAGGTCCATTGGTGTTGAAACTTTGCCTGTGCTTGTTATGCTTTGCAACAGATTTGAAATTATTGTGTGGGTGGAATCCTCACCCTGCGGTTGATTTAGTGATAATACACTCTACATGTACTGTACATGGTTTGTGTAATTATGATGTACGTATCACGTAATGTATATTTGGAAAGTTATTTACTGTCTCTGGGTGACTGCGTTGACAACACACTACAAACTTCACAAATTGCGATTTTGTAACATGTACTTCCTTCAATCCACGAAAATTGCCATTTGAGACAGCCGATTTTGAGGTGCCTTTGACTGAATAAATGGGCCGCAGAAATCGGGGTTAGAATTTTGAACTCAGACAGGCGACTGCACCCGGGGCAATTGCCCGCCTCAAAATGACAAACGTGACTCCCACCCCCATAGTCACTCCTTTTATTATTATTTGTAGCTCCAGCCGAGAAATTTGAGTCTGTGCTTACGTTGATGCCACAGTCCACCGTGGTGTTGTAATACTGAAAACTCTTCCGACAATGCTTACAATTTCAGCATCACTTTAGAGCTGAAACAGTTAAATTGAAGAGTTTTCTTGATCAGTTAATCACATGGATTCACCTTGGTTAACCAATTAATCACTTGCCCTAATAGGTTGCTGAATAATTGTCGCACCGTTGATGATTTATATCATTAAACCTTTACCCAATGTAACGGACTAGCGCTATATACAAAAATCTCCATTTTTATTTTGTTAATTTATTATGTTTTCAATTTTTGTCTCAAAAACACCCCTTATGACCCCTCATTGGACTAAGCTCATTGAGCTCGTTCCAATGAGGAGCATAAGCTATGTGTTTGAGGCAAAATTAAACTTTTTTAATAATTCAGGAATTTATTTTGCAAGTATCATCTGGTACCTGAATTGGGTTAAGAATGATCATTTCCATCTACTGATACAGTGTAATGATCATGCAAGTGAACAAGTATGTCATCACGTAACTTACAAGCTTTATTCTGTCTCATATAATTGATGTAAGTCAGTGTGACACTGTTTGCATGTTTTGGAGTAAGTTTGTTCTTTTGTTTACACATACAGTAGAATCCTCTTAATTGAATATCCATTTTGCCAGTGAAAATTATTCATTCAACAGGAGTATACAATTAACAGGGATTTGGTCAGTTTCTTGTGTTCTGGGGGTAAACTGAGCATTTATTCTATTATATCTTGTTTGACAGAGCTCATAGAGCTCTGTGAAACAAGATATAATAGAACAAATGCCTGTATTGGATGTAGTGGAGCCAAAAAGGTTGATAAATAAGGGGAATTTGGTGCGTGTCACAGTAATTTTTTCGACATATTTACAAAAATGTATATACAATTAACAGGAGTTTACTCTACAACCCATATGCAATTAACAGATCAAATTTGTACTGAAGGTATGGTAAATGGTTTTGTGTTTGAAAATTATATTCAATTAACAGGGATATACATTTAAAAGATATCCAATTAAGTGGGCTCCACTGTACAATACAGTAGATAAGAAGTAATGATTAAACGATCAATTACCTTTTTAATCGATCAAGACGTTGATTATTGGTTGTAAAATTCCCCAATAAGTTTTATTGGGAACTCAAAACACGAAAATAGGAATATATATCAGGCTTTTGCCCTTATTTCCGGCTGCATTTGATAGTACACGTATTTCCTTACATTTGGGCAGAGTTTATTGATCCAAACTATGTTTTATCCTTTATTTATCGAGATTTGAACACTGGTGAAGTGTCAACAGTACTTAGATATCGTCCATGTCTCTGCACAACCTGGAGTTGCTGCCGAAATGAATATCGATGCAGAAATGGTAACTCCTAATAAAAAAAGACTCCCACACATTGATCATAATCGACCTTCTCAGCACGAATGTGATCATATTTTCGTTTCCACATCGATATTTGGGGTCACAATTCCATCTGTCAATCAGTGACATGGGGCACAGAGGCATGAACCAGGGTCTTCAGGGCTCTGAAATAGCAAATGGTGGCGAGGGATGGAGAGTGTAATTGAAACTGCGATTAGCCTTTTAGAGGATGATTTTAGGGTTTTTTAGAGGCGAGTGATCATCACATTGATATTTGTTTTGGCAGCAGTTCTGGCTTGCGCAAAAACATGGACGATTTCTAAGTACTGTTGATGCTTCATCCATGTTCAAATATCAATAAGTAAAGGATAAAACATAGTTTGGATCAATAAACTCTGCCCAAATGTAACAAAACATGTGTACCATCACATGCAGCTGGTAATAAGGGGCGAAGGCTTGATATATATTCCTATTTTCGTGTTTTGAGTTCCCAATAAAACATATTGGGGAATTTTACAACAGATTTGAATGGGAGGAAACTGAACCTAGGGGAATAGCCACTAAGTTCAGATCGCTGAACTACTATTGGGTGATTTGTTTATGGGGTATCTATGGAGCTCTATGCTGTAAATCATCAGACCCATCCAGCGTTATCTGTTAATAAAATCTTTCTAATTATCATACAAGCCTAACCTTGGCAGAGCATCCTGGAATCTAAATGAACCATCACTGTTTAGAAAGGATTTTGGACCCACTCCTCAAACAAACTGCACTCAATGACATCTTTGGGGCAATTTTCTCAATGTACAGTGCAAGGGAATTCAGTCATAGTGAGCCAGTGGTGATACTACCAATGCTAGGGTTCTGATGTTCGGCCACGTATATATAAACTGATGTGGAAGGTGCATGGTTTATCTGTAATACCTTCTTCGGAAATGGAAAAACCATTCATGGGCCTCTTTGAGAAGAAGAGGGAGATTTGAGCTTTTAACTCCTAATGTTTTTTTTTTACTAATTCGGCCTATAAAACATTTTTTGTTTCTGAGGCAATTTTTCCTCAATTTTAGGATGAGGGAGGGAGGCTTTTTTTGTTTGTTGTTTATTCACAAAACAGTTCTAAATAGGGCTGTCACGATTTTTTAATTTAGGAATTGATTAATCGTCGCAAATAATCGACGATTAATCGTACCTAAATCCCCCCTCCTCTCCCTCTCTTTGAAGTCGATAAAAATGAAGTTCAAGTCAGTTGACCTACCTCAAGGAAACAACAAAGACAATCCTTTTTAGGTGCATTCAAAGCTTTGATGTTCTGAACTTTTGAACTGTCAGTGTAATAATCAAGACCGGTCGGCAGTTGCGAACTTCGCAACTGCCGACCGGTCTTGATTATTACACTGACAGTTCAAAAGTTCAGAACATCAAAGCTTTGAAGAATGTACCTGAAAGACAAATGCTTCCAACAGCGTCTTGGGGTTTAACATCGATGTTCTTAACTCTTTACCTTTAGAAACAAAAGTTTTTTCATCAAATTTTCTTTTAATTATTAAACGTCTAAAACGGGATACAATTTACCGATTATTCGACAACGAAAAATACTAATCGATTTCGCCGTGACCGATCAACAGTCGATTAATCGTGACAGTCCTAGTTCTAAAGTGGTTGGAATCAGAAATTTAACTACTTACATTATTATGTGGCAATCCAATGTTTTCAGCAGTGAACATTTCCCATAATGTAGTTAAAATTTAACCAACTATATCTTGTTTGACACAGCTCTCTGAGCTCTGTCAAACAAGGTATAGTTGGTTAAATATTTGTCTACAGGTGCAAAATAGTGTCATAGAAAAGATTTCCAGGTGAAAAAATCGGGGCTGGGTGCAAAGTACTCCATACTTGTAGTACTTGAGTACCACATTTTTGACAAAGTACTCAATACTCGTACTTTTCTCATATACTTTCAAATACTCATACTCATTACTTTAGTTCTCCTGAGTACTTCATGAGTACATTGTACAGTGCGTGGAGAGTGGATTGTAACCAAATCACCCAGGGAGTGGAGCTGACACCCAAAGTATTATTTTCAAATTCTGTACATGTGGACAAAAACACAAGCAATGTTTCAGCCAATGGGCCTCCGGGTTGAACCCGGAGGTCCATTGGCTGGAACTTTGCCTGTGCTTCGTATGCTTTGCAACAAATTTGCAATTATCACTCGAGTGGAATCTCCACTCTGCGGGTGATTTTACACTCTCCACATACTGCAAGTATTTGAAATTTTTTCAGAATTATGCAATGTTCTACGAGCTACGTATACCTGTTTCAGTTCAACATGTCCCCTAGTTCCTTCATTGACGCAGAGCAGCATTGTTTATCAATATAATAGTTCAATGAACTGTGAGCTGTTAATCTCAAGTCTTGTTTTGATTTATCCTGGTTGGGGCTGGGGTAATATAATAAGCAATAAGTAATATAATATATTATTACCCTTTTAAAATTATACAAGCTTCCTGATTGGTCAGTGCAGCCAGTGTGCAGTACATATAACTCCAACAGGGTGTATGGGAATATCATGTGACATCTAAACGGGGTGTACAGACATTCTGTTGTACACTTCGCTGATTTCCCTTTACCTATCACCTCAAAACATTTTCGTCAGTAATAATAAACATTCAGACTCACACAAACAATATGAGAACAATATTGTTTCATGAGAATATTCCGAAAACTTGAAATAAAACGTGTATATACCCTCAACGTCTGATTTTACTGTCGAGAAGAGGGATTCTGTTGTGGTGTAATTTTTTCGTCTGCTTGTCAAAATGTCTCTTAAATGCTTTGCTTGTCATTCCGACAAAGAGATATTAATAAAAAATTCACCGATTGACATTTTCATGTTGTTTTAGGTTTCAATTATTCCTTTCCGAAGTTTTAGCGTTCTTGTTGAATAATAAAGAAACATGTTTCTTTGAGTTTCTCAATTTTTATGTGTACCCATACCATGTATGTAATATGTACACATAATGCCGGCATCCGGGGTGGCCCTCCGTCGTTCGTCCATCCTTTGTCTGTCCGGCCGTCTGTCCGGCATCCGTATCCATTTCTTTTGCATTCGATAACTTGAAAAATATTGCTTGGATTGCCATGTTACTTTATATTTGTGTTCAGGTTACTGATGTGCCGAGCTGTATAGCTTTTGGTGTAAATCTGATAATTTGATCCTGAGATATTAACCCTTTATCCTTCAAATTGAAAATTCCTCCAATCACTTTTTGAAAAATATTGCTTGGATTGTCATGTTACTTTATATATATCTTCAGGTTACTGAAGTTCTGAGCTGTATAGTTTTTGGTGTGAATCTGATAATTTGATCCTGAGATATTAACCCTTTATCCTTCGAATTGAGAATTCCTCCAATCCCTTTGGCATGAGATAACTCAAAAAAATATCAATCCGATTGTCATGTTACTTTATATATGTGTTCAGGTTACTGATGTGCCGAGCTGTATAGTGTTTTATGCCCCCAGGCAGCCCAATAAGATTGCGTCATATGGGAAATCAAGCAGAGGCGACACTTTGTTTGCATTGAATAAATAGACAATAACACTTTATGTTGAATGAGCTACAGTTAAAACTAGAAGTCCTGTCATGAAATGCGCACAAATAGCACGTCGACTTGCGCGTTAATCTACGCGTTATAACCATAGTAAGGCTATCAAATTATGTACATATGGCCTGTGCACAAGCAATGTTTCAGCCAATGGACCTCCGGGTAACCCGGAGGTCCATTGGCAGAAACATTGCCTGTGTTTGTTATGAGTAATCAGGAGAACCTGCCGTGCTTTGGATGTCATTCGATATGACAATTGCGCGTGATTCCTACGCGCAATTAAGCCTAGATAAGCGCACAATTCGTGACAGGACTTCTAGTTTTAACTGTATATAATATTATCTTTATTGTTTTCAGCTTGCACTATTTGAACAATTATGAAAGAATGAACATTAAACATCTGAAAACCAAAACTTGTAAATTTAAACCCAAGTATATAATTATATAGCCAATATACAATGCAAAGGTGGTGGAATAAGACGCCTACCCCCCCCCCCCCCCCCCCCCTCCAAAAAAAAAAAAAAAAAACACATTGAAAAAAGGGGATGGGGGAGGGAAACTTTTCTTTTTGATAAACTTTGTTGCTTCCTTCTCTCTTGAAGAGCAGATGGAAAGAGGGCTGTTTACCTATGAGCACGTGCGAAGATGGAATTCCCTATCTTTCCGACTTCTGATTGGATGGTATTGGTGATATTACATCACTTGCAGCCACCGAGCCTCTCCGGGATCACACGCAAACAGTCGAACCGAACTCAGGTAATTTAGTGTTGCTAAATATAGCATTTTCTTTGTTCATAAACAAAGAACTTGAAACCTGACGAGTGCTGCTTTTAGTTGTCAAATCTGTTCCTAGGAAGTGTACTGTTGAGAACAGAAGTAATTGCATCTAAGATGTATAACTTTGAACACATAACTCGACTGGGCTGTCTGTGAGCACAAAAGGTGATAGTTGTATCACTGCGTTGGTGTAAATCTGATAATTTGATCCTGTGATATTAACCCTTTATCCTTCAAATTGATAACTCCTCCAATCCATTTCTTCGGCATGCAATAACTCACAATATATTAATCCGATTATCAGGTTACTTTATATATGTATTCAGCTTTCTACTAGTTGTGCGTATGGATACACATCTGATAATTTAATCGGCCTATTTTTTTATCAAGGTTTTCGTCACTAGAATGCTGTTTGTGGATTATATAAATTATAATAAAACAAAACTTGACACACTGAAGGGACAGGGTGATAAATTTGTCACACAGTATTTCAGCCGAGTGTACGGGACTGTACTACCCTTCTGAGATTCGTATTTCCTTTGGCTTTCAGCCGAAGGAAATACAGATCTCAGAAGTGTAGTACAGTCCATTACACTCTGCTGAAACACTGTGTAACTAATAATATATTACAATTTTGAAAGTAATATAAAGTTATAATAATTAATTGAGATTTATTTTTATTACAAGTAATAACAATATAATATAACTAGCAGGGTTACCCGGTGTTGCTCGGGCTGAGGAGAGTATTAAAATTACCCCTAGTAGACCTCTTTGAAGACCTATATCGGTGAGAAAAAATTTGGTCATAACTGTTGGTGCTCCTCTACACCCCCACCCCCACCCCGGCACTTTTTTAAACCTCACCATTAGATTCCTGGTAAAAAATTACCCCTAGTAACCCCCTTTGAAGACCTATAGTTAAAACTAGAACTCCTGTCACGAATAGTGCACTTATCTAGGCTTAATTGTGCGCTGGAATTGCACGCAATTGCCATATCAAATGGCATCCAAAGCACGGCAGGTTCTCCTGGTTACTCATAGCAAACACATGCAATGTTTCTGCCAATGGACCTCCGGGTTACCCGGAGGTCCATTGGCTGAAACATTGCTTGTGCAAAGGCCATATGTACAGAATTTGACAGCTTTACTTAGGCCATAACGCGCATATCAACGTGCTATTTGTGCGCATTTCATGACAGGACTTCTAGTTTTAACTGTATATCGGTGAGAAAAAGTTTGGTCAAACTTTTGGTGCCCCTCTACACCCCCACTCTGGCTCTTTTTTAAACCTCACCATTAGATTCCTGATAAAAACATACCCCTAGTAGACCCCTTTGAAGACATATATATTGGTAAAAAAAATTTGGTTATAACTTTTGGTGCCCCCCTACACCCCTATCCCACACACTTTTTATGTGTACCCAAACTATGTATGGTACACATAATGCCGGCATCCGGGGTGGGCATGCATCGTTCGTCCGTCTGTCCGTCCAGCATCCGTATCTATTTCTTTGGCAATCGATAACTTGAAAAATATTGCTTGGGTTGTCTAGTTACTTTATATTTGTGTTCAGGTTACTGATGTGCCGAGCTGTATAGTTTTTGGTGTAAATCTGTAACTTATTTTGATCCTGAGATATAAACCCTTTATCCTTCAAATTGAAAATTCCTCCAATTCCTTTGGCATTCGATAACTTGAAAAATATTGCTTGGATTGTCAAGTTACTATATATTTGTGTTCATGTTACTGATGTGCCGAGCTGTATAGTTTTACCTATGAGGTGTAAATCTGATAATTTGATCTTGAGATATTAACCCTTTATCCTTCAAATTGAAAATTCCTCCAATCCCTTTGGCATGAGATAACTCAAAAAATATCAATCTGTTTGTCATGTTACTTCATATACAGTACTTGGAGAGTGGATTGTAACTAAATCACCCACAGAGTGGAGTTATCACCCAAGCTATAACTTTCAAATTTTGTACATAGCGAAAAAAACCACAAGCAATGTTTCAGCCAATGGACCTCCGGGTTATGCTTTGCAACAAATTTGCAATTATTGCTTGGGTGGAATTTCCACTCAGCATGTGATTTAGTGATAATACACTCTCCACATACTGTATGTATTCAGGTTACTGATGTGCCGAGCTGTATAGTTTTGGGTGTAAATCTGATAGTTTGATCCTGTGATATTAACCTTTTATCCTTCAAATTGAGAACTCCTCCAATCCATTTCTTCGGCATGCGATAACTCAAAAAATATTAATCCGATTATCAGGTTACTTTATATATGTATTTAGGTTACTGATGTGCTGTGCTGTATAGTTTTTTATGTAAATCTAATAATTTGATCTGGAGATATTAACCCTTTATCCATCAAATTATGCACTCCTCCAATCCATTTCTATATGTACGCATACCATGTATGGTGTACATAATGTCGGCATGCAGGGTGGCCCTCCGTCATACAGCTTTCTACTAGTTGCGTGTATTGGTACACATCTGACGATTTCATTGGCCTATTTTTTAAACCTGGCAGTGACCTCTGCCATAAAAAAGTACTCCTAGTAGACCCATTTTGGGCAGTCGGGGTGGCCCCATATTCATTTCTATAGCGGACAGACAGACATACATACAGACATTCTAAAATATAGTGTAGAGAAAGAAGAAAGATAGTCTGAAAAATAACTGAGTAAAATTTATTACTTTTTTTTGTGAAAGGATGGATAGGGAAATAAAACAACACCGAACACTGATTGTGATAAGGACTGCACTGATATTTATTAAATTATTAATAGGAGCCTCCATAGGCTCATAGAACAGTGTAGCCGATAATTACAAAGTTACAAGCAATAATAATAATAAAGCTCCTTAAAATAGTTGTGCCAAAACACGACCAAACCAGATGAATATGCATTGAAGGAGTGAATGGATGAACAATCTCCCATACCCATAAAACTGATTGGGAGAGAACCACATGGGTAGGAAATGGGTGGGAGGGAAATTGTTTGAAAAAGCAGCATACACACAGGTAAACGTGGTGAATAAGTTGGATAAAGATCTGGACGAGGCTAAAGTGTTAAAGGATTACGTGATAAAAATTAGGTCCAATTACTACAGTAGAATCCTCTTAATTGAATATCCATTTTGCCAGTGAAAATTATTCAATTAACAGGAGTATACAATTAATGGGGATTTGGTCAGTTTCCTGTGTTCTGGAGGTAAACTGAGCATTTATTCTATTATATCTTGTTTGACAGAGCTCATAGAGCTCTGTCAAACAAGATATAATAGAATAAATGTCTGTATTGGATGTAGTGAGGCCACAAAGGTTGATAAATAAGGGGAATTTGGTGTGTGCCACAGTAAGTTTTTCGACATATTACAAAAATTTATATACAATTAAAAGGAGTTCACTCTACAACCCATATGCAATTAACAGGTCAAATTTGTACTGAAGGTATGCTAAATTGTTTTGTGTTTTAAAATTATATTCAATTAACAGGGATATACAATTAAGAGATATCCAATTAAGTGGGCTCCACTGTACTACTTTTTCCATAGGGTTAATCACCCTAGAGAGAAAGAATGCGCAATAATCTATTTTCAGTTCATTTGAAAGGCAAAACCAAATGATAACATACTGACATTCCAACAGAGCCAAACCTGTGCCAGCCAAAATAACATCGATTAGTTTAGTATGGAAAAGAATATCAGACTAGAATAACCAAGTGGGAGAACATTCACGAAAATGTCATTCACGTCATTGAGTTGTGTGTGCACCGAATAGATTGCCACAACAAGGCTCACACAACAAAATAACACAACAAAATAACAGATAACCCATTCATACCATTCACAAAAGCGGCAAAAACAAGTTTCTGCCTTGGATTATTACAATTGAGATACGGGAAATGTTTAATATGTCTTGAACAAATCATTAAATAAAGTTGTAATATATTTGAAAATGAAATAAACACAGTAATTTATTTATTTATTAGGGTTTAGCGACACATTAACAGCCAGGGTTATATCATGTCGGTGACAGTTTTATGGGTGGAGGAAGCCTGAGTACCCGGAGAGAACCACCAAGCAACGACGAGCAGCTGTCCGCTCTCCAACATCGTAACTCTGAACTCTGCACTGCGGCACAGACGGGGTTAGATTGGTTGAAGACATGCGCTCCATCGACATGCTGTACGCCTTAGTACACAGCATCATCGTGCCCCCATGTAGGCAATCGGGGTTAAGTGCCTTGCCCCAAGACACAATGCGGGGACACGAACCAGTCGCTGATATTGTCGCCCATCCAACTACTAACTGTGCTCAACGTTGCTTAACATTGGTAATCTGACAAGAACCGGTTACCGCGACACAACCGCACCTCCATAAACACAGTTAATTTAAATAAACAAAATTCAAAGTTAACTTTGAAATCATTCAGTGTGTATTTTTCCTTTGATGATAAAGCCAGCCAATGGAATCAAATGATGTCAGTAAGACTAACAAGGGAATAAGTTGATTTCTTAATTTTATGACTTTGACACTTGTCTTTATATACTACTCAAAGTTTGCTAAGCACCAAATATTTGACACATCATTGTGAAATTTGCTTGTGATATATTTGCGATATTTTTGGTGGATATGATTGAGGAATGTATTGAGATGGTCCCCAGTGTTTACATTAGCTCTCTTGTCAGGCAGACTTTTCATGATAGTTATGGAAAGCATATACCCCTTAATTTTCATGATGTTTTCGTGTATTGTCTACATGTACATAACATGCGTAGGGTATTCAGTCTTCATTTCAACACAAACCCTTGTGATTTAATGGTTGAATATGACAAATGCAAATGTAAGAAGACATTTGTCTGAAGCAGAAATGCGGTGGGCTGTAGGGATGGTGGAGCAGGGGGCTACCCATCGTCAGGTTGGTGAAGCCCTTGGTGAGCATTATACGGTGATCACCAGAGCCCGGGCAAGATTTCAGCAGTATGGCACATCAGTAAGACGGCATGGTGGTGGCAGAGACCGGGCAACATCTGCTGCTGAAGACCGGTTTTTGATCATTCAGGCCCGTAGGACCCGCTTTGCCACAGCAACCCAGCTTCGCAGTGACCTTCAGAGTGCATCCAGGGTAAATGTTTCGACGCAGACTCTCCGGGCAAGGTTGCACGAATGTGGTCTCCGATCGAGAAGACGATGTATTCGCATTCCGCTGTCCCAGAACCACTCGCCAAGCACAATATGAATGGGCCATGGACCACATTGGATGGACCAGAGAAGATTGACGACCTGTCCTTTTTACAGGTGAGTCAAGGTACTGCATAGACCACACAGAGAGGCGTTCTAGGGTAAGGAGAAGACCAGGAGAGAGTTTCCATGCAGCCAATATTGCTGATCATGTCCGCTATGGTGGAGGGCCAATCATGGTCTGGGGCTGCATCAGCAGGGAAGGACGTACAGAGCTCTGTGTCCTTGAACATGGTACATTGACTGCACAGCGGTATATTGATGGGATCCTGGATGTCCACATCAGATTGTATGCAGGTGCAGTGGGTGATAGATTCATTCTGATGGACGATAATGCCCGTCCTCATGTTGCCCATGCTGTCAGGGAGTACCAACAGAGGGAGGGAACTGAGTGTATGGACTGGCCAGGAAGATCCCCTGACATCAATTCAATCGAACATGTCTGGAATGAGTTGCAGCTTGCAATTTCAGCCTGTCCAGTCCAGCCAAGAAGTGACCAGGAGCTTGGTTCCATGCTGGTCCAAGAATGGAACACCATCCCACAAAGGACCACCAGGAACATGATTGGGAGCATGAGAAGGTGTTGTCAAGCTGTAATTAACAGTAAATGGTCTCATACTTGATATTGAAGCCATACCAGTCCACTCCGTCAACTTTTTCGCAAATTGAAAAATTTCCTCTTTTACCAATAATATCCATTTTCCATGGTTATCATATTCAAAAGCTAAAAACTAATGTCAAACACAAATAAAATCTTAATTTCTGTACTTAAATCATTAAAGATATAATTAAATAAAAAATATATACACTTTTCATGACAATATTTAAACTAAAACGTAAAACAGATAGTTGGATATACTTGGTGCTTAGCAAACTTTGAGTAGTATATTTAATCCTATTGTTCTCTCCAACCAACTGATTTAATAGGTATGACCTGTCTGCTGACCTGTCTGCTGACCTATTAAACATTGGACAGAGGTTGCATGAGGAGATTAACAAAACTGTAACACAAAATACCTATGTGATTAGTACAGTGTCAACTGAAAAAGGTTGTAACATAAATGTGGGTTAATGTCGAGATTCCTGGTATCATTTTTACCTGTGTCGCCAGCGGCAGAGCAGGTCTAGTAACCGCTCGACTCCGTCCGTCCGTCCGTATCGTCTATCTAATTTTCAGATCTGCCGTGCACGGCGTGCAGCCACTTCCTGTTTGCCGATCAATTGCACGCAGCGATGCAGGTCCAGACCCGGTATTGGTCTTGGCTTGTTTTATAAGACTAGATATGTTGCCCTTCAAGCAATGATCCAAGGAACTGTTTGTATCAGGAAAAATATAAATATTAATTAATGTAACAAAAATGATATAATTTGCTTGTATTTCTATCCATTCTATACTTTTAAAACATCTGTGGTTAACCCTTTTTCTCCACACCTTATAAAATTAGTTGTATATTTCTCTACAACTTTAGCCTCTGTTTTCAATAAAACCATGTCCAGTACATAGATAGTGTATTATCACTAAATGATAAATCACCTGCAGAGTGGAGATTCCACCCAAGCAATAATTGCAAATTTGTTGCAAAGCATAACCAGCACAAGCAAAGTTTCAGCCAATGAACCTCCGGGTTAAACCCGGAGGTCCATTAGCTGAAACATTGCTTGTGGTTTTTTGTCGATATGTACAAAATTTGAAAGTTATAGCTTGGGTGATAACTCCACTCTGCGGGTGATTTAGTTACAATCCACTCTCCACGTACTGTAAATAAGGATGTCATTTGAACTGGCTCAGTAACCCTGTTTCAATGACACCCATATTTTCATGATTTCTTTGAAATAGTTATAGGCTATGTAAATCTTATTTCAGCAAATGTTCTGTTTTTTCTTGGCTGATAAGTTAAAGGTTTAAGGAATCAGTGTGGGAGACAGTCCCCTTATAGTATTGGAACTCTCAGAGAATTGAAGACTACATATCAAGCAGAAGCTTTTGTTGTCATTTTATGCATGTCGTGATCTGCATTATGGGAACAAATTGCTGCATGAAATTTGAGTAGTTGACAAATGTAACTAGATGGTGTACTTTCCTTTTTGGTTAGTGCAGGATACAGACTTGGATAAAAAGGCTTCACGCATGTGTGTGATTTAAAATGATAAAACAGTATTTAATTTCCTTCTGAAGACTCACATGTGAAACTACTTCAATATTTCAAACAAGATACTTCACCCAACATGATGTATAAAGGGTAGTGTTCTGATCACATCATTGTCACATGATTGAAAAACCACTTGGACCCAAATCAAAATTCCAAAACCTTCATGCACATCTACAGATGCTATCTGAACATGTTAACATGGTTTAAACGTTTCGAATTCAATACCCTAAGAGCCTTTGAGCGGACAAAGATTTTCTGAGGGTAAAAGTGGTTCCACTGGAACCACTTGGACCCAAATGAAAATTCCAAAACCTTCATGCACATCTACAGATGCTATATGAACATGTTAACATGGTTTAAACGTTTCAAATTCAATACCCTAAGAGCCTTTGAGCGGACAAAGATTTTCTAAGGATAAAAGTGGTTCCACTGGAACCACTTGGACCCAAATCAAAATTCCGAAACCTTCATGCACATCTACAGATCCTATCTGAACATGTTAACATGGTTTAAACGTTTCGAATTCAATACCCTAAGAACCTTTGAGCGGACAAAGATTTTCTAAGGATAAAAGTGGTTCCACTGGAACCACCTGGAACCAAATCAAAATTCCGAAACCTTCATGCACATCTACAGATGCTATCTGAACATGTTAACATGGTTTAAATGTTTCGAATTCAATACCCTAAGAGCCTTTGAGCGGACAAAGATTTTCTAAGGATAAAAGTGGTTCCACTGGAACCACTTGGACCCAAATCAAAATTCCAAAACCTTCATGCACATCTACAGATGCTATCTGAACATGTTAACATGGTTTAAATGTTTCAGATTGAATACCCTACGAGCCTTTTAGCGGACAAAGATTTTCTGAGGGTAAAAGTGTTTCCACTGGAACCACTTGGACCCAAATCAAAATTCCAAAACCTTCATGCACATCTACAGATGCTATCTGAACATGTTAACATGGTTTAAATGTTTCAAATTCAATACCCTACGAGCCTTTGAGTCGACAAAGATTTTCTAAGGATAAAAGTGGTTCCACTGGAACCACCTGGAACCAAATCAAAATTCCGAAACCTTCATGCACATCTACAGATGCTTTCTGAACATGTTAACATGGTTTAAACGTTTCGAATTCAATACCCTAAGAGCCTTTGAGCGGACAAAGATTTTCTGAGGGTAAAAGTGGTTCCACTGGAACCACTTGGACCCAAATCAAAATTGTGAAACCCTCATGCACATCTACAGATGCTATCTGAACATGTTGACATGGTTTAAACGTTTTGAATTTAATACCCTAAGAGCCTTTGAGCGGACAAAGATTTTCTAAGGATAAAAGTGGTTCCACTGGAACCACTTGGACCCAAATCAAAATTCCGAAACCTTCATGCACATCTACAGATGCTATCTGAACATGTTAACATGGTTTAAACGTTTCGAATTCAATACCCTAAGAACCTTTGAGCGGACAAAGATTTTCTAAGGATAAAAGTGGTTCCACTGGAACCACCTGGAACCAAATCAAAATTCCGAAACCTTCATGCACATCTACAGATGCTATCTGAACATGTTAACATGGTTTAAACGTTTCCAATTCAATACCCTACGAGCCTTTGTGTGGACAAAGATTTTCTAAGGATAAAAGTGGTTCCACTGGAACCACTTGGACCCAAATGAAAATTGTGAAACCCTCATGCACATCTACAGATGCTATCTGAACATGTTGACATGGTTTAAACGTTTCGAATTTAATACCCTAAGAGCCTTTGAGCGGACAAAGATTTTCTAAGGATAAAAGTGGTTCCACTGGAACCACTTGGACCCAAATCAAAATTCCGAAACCTTCATGCACATCTACAGATGCTATCTGAACATGTTAACATGGTTTAAACGTTTCGAATTCAATACCCTAAGAACCTTTGAGCGGACAAAGATTTTCTAAGGATAAAAGTGGTTCCACTGGAACCACCTGGAACCAAATCAAAATTCCGAAACCTTCATGCACATCTACAGATGCTATCTGAACATGTTAACATGGTTTAAACGTTTCCAATTCAATACCCTACGAGCCTTTGTGTGGACAAAGATTTTCTAAGGATAAAAGTGGTTCCACTGGAACCACCTGGAACCAAATAAAAATTCCGAAGCCTTCATGCACATCTACAGATGCAATCTGAACATGTTAACATGGTTTAAATGTTTCGAATTCAATACCCTAAGAGCCTTTGAGCGGACAAAGATTTTCTGAGGGTAAAAGTGGTTCCACTGGAACCACTTGGACCCAAATGAAAATTCCAAAACCTTCATGCACATCTACAGATGCTATCTGAACATGTTAACATGGTTTAAACATTTCGAATTCAATACCCTAAGAGCCTTTAAGCGGACAAAGATTTTGTAAGGATAAAAGTGGTTCCACTGGAACCACTTGGACCCAAATCAAAATTCCAAAACCTTCATGCACATCTACAGATGCTATCTGAACATGTTAACATGGTTTAAACGTTTCGAATTCAATACCCTAAGAACCTTTGAGCAGACAAAGATTTTCTAAGGATAAAAGTGGTTCCACTGGAACCACCTGGAACAAAATCAAAATTCCGAAACCTTCATGCACATCTACAGATGCTATCTGAACATGTTAACATGGTTTATATGTTTCGAATTCAATACCCTAAGAGCCTTTGAGCGGACAAAGATTTTCTGAGGGTAAAAGTGGTTCCACTGGAACCACTTGGACCCAAATCAAAATTCCGAAACCTTCATGCACATCTACAGATGCTATCTGAACATGTTAACATGGTTTAAAAGTTTCGAATTCAATACCCTAAGAGCCTTTGAGCGGACAAAGATTTTCTAAGGATAAAAGTGGTTCCACTGGAACCACTTGGACCCAAATCAAAATTCCGAAACCTTCATGCACATCTACAGATGCTATCTGAACATGTTAACATGGTTTAAACGTATCGAATTCAATACCCTAAGAACCTTTGAGCGGACAAAGATTTTCTAAGGATAAAAAGGGTTTCACTGGAACCACTTGGAACCAAATCAAAATCCCGAAACCTTCATGCACATGTACTGGTGATACCTGAACACATTAGCATAGTTTAAACATTAATGCAAGTGAATGTAACACCGGACGGATGTACGGACGGACGGACGTACGTAAGGACGGAGATAACGACAATATCCCCGACAATACCCTAAGATGCTATCTGAACATGTTAACATGGTTTAAATGTTTCAAATTGAATACCCTACGAGCCTTTTAGCGGACAAAGATTTTCTGAGGGTAAAAGTGTTTCCACTGGAACCACTTGGACCCAAATCAAAATTCCAAAACCTTCATGCACATCTACAGATGCTATCTGAACATGTTAACATGGTTTAAATGTTTCAAATTCAATACCCTACGAGCCTTTGAGTCGACAAAGATTTTCTAAGGATAAAAGTGGTTCCACTGGAATCACCTGGAACCAAATCAAAATTCTGAAACCTTCATGCACATCTACATATGCTATCTGAACATGTTAACATGGTTTAAACGTTTCGAATTCAATACCCTAAGAGCCTTTGAGCGGACAAAGATTTTCTGAGGGTAAAAGTGGTTCCACTGGAACCACTTGGACCCAAATCAAAATTGTGAAACCCTCATGCACATCTACAGATGCTATCTGAACATGTTAACATGGTTTAAACGTTTCGAATTTAATACCCTAAGAGCCTTTGAGCGGACAAAGATTTTCTAAGGATAAAAGTGGTTCCACTGGAACCACCTGGAAGCAAATCAAAATTCCGCAACCTTCATGCACATCTACAGATGCTCTCTGAACATGTTAACATGGTTTAAACGTTTCGAATTCAATACCCTAAGAGCCTTTGAGCGGACAAAGACTTTCTAAGGATAAAAGTGGTTCCACTGGAACCACTTGGACCCAAAATTCCAAAACCTTCATGCACATCTACAGATGCTATCTGAACATGTTAACATGGTTTAAACGTTTCGAATTCAATACCCTAAGAACCTTTGAGCGGACAAAGATTTTCTAAGGATAAAAGTGGTTCCACTGGAACCACCTGGAAGCAAATCAAAATTCCGCAACCTTCATGCACATCTACAGATGCTCTCTGAACATGTTAACATGGTTTAAACGTTTCGAATTCAATACCCTAAGAGCCTTTGAGCGGACAAAGACTTTCTAAGGATAAAAGTGGTTCCACTGGAACCACTTGGACCCAAATCAAAATTCCAAAACCTTCATGCACATCTACAGATGCTATCTGAACATGTTAACATGGTTTAAACGTTTCAAATTCAATACCCTACGAGCCTTTGTGTGGACCAAGATTTTCTAAGGATAAAAGTGGTTCCACTGGAACCACCTGGAACCAAATAAAAATTCCGAAACCTTCATGCACATCTACAGATGCTATCTGAACATGTTAACATGGTTTAAACGTTTCGAATTCAATACCCTAAGAGCCTTTGAGCGGACAAAGATTTTCTGAGGGTAAAAGTGGTTCCACTGGAACCACTTGGACCCAAATCAAAATTCCGAAACCTTCATGCACATCTACAGATGCTATCTGAGCATGTTAACATGGTTTAAACGTTTCGAATTCAATACCCTAAGAACCTTTGAGCGGACAAAGATTTTCTAAGGATAAAAGTGGTTCCACTGGAACCACCTGGAACAAAATCAAAATTCCGAAACCTTCATGCACATCTACAGATGCTATCTGAACATTGTTAACATGGTTTAAATGTTTCGAATTCAATACCCTAAGAGCCTTTGAGCGGACAAAGATTTTCTGAGGGTAAAAGTGGTTCCACTGGAACCACTTGGACCCAAATCAAAATTCCGAAACCTTCATGCACATCTACTGATGCTATCTGAACATGTTAACATGGTTTAAAAGTTTCGAATTCAATACCCTAAGAGCCTTTGAGCGGACAAAGATTTTCTAAGGATAAAAGTGGTTCCACTGGAACCACTTGGACCCAAATCAAAATTCTGAAACCTTCATGCACATCTACAGATGCTATCTGAACATGTTAACATGGTTTAAACGTATCGAATTCAATACCCTAAGAACCTTTGAGCGGACAAAGATTTTCTAAGGATAAAAATGGTTCCAGTGGAACCACTTGGAACCAAATCAAAATCCCGAAACCTTCATGCACATGTACTGGTGATACCTGAACACATTAGCATAGTTTAAACATTAATGCAAGTGAATGTAACACCGGACGGACGTACGGACGTACGTACGTACGGACGGAGATAACGACAATATCCCCGACGAAAGCGGGGATAATAAAAGTAATATTTATTACATTTTTAACCCTTTACCTAACATGAAAAGCAGACGACACTTGCAAATTAAAATTCTTGAATAACTAATTTTTTTCATTTTTTGTCTCAAAAACATAGGTTATGACCCCTCATTGGAATGTACTCGATGAGCTCGTTCCAAAGAGGAGTCGTAACCTATGTTTTTGAGACCAAAAGTGAAAAATTAATGAAAATTAATTGGCGATTTTTAGCTTAACTTGACATCACGCATGTGGCAGTCTGTGAGACTGTTCACATTTTCCTTTAGCACAGGCTGCACCCCGTAGTTCTTGTCTGATCATCACGAACTTTCATATGCAGGTTTGGGGTCATGTCTTGATGAGAATGTCCCCTTTTGGTCGCGATCGTTCAACTGGTATGGCTGCCCGAGCCCAAAACCATTAGCACCATCTACAGGTTGTATTTATGAAGGGATTTCATTGTAATTTGGTAGGATGCCTCAGTATTATGTCTAGGTGAGAACGTCCCCTTTTGGTCATGATCTGTCAACCGTGATGGCTGCCCAAGCCTGAAAACCAAAAACTTTTAGCACAGTCTTCAGGTCATATTTAATATGGAGGGATTTCATTGTAACTTGGTAGGATGACTCCGTATGATGTCTGGATGAGAACTTCCCCATTTGGTCGCGATCTGTCAACCGTGGTGACTGCCCAAGCTCCAAACCCGAAGACCTTTAGCACAGTCTACAGGTCATATTTATGGAGTGATTGCATTGTAACTTAGTAGGTTGACTTCATATAATGTCTAAATGAGAACGTCCCCTTTTGGATGCGATTGGGCAATTGTGGCGGCTACAGGGACCCGAAGCCCAAAAACCTTTAGCACAGTCCACAGGTCATATTTAAGAAGGGATTTCATTGTAACCTGGTAGAGTGACTCCAAATAATGTCTAGATGAGAACATCCCCTTTTGGTCGCGATCATTCAACCTTGATGGCTGTCCGAGCCCAAAAACCTTTAGCATAGTCTATAGGTCGTATTTATGGATGGATTTTATTGTAACTTGTTAGGTTGACTCCATATAATGCCTAGATGATGACCTCCCCTTTTGGTCATGATTGGTCAACTGTGAAGGCTATAGGGGCCCAAAGCCCGAAAACCTTGAGCACAGTCTACAGGTCATATTTATGAAGGGATTTCATTGTAACTTCGTATGATCACTCCAGATGAGAACATCCCCTTTTTGTCGCGATCATTCAACCATGGTGGCTGCCCAAGCCCAAAACCCGAAACACTTTAGTACAGACTACAGGTCGTATTTGTGAAGGGATTTCATTGTAACTTGGTAGAATGTCTCAGTATAATGCCGAGATGAGGATGTCCCCTTTTAGTTGCAACCGGTCAACTGTGATGGCTACACAGGCCTAAAGCCTGAAAACCTTTAACAGTCTACAGGCCATATTTATGAAGGGATTTTAATGTAACTTGATAGGATGACTCGTTTTGGAATAACTTCACCGTAACTTGGTAACTTTCATTTACATACGTTAACTGTTAGGGGAGGGCCACATACATTAACTGTGAGGTCCACATTAACCCACCCCTCAGTTCTTTAGTACAGTGTACACCTCATATTATTTTTATTAAAAACATAGCATACTGGGAACAGAAATGAACATATTCCCAATTATCACAATTCTTGTCTTATTTCATAATCCTTTCATAAACATTGAACATTATCCTTTTCATCAAACACAACACACAGACAAGTTAAGCTACAGAGTCATTGTGAATAGCGTTGGCCAGTTTTGGCTGTTACATTGGGTAAAGGGTTAAAAGTAACTGTAATATAACAAAAAAAAATAAAAAATAATAGTAATATACAGTGGAGCCCACTTAATTGGATATCTCTTAATTGTATATCCCTGTTAATTGAATATAATTTCCAAACTCAAATCCTTTTACCATACCTCCAGTACAAATTTGACCTGTTAATTGAATATAGGTTATAGAGTTAACTCCTGTTAATTGAATAAAAAATCTTGTAGCATGTTGAGAAATTACCCTGACTCTCCCCAGTTTCCCTTTGGTTATATGCTTATTTGGCCTCAGTACATCCAATACAGACATTTAATCTATTACATCTTGTTTGACAGAGCTCATGGAGATGCAGGCTGCAAGCCAAGAGGTCCTCTGTTCGAATCCCACCTGTGGCAACTGTGTTGTGTCCATGGACAAGTCACTTAATCCCAATTGCCAACGTGGGGACACAGTGGCGTTGTGTAATAAGGCTTAATGCTCATTGATGGAGAACTTGTCTTCAACCAATGCTACCCTGCTTGTGTAGAGTTAGTATGTTGGGGAGCCTGACAGTTGTTTGCTGCTGCTTGGTAGTTGTCTCTGGGTACTCTGGTGGCTTCCTACGCCTGTAAAACCCTGGCCGTTGAAAGTGTTGGTGTTGTTAAATCTCGATAATAAAAAAAAATTAGTATGAGAAATAAATACAGGTTGTAATTTTAATTTTTGGGGAGTCTGACAGTTGCTTGCCTTTGCTCGGTTTTTCTCTCTGGGTACTCTGGCTTACTCCACCCATAAAACTGTCCAACACGAGGTGACCCTGACTGTCGAAAGTGTCACTAAACCCCGATAAATAAATAAATTTATTTATTGAAAAAAAAAATGCTGAGCTCGAAGTGTTTTGTTTGCAGGTAAATTTTGATCAATGGGGTTTCTTCTTCTCTCTTGTTTGTCACATCCTGGTAGAATCCATATTTCCCATGCCAGAAAGGAGCCGGAGTGAACAGAGGCCGAAGTGACCAGATCAAGACTGTCATCTACACAGGGTTCCCACACCTCCTTGAATCTCAAAACACCCACCCAAGGACCTGGAAGCTCCTTGAATATTGAAGGCCATCCTGGAAACTCCTGGAAATGGAGTCGGCTGTGCATGGACAGTGTGGTATTTCAAAATACTGTACATCTGATGTCCATTCTTTTACCTTTTTACCTAGTAGCAGACGACACTTGTGAAAAAATTACTGTGCATTTGAACATTTTGAAATTTAGGGCTGCACGCTATATCGATAAACCAACATATACCGGTATTCAAACAAATATCGATTGAATACCGGTGTAATTACAAAAGTATCGGTTTATCGTCATTATTCATTTACCCACAATTTAATTTTCAAGATGTCTTGAGTATTTTAACTGTAGCCCCGAATGAATAATATTATCCTTTATCCAAGGAATCGTCTGTTTGTGCCCTCGTAATATACATATTCAGCAGTTGAAAAAATAATTTTCAAAAATTTCACAAAACTATATCATGTGACCCCTCATTGGAACGAGCTTGTTCCAATGAAGGGTCACATGGTATAGTTTTGTTGAAGAAAATCTGATAAATTAATTTTGAAAATAATAAATATTAATATCATCTGCATTATGTAAATTTTTTTCAAACCGCATCATCAATGTATGCTAATTCGTTCCGACTGTGATGCCTAGAGTCTTGATTGTGGTACTTGTGTTCATATATCTGAACAGTTTTCGATATACCGGTATACCGCAGTATTTTTTTGAATACCGACACCGGTATTCAGTTTTGAATATCGTGCAGCCCTACATCATGCACTGAAATAAATAGACTATAGGGAATAATGTTCATGCTTTGATTATGTGACATAAATCTTGTGATTCCTTTGGTCCTTTCCGACAAAGCAACACACGTGTTCTCAAAAGGAATGGTTTCGCGTGCCAATGGCACGCAGGGACGGTATGGGGGACAATCCCCTTTCGACCCTCATTGACTGTAGGTGATTCACTCTCACATGTCTAGGCGTGTTGAAGGAGGAACTGCTTCAGGTACTTGGCCGGTGTCACCAGTTGCGTCGTGATGGTTTCTTGGCTGATGTCGGTTGGACCCTCGGGTGAGGACCAGTGTGAGAGGTTGGGTCTTCTCACAAAGGTACTACCTCTCCTCGAGGGTGCAGTCGATCTGGATTTTCGGGCAAGTATAGTCTGCCGCTTCGAGGATGATTATGAGTGATGGCCATCACTGGCAAGTATAATCTGCCTCCGGCTGTCTCTGTTTGGTTGGACTCTTTAAAGGAAAACAACAACGACCCCTTTCGGGGACCACCAAGAAGAAGAAGACCCGAACTTCCCTGGTTCGGGGGCAGGCCTGCATTGTAATCCTATTGGGTTGGGACAAGAAGATGTGCAATGCACGTGTTCTCCAAAACGCACAGACATTTTGACAGTGTCATAGGTTTCCTAACTCTTTGAAGTTGATCGACAAAACAGTACTCCATGATGTAGGACAGGTATAAAGCTAACATTTAATGACATTCAAGCCAAGCCTGAAAATTATTTTCACTGTTCTACCAGACAAAATGTCAGATGCCAAATGTATCATGTCTGTCATTTAAGAATGACATCTGACATATTACAAAATGGAGTTTGAGTATTCAAAATAATGTGTTTTGGGTATACATGTACCTTACAAATCTTAAAACTGCTCAAAATTCATCCAATCATACCTTGTTTGGCAGGGCTGAATGAGCCCTGCCAAACAAGGTATGATTGGTTTCATTCTGAATTGGAACTGAATTACCCTTCAGACATAATTTAGATACAGGTATGGCTATGTCAGGTCATTTTTTTTCACATGCTGTTAATACTGATGAGCTGTACAGTCACTTTCTTCACACTTCCCAACTTGCCAGGACCAGAAATCACAATAATCATTAATTTTAGGCTTACTAGTTATGTACATGATTTCCAGCATGCATGATGTTCTGATCACTGAACTTCATTAATAATCTTGGCATCAGACATTTTGACTGATGATTTTAAACCTCAGTCTGACATTGGCCTTTTTGTACCTGACATTGTCCTTGTCTGATCACTTATTTTCTGGTATGATGACATTGTGTCTACAGTGCATTGGTTTTCTGTTAGTACTGTCAACAAAATATATCCCCCATGATGAATTTCTTAGTGGTTCAACGTGGATTGTTCCCGACTTCAATTTTAATCAAAACCTCTTATTATCGGACGTAAATATCAAGCCTGGTTAGTCCTCGGATGGGTGACCATCCGAGCAATTGATTCAGACTCCCGCATTTTGTCCTTGGGCAAGGCACTTAACCCCGATTGTCCACATGTGGGCACGATGACGCCGTGTACTAAGGTGTACTGCACGTCGATAGTGTGCATGTCTTCAACCAATCTAACCCTGTCTGTGCTGCAGTGCGGAGTTACATTGTTGGGGAGCTGGTAGCTGCTTGGTGATTCCCTCTGGGTACTCCGGCTTCCGCCACCCATAAACTGTCACTGTCATGATTAGCCATTGTACATAAGTATGTGACCTTAAACACCAATAAATAAATTAAAAAAATTATCGGACGTAATATCGGGAGAATGGTTATCTGGGTGATGGCTTTTGTAACTGGTTGAGTTTCTTTGCAACAGGATGCAAACCAGATATCCGGCTATCCGTGGCAAAAACATGAATATTCATGTGAATGGTTATCTAAATTTTGAGGGTTATCCAAAATGTTTTGGCAGAAACGTTTTGGGGTTGTCTAAATTTTCAATTTGTGCATCCCTGTACATATATATTACATTGCAGCTTTTTTGGCATCATTGTCGAAAGTTTTATCATAAAAGAATTCATGGTTCTGATGTTCTGGAAGAGTTAAGTACAGTGTCTACAAAAGCTGCAATCTATTTGGATTTGTCTGTCCATTTTCTCAGATCTTTAAAATTCCCTCAAATTAGCATTTGTAAACTCTGTGCCCATATAATTCTAATTGTACACAAATTCTACATTGTGTTCAAAAACATTTTTGCTTAATAATCCATTGTTTGTGTAATGTTTTGGAAATCACATAGTATAGATTTAACCCTTGGAACCCTCGTTTCCTGGAATGGTATTGCCTTTGTGTACACTTACAGAGAGATGGGTCAGTCCAATATCAATATAGAGCAGGGTGTGCACATCCTTGAAAAGTCCTTGAATTTCAATCTTACTCCTTGAATTTTGAAAATTCAGAAAATGTACTTGAAAAGTACTTGAAAATCCATCAGACTCCTTGAATTTTGCCCTATATCATTTTTACCTGTGTAATAGTGGACAATTGAAATATCTCTTTTGCACTTGTTTTACTTGAATAACGAACAAAACTAATATAAATAATGGATAATGGATAAATGAGGAATTGAAGTTCAGGCATTATTTAACTGGGTGCCATTCTGTAGGTACCATAATTTTGTAGCCGAGCATTTTAGAAGCACCGTTTTCCTGAAATTTAGAAGGACGAGGTAGAAGACATTTTTAACCCTTTACCCAGTGTAACGGCCAAAACCGGCCACTGCTATTCTCAAAAATGGCCAATTAATTTCAATTATTTTTTTCATTTTTGTTACAAAAACATAGGTTATGATTCCTCATTGGAACGAGCTCATTGAGCTCATTCCAATGAGAGGTCATAACCTATGTTTTTGAGACAAAAATTAGTTATTCAAGAATTTCTTTTGCAAGTGTCGTCTGCTTTTCATGCAAGGTAAAGTGTTACAGTAGGTAGGGCTTCTAAAAAGGATTATATTCCAAATGTACATTTTAAAAAAACATCCTTGGAAAATGCTGATATGTACTTGAATAGTCCTTGAAAAGTCCTTGAATTTTTTGATCCTTGACTGTAAGAACCCTGTAGAGGGAGGATAAAATAATAACTGCAGTCTGCAGCCAGATGGCTGCAGACTGCAGTTATTATTTTATCACCAATGCCCCTTGTATAGACCTCTTATAATAAGACAAAAATGGGACAAAATTATGCCTTGGAGCAAAAAAATCGGTCTTACAAATTCAGAAGGATAAGCCTACCCGTCAACATGATAGAAAGCAACTGATAAGTAATTTTGTAAAATCACAGAGTCTGCCAAGGAAAAGCAATCTGTGATGACTGTATTGCATACAACACTTTGAAATTCAATGCCGTAACCACAAAGCCACTTCATTACCACATGATGTTAGTTTGACTGGTTGGATGTAGGAAGCCAATATTTGATCTTGTTATTCCACTAAAATGGCAGCTGCATTGACAGAAATACTATCATTAATTACTATTTATCCCATAAATGGCCGATTATTTGAACAATAAAGGCCTTGGATAAATTTTTGCTTTATTCACCTAGTAGGGTGATAAATTTTCTCTGTAGGTTTAGCACTGAAAGAATTTATTCGACTAGTAGCTACAGACTTGTTGACCTCTGACCTCTACCACATTTGTCTAGCATAATTAAAATCTTTTTGAAAGTATTACACAATGCCAGTAGAAAACAGTAGAAAACACCACACACTGCTCATATAATAAAGTATTTTTAGACAGAAATGTATCACTGCACCTTGTTTATTTTTGCCAATTTTGATGGTCGATCGAATTTGACTAATTGTAGCGAATTATAGCACGATTTTGCCGTGACTACCCTGTAGAAGATTTATGGGATAAATAAAATAAACGTATAGTGTTTTCAAGTAAAACATTTATTCTACTCAATTTACACATTCCTTTTTGTTAGAGGGTAATATGCGACCAGAGTTTGTTCCATGCCAGCGAGTGCTGTCAGTGGAGCACATTCTTTTACATTGTATTTTTAACTCACCTACTTTTCTAATAGAAGTGGTGAGCTATTGTCATGACCTCTGGCGTTGGCGTCCGGCGTGTCCAATATTGTAAGATTTAATGTTAAGGTTAATTTCTCAAAGATCAGTGGGCTCAGGCCTTTGATATTGCATATGTAGGTTGTAGGGGACCATCAGAACAGTTTTTAACCCTGATACTACAACTTTTTTCCAAATTTCACCTAAAATTTTCTGCCAAAACTTGTTGTAAGAATTTGCGTTTAGGTGTTTTAAGAATTTGCGTTAAAGTCAGCTTTTGTGCAGATTGTGGTGCCTTCACCTCTCATTACTGTTTATTTTCTCATTTCAATAACTACTTTAGGTATTAACCCTACTGTATTTAGAAATTTAACTGATTTCTTCTCTTTTTTTCAGTCACAATGTTCACGTTTTTCTCTGACTTACTCAATTTTAAGTTCTAAAAGTTTGTGTTTAGGTGAGTTCTGTTTCTATGTGTCTTTCTAGGCAATTGATATTGTACACATGGGTTACTGAACTACATTGAGGTAACGTTGCACCCTCATTACATGCATATTTGAGGAAAATCGAGGGGGATTTTTGGGAGTTATATGCACTTTCTTTAAAAAAAATTGTTTTTAACTTCTTTTTTTTTATTTAATACTTTCTCATACTTGTTACTAGTAACATTAAGGCTTATTTTAGTTGTTGATGTGATGTATTTTTGTTGGGACTTATATTCACTTTCTTGAATGAATGTTTTTCCGCAACTCCTCTTTAACCAATGAATGTACTTCAATTACAATTTCAGTGATTCTTCATTACATAATGCCATTTTGCACCTCCTATTTTATTTTTTTTTTGATCTGATGTATTTTTATTTTGTAAAAAATAAATTTATGAAAGCCTTTCGTAATTCTTATTTATGATTTAATATCTGGCCTCACGATTCATATTCTTAATCATAAACATTTCTAAAAGAAAAAAATGCTTTTATATCCAATGATTCTATGTTGAATTGATATATAATAAATGCAGAAATATAGACTTTCCAAAGCCATCACATAAACCACATTAATCATTTGATGCCTAGTTAATGATTTATATTAACTAAATATTAGGCATGTTACATTGGAACGACATTATCAAGCGCGAATGTTGGTGAGCAATGGGATGTAACTTCCATCTTGTTTACATTGTACCGATTTTGATCATGTTAGAGGGCAGTACTTCAATGTAGGATCTCTAAAAAATCTCTTTTATCATATGAGCCTGCACAAGATTCTCTCATATCTCAAAGCAATCAACCATTTTAGCAAATTTTAAATTATTTTTATTCTTTTAAACTAGACTCAGGTCTTAAACCCAATATCACTGAACTGGTTGGCTTGTTTTTGTAACCGACTAACCGAGAGCTATAACCGGATAATATCCGGTTATCTGTGGCCATTATTTCACCGAATATGGGAACAAAACTACAGGAATTGGAAAGGAGTATTCTCAAACTAAATGGAAGTGTGTATACAAATGAACGTTGTCAACGTTTGTTTGCATACACACGACGGAATAGTTTCTGTGATTACTCACGGAAACTGCTGATTATTAACGAAGTCTTGAATGCTAAAGTCGATTATTTCTCAATATTCACAACACGGCTTCGATGTGTAGTCTTGCACAAAGGAGAAACGGCAGATTTACTTTGTTTTAAACGTGGAATGACGATCACTATCGATATTTTGGATAACCGGTTGATGGTTTTTCTAATCGGTTAGGTAGCTAACTGGTTTCAATCTGTTTATCCGGTTAACCATTTCAGTAATAAAACTCAACAGGTTGATTTATAAGGTATTCAGATTTCTTGTTTCGTCACTCTCATTACTGTTATTGTTCATACCACGCTGTCTTCGTCATTTCTATTATACCTATTTTATGTGTTTATTCCATCTTTTGTTATTTCATTATTGACAAGTTTTGATTTTTTCTTGCCACAATATAGCCTTAGCTGCTGATGTGGCATTAAGAATATATTTATTTATTTATTGGGGTTTAAGGTCACATAGTTATGCATAATGGCTAATCGTGACCATGGTTTTGAGACAAAAAATGAAAGAAATTAGTTATTGAAGAAGTTTTTTTGCAAGTGTCGTCTGCTTTTCATGTTAGGTAAAGGGTTAACCATTTTTTTTCTCAAAAACATAGGTTGTGACCCCTCTTTGGAACGAGCTTGTCAAGCTCGTTCCAATGAGGGGTTATAACCTATATTTTTGAGACAAAAAATTAGTTATTCAGGAATTTTGTTTGCAAGTGTCGTCTGCTTTTCATGTTAGGTAATGGGTTAATCTGATAAATCCAGCATGAAGTCAAGGTAAGCTACAGAGTTGTTGACTCTTTTTTTATATTTGTAGATATCTGAATTGAAAAGAGTAAATAATTTAATTAGAGATCAAGATTTTTTTGCTCTCAGAGTAATTAAAATTCCAATTAAGAAGTTTGGTATACTATCTGAGTTGGCTAAAGAGCAGGAGAAAAAGAGTTATAAACCAAAGGAACAGGTGAACAAGTGTTTCATAGAAACTATCCCAAATGATACGGATACAGGTGAGACTGATCTTGATGATCCCGAAACTCAGCAACTTGTGATAAGAACACTCAGCATAAGAGATACTTTGACTTCTCAATCACGTGAAGCCGAGGAGTTTTTGAAAAATATGGACCATGACTTGAATAGAATTCGGTCTTCTACAAGGACAAAGCACAATTCACTTGATGAAGTCATATCAGTTTTAACAAATAGATCAATACGTCCGATCTCAAAAAAACGATCTTCCCTCTACAATGGTGTTGACTGTGGCATACGCTGGTGGAGTATTGTCATTGTAGTTTTGATAATATGTATTGTGCTGCCTGCAGCATATTTTATTTATGTAAATATAAAATCATAGTAATTAATTAAAAATTAAAAATATATATTAAAATTTTTATACTCTTTGAGTGTCCATTCTTTAGTGACAGGCACTACAGAGCAAGACCTGGAAATATGAGGTGGGCAGTTTTATCACCCGCCTACCATGGCGAAAATATTGGCTTGCATTCTAGAAATTTGACAGGGCTTGTGAAAGTCTTCATGGGGCTGTTTTCTTCTTCACACAGGCTGGTTTAATAATTTTATTGCTAAATCCTTGTTTCAGGTTGACAGATTTTCAAGTGAAGTTTACATATTGTTGTAAAATATCCAGCAGAAACATAATAAAAATGTTTAAAAAATTAGTCTGTCCACTATTTCCATACAGATATTTGTGTTCTTGGGCCTACATTGAGCTAGCTCAACATGGAGTTTGTATGCTTAACTTGAAACTCTATATACAAGCCAGAAAATAAGCAGACTTTCATCTGCAAACCGAGGTCCCCAGAGGGTGAATTTAGTGATGCTACCCTGCATAGCAGGGTAGCATCACTAAATTTACCCTCTGTGAACCTCAGTCTGAATCAGGGTCTCAAAACTAAATAGAGAGGTACCCGGAGGATAAATTGGCCCACTGTATAGGTTAGCATCATAAAATTCACCTTCTGGGTGCCTCATTCTGCAAATGTCAGACTGCTTATTTTCAGGCCTGTCTGTATATAATCAAGTCATATTTTGCTGTCAAAATCTTCTTTTTAGATGCATATTTAAATATAGGCAAATGGAAATTTTTGTAAAGTTTATAACAAATCTTTAGCTAACCTTGACAAAGTCAAGCTGAGCTAATCTCGTCGCTCTCCGACTGTCCTCTGTCCACACTACATTTTGGTCTTCTCCTCCAAAACCACTGGGCTAATTCAAGTGAAAGTTTGTATGATTAATGGTCCCAAAGGGGCATTGCAGTTTTGTTCAACTCAACATGTCCAGCTCCATAGGGAGGGGGGTGGGGGAAAATGCTCAAAAATATTTTTAAAATCTGCTCATGAACCAGTGTGTACAATGACTCGATATTTGCTATGGAGCTTCCTTTTGAGGTGTAGAATCAAGTTTGTTCAAACGAAGTTCGTGAAGCAATATTTGGCTTTGTAATGGGAAGGGTAAGAGATTTGCCCAGTCCAAAATTTTTGTTTTCTGAATAAATGGTCCGATTGGAACCAAATTTGGTATGTGGTATTATTGGATCATAAGTACATGACCAGTACAAAAAAAAAAAAATTCCCCTATCCCCACTGTAACCCCAGGAGCTAAAAATAGAAATATTTTCATACGTCCATATTTCCCAAACCACGCAGAACATAGAGCTGTTATTTGGTATGAAACATCCTCAGGACCAGTAGAATTGAATGGTAAAAACCCCAGAAGCTAAAAATAGAAATATTTTCAAATGCCCATATTTCCCAAACCACATGGAACAACAGCAGATTCAAATTTGTTCAATTCGGGTTCCAGGGTATATATTTGGGCTCGCTATGGTAGCCCAAATTTTAAATTAGTGCAATATGAGGAAATTTCTTTAAAAATCTTCTTCTTCAGATCTCCCAGTTGGAATGCTTTCATATTTGGCAAACAACATCTCTAGAGGGATGGGGGGGGGGGGGGGGGGGGGGGGGGGGGGGGGGGGGGGGAGGGGGTAGATTCAAGTTTGTTCAATGCAAGTGTCTGGGTGGTTAATATTTGGGCTCCATATAGGAACCTGAAATTTAACTTAGTATAATATGAGGGAATTTCTTCAAAAATAATCTTCTTCATATTCACCTGTGAAAATCATTTAATATTTGGTTTACAACATCTCTAGGAGAGGCAGATGCAAGTTTGTTCAAATTGGTTCCCTGGGTTAATGTTTGGTCTCCTTATGGTAGCCTGAATTTCAACTTAGTGCAATGTGAAGACATTTCTTCAAAAATCTTCTTCAGATCCACTCATAAGAATGCTTTCATGTTTGTTATTCAACATCTTCTAGGGGAGTCAGATTCAAGTTTATTCAAATTAGGTCCATAGGCTGATGTTTGGGCTTTCTATGGTAGCCCAAATTTTAGCTTAGTGCAATATTAAGAAATTTCTTTAAAATTTTTCTTCTTCAGATCCAACAATTAGAAATAGGCAACTGTGACGGCTACAGGAGCCTGAAGCCCGAAAACCTTTAGCACAGTCTACAGGTGATATTTATGAAGGGATTTCATTGTACCTTAGTAGGATGACTCCAAATAATGCCTAGATGAGAACGTCCCCTTTTGGTTGCGATCATTCAGCCTTGATGGCTGCCCGAACCCAAAACCTTTAGCATAGTGTATAGGTCATATTTATGGAAGGATTTCATTGTAACCTATTAGGTTGACTCCATATAATGCCTGGATGATGACATCCCCTTTTGGTCATGATTGGTCAACTGTGATGGCTTCAGGGGCCCGAAGCCCGAAAACCTTGAGCACAGTCTACAGGTCATATTTATGAAGGGATTTCATTGTAACTTTGTAGGATCACTCCAGATGATGCCCAGATGAGAATGTCCCCTTTTGGTTGCGATCATTCAACCATGATGGCTTCCCAAGCCCAAAGCCCCAAAACCTTTAGCACAGTCTACAGGTCATATTTATGAAGGGATTTCATTTTAACTTGGTAGGTTGACTTCATATAATGTCTAGATGAGAATGTCCCCTTGGACACAATTGGGAAACTGACGGCAACAGGGCTCCGAAGCCCGAAAACCTACAGGCTGTATTTATGAAGGGATTTCAATGTAACTTGATAGGATGACTCGTTTTGGAATAATTTCACTGTAACTTGGTATCTTTCGTTGATATACGTAACTTAACTGTGAGGTCATATTAACCCACCCCTCAGCTCTTTAGTACAGTGTACACCTCATATTATTTTTATCAAAAACATAGCATACAGGGAACAGAAATGAACATATTCTCAATTATCACAATTCTTGTCTTATTTCATAATCCTTTCATAAACATTGAACATTATCCTTTTCATCAAACACAACACGCAAGTTAAGCTACAGTGTCATTGACACTTTCATTGATCATTCAGGCCTGTAGGAAGCGCTTTGCAACAGCGACACAGCTTTGCAGGATCATGTATTCGCATTTCGCTGTCCCAGAACCACCACCAGACATGATATGAATGGGCCATGGACCATGTTGGATGTACCCAAGAAGATTGGCGGCCTGTCCTTTTTACAGAAGAGTCAAGGTACTGCCTAGACTACACAGATAAGTGCTCTAGGGTATGGTGAAGGCCAGGAGAATGATTCCATGCAGCGAACATTGTTGGATATGACCACTATGGTGGGGGGTCAATAATGGTCTGGGGCGGCATCAGCTGGGATGGACATACAGAGCTCTGTCCTTGACCATGGTACATTGACAGCACAGCAGTATATTGATGAGATCATTGATGCCCACAACAGATTGTATGCAGGTGCAGTGGGTGATAGATTCATTCTGATGGACGATAATGCCCGTCCTCATGTTGCCTATGCTGTTCGGGAGTACCAACAGGGGGAGGGGATTGAGCATATGGACTGGCCAGCACGATCCCCTGACCTCAATCCAATCTAACATGTCTGGAATGAGTTGTAGCTTGCAATTTCAGTCCGTCCAGTCAAGCCAAGAAGTGGTCAGGAGCTTGGTGCCATGATGGTCCAAGAATGGAACAACATCCCACAAAGGACCACCAGGAACCTGATTTGAAGCATGAGAAGGCGTTGTCAAGCTGTAATTAACAGTAATGGGTCTCATACTTTACATTGAACCCATATCAGGTTGCTCCGTCAACTTTTTGGCAAATTGGAAAAATGTCCTCTTTCAACAATAATATCCATTTTCCATGGTTTTCATATTCAAGGGCTGAAAAATAATGTCAACCACAAACAAAATCTTAATTTCTGTACTTAAATCATTAAAGATATAATTAAATAAAAAATATATACACTTTTCATGACAATATTTCAACTAAAGCGTAAAACAGGTAGTTGGATATACTTGGTGCTTAGCAAACTTTGAGTAGTACAGTGGAGCCCACTTAATTGGATATCTCTTAATTGTATATCCCTGTTAATTGAATATAATTATCAGACACAAAACCATTTACCATACCTTCAGTACAAATTTGATCTGTTAATTGCATTGGTTGTAGAGTAGACTCCTGTTAATTGTATATAATTTTTTGTAATATGTCAAAAAATAACTGTGACACGCACTAAATTCCCCTTATTTATCAACCTTTTTGGCCTCACTACATTCAATAAAGGCAATTATTCTATTATATCTTGTTTGACAGAGCTCTTTGAGCTCTGTCAAACAAGATATAATAGAATAAATGCTCAGTTTACCTCCAGAACACAGGAAACTGACCAAATCCCTGTTAATTGTATACTCCTGTTAATTGAATAATTTTCACTGGCAAAATGGATATTCAATTAAGAGGACTCTACTGTATAATTACTACAAGAGATTCAATTCAATATTCTTTGTCTGATTCCATTCAAGATTCGACTTGAACAGGAATTTGAGATTTGTACAGGCCTGTTTTAATTTATTCTGAGGTCATGATAGCTTATTACCTCTCATTGGAATGACCACGGCAAGAGGTCTTTTTTGCTAATTATACAGGCCTGAAAATAACTCGGGAATAATCGTTTAGGTTACGTGTGAGTTACGTCAATTGTAAAACATACAAACGAACTACAGGTTACGACAAAGTAATGCGACATGACTTTATTGAATTAATACCAGTAACGTCTCATGTCTTGCCAGAAAGACTTGACAAAATCTTTCGGAATTATCATGATTCAAAGGTTGGGTGTTGTTGCATCCACATATGAATGGAATGCTATCCTGTTTCATTCTTAAAAGAATTTCTGCCAAAATAAATAGCAACAACTAATGTGCGATGTTGCTTCGGCGAGATGGTGTGTTAGTTGATGATATTTGTATAAGCGGTAATCCTGTTAAGACATAAAAAAAAGTTTGACTGGTGTTGTAAAAACAGAAAAGGCAAAGAAGCGCCACAACACCCTTTTCCCTATGGGTTACCACCATGCCGTATAGCGTAACCTGCCAACAGGTTACAAGCGCTTTATTTCCAGGCCTTATTGTACCCAATTTTTTTTTTTTTTTTTTTTATATATACCCTTTACCTACCGATTTTGTTACATTCGGCCACATATTATACAAATTCAGCAGTATAAAATTATTTTTCAAGACATTTCAACAAATATCATCTTCGTCAAGAAAAGGGTTAAAAGATCAGTATACTCGTTAGCATCTGTCCATCCACTCGACAATCCATCTGTCCACAATTTCATAACTTAGCTCACTGTAGTCCAATCTTGAAAAAATCTTACATGGATATCCAGTATGACATGCCCTTTCAGCCTCATGTCAAGTTATGATGTCCGTTTATTCTGCTTTTGAGTTATGCCCCTTTTTTCCTGTGCAAAATAACATTTTTTGTCAATCCGAGTTCATAACTCTGCTGATTGTGGTCTGACCTTGATGAAAACGTACATGGGTGTTCAGTATGACATGCCCTTTCAGACACATCTCAAATTATGCTGTCTGCGCATTCTAATTATGACTTATGACCCCGTTTTGTTGAGAAATAGACCATTTTTAACCATATCAGTTCATAACTTGGCTAATAGTCAACCAATCTTGATGAAATATTTTATAGATGTCCAGTGTGACATGCCTTTTCAGACAAATATCAACTTATGTTGTCTGCAAATTTCACTTGTGAGTTATGCCCCTTCTTTCTGTTGAGAAATAAACATTTTTTGTCTGTACGAGTTCATAACTCCATGATGCAGCTGATAGTGGTCCAATCTTAATGAAATCTTATATGGATTTCCAGGATGACATGCCTTTTCAGACATGTATCAAGTTATGCTGTCTGCATGTTCCACGCATGAGTTATTCACATTCTTTCTGCTGAGAAATAGACATTTTTTGCCCATATGAGTTCCTGACTCCATAATTCAGCTCATAGTGGTCCAATCTTAATGAAATCTTATATGGACTTCCAGTATGACATGCCTTTTCTGACATTTATTAAGTTCTGCTGTACACACATTCCACATGTAACAAGCTATTAAATATATTTACTGCAGGAAGGGTTAACACATCTGAGTGTGTCGGTTGGTCTTGTGGCAAACATGTTTGTTTGGTTCAGTGTATTGACAAGTGAGCATTTAGCAGAGTTCAGGTTGATTAATGAAATATTGTGTTACCCGTGCGTGGTTATTGTTTGTCACAATACTGACTATATGTAGTGGTCTGGTCATTCGATGGTCAGCCTTTGTATAACTTGTCGTTCTGTTTGTGCCCACCCACCCAATTCCATTTTTGCGCTACCAAAGAGGTTAAGTCCTTATGGCTGTGTATCTTCGATCAGGTTGACGCTGCATGTGTAAAACTGACGTCACTGCATACATGTATGTGTAATGTTTGTGTTCAAAATAAATAAATATGGACGCTTATACGACGAGGCTACACTCGTGCGAGCGCCTTCCTAGTTGCAAGACGTGTTTTCTCTTGTATGTGGTAAATATTTTATGTTCGGTTGAGGGAGCTAATTAGAACATAATTGAAAATAGAATATATTTTCAAATTTGGAATTCACTGAAAAAAACAATGAGGGGGATTAATCTGAGTTTGAATAGTACCTTATGGTTTACAGTACAGAGGTTAGTTACTCAGTTAAAAATGAAAATTTTTGATAACCAGAAAGCGTGACTAACCCTGTGCACTGCACAGGGTTAGTCACACTTTCTGGTTATAAAAAAATGGCAACTGGCATATCACACACTGCATGAAAATATGCACTGACAATGGTTGTAAAATGGACTTGGCTACATGTTACACAAGGTGCTGGATTCAATGGACTAATGAAAATACAGTGGATCCCACTTAATTGGATATCTCGTAATTGTATATCCCTGTTAATTGAATATAATTTTCAAACACAAAACCATTTACCATACCTTCAGTACAAATTTGATCTGTTAATTGCATATGGGTTGTAGAGTAAACTCCTGTTAATTGTATATAAATTTTTGTAATATGTCGAAAAAATTACTCTGACACACACCAAATTCCCCTTATTTATCAACCCTTTTGGCCTCACTACATCCAGTACTGGCATTTATTCAATTATATCTTGTTTGACAGAGCTCTATGAGCTCTGAAAAACAAGATATAATAGAATAAATGCTGTTTACCATCCAGAACACAGGAAACTGACCAAATCCCTGTTAATTGTATACTCCTGTTAATTGAATAATTTTCACTGGCAAAATGGATATTCATTTGAGAGGATTCTACTGTACTTATAATGGATTGTGAAAAAATTTTTTATGTGAACTCCAAAAATGAAAACACATTCTATTTTCAATTAATAGCTTGTTTTGTGAGTTATGCCCCTTTTTCCATTGTGTGATTTTAGTTTTTGTGTTAGTTAAAGAGTAGCTTTTGTACACATGTAGTATCCACATGGGAAGCCTAGGAAGTGAAGCAGTGCTTGTTTACTGTGGTAACCAAGCTATGTTTTACTGGTAAAATAGGACCCGATAACCAATGCCTGGGGTGGAAGTCCTCTAAAACGGGCAACATGGATATAAACGATTGGCTGAACTTGACAAATGACTTGACTTTATATCCATGTTGCGGTCATTATTAGCCATTGTTCAAAAATATGTGAGCAAAAAATAAATAAATGTAGTTGGTATGCTGTAGTTAGACTGGCATATGAAGCAGAAAAATATGGCTGATTTCAGTAATTGACAGGTATTTTATGAATAAGATAATTTGGTAGCTACAATTGGTAACAGGTGGGAAATTGCCACATTTCAAGTCAGCAATATGGCAACTCATTCATGGAGTTTCTTAACCCTTTACCCAACGAACTGACCGCAACCGCCCGCGTAATATGCACATTCAGCAGTAGAAAAAATATTATTTTTAAAAAATTTCAACAAAACCATATCATGTGACCCCTTGTTGGAACAAGCTCATCGAGCTCATTCCAACAAGGGACCACATGATATGGTTTTGTTGAATTTTTTTTTTAAATTTCAAAAAATGATATTTAAATAAGAAATTTTGATATCGTCTACGTCGGGCAAAGGATTAACCCTTAGGGCGCCTGGAGATTTTTATACAGTTTGGCTACACTTTGACAGTTAACATCATATGGCTTTGCTGTTGTCTCTAGTCAAGTTTTAGCTGCCTATATAGATGATAAAGACTTGCCTAAAAACAATAGCCAAGGTAATTAGAATGTAACTTGTGAGTTAACCTGGAGACTGCATGTTGTGACACCCATTCTGCTGCGGTTGACAGTAAACAGTTATCAGTGTTGGAATTAGGACCTAAGAATTAACCCGCACACTAATGTCACAATAGAGAATTTCAAGCAGCAAATTTCTTCCCCGATGAAACAAGAAATTTAACCAATTGCATTTTTGTTCAACTCAACATGCCCAGCCCCATAGGGAGTGGGTGGGGGAAAATGCTCCAAAATATTTTTAAAATCTTCTCATGAACCAGCAGGTACAATGACCTGATATTTGTTATGGCACTCCCTTTTGAGGTGTAGAATCAAGTTTGTTCAAACGAAGCTCGTGAAGCAATATTTGGCTTGCTAATGGGAGGGGTAAGATTTTTGGCCCCACCCAAAATTTCTATATTCTGAACCGATGTCCAATTTGAACCAAATTTGGTATGTGGTATTATTGGGTCATACGTACTTCACTTGTGCCCAAAAAATTCCTACAATCCCATGGGAACCCATATCATATGCTAAAAATAGAAATATTTTCAAATGCCCATATTTCCCAAACTACAAGGAACCAAGAACTGTTATTTGGTATGAAGCATCCTTAGGACCAGCAGAACTGAATGGTAAAAAAAATTGCTATCTATTATGTCAGGGTCTTCTGTAGAGGGCATCGATATAATGCAGAGTCAGCATATTTGCAAAAACTTTTAAAAATATTTTCTCCAGAACCAATGGTCAGAATCATTTGATATTTGGTATACAGCATACATAGGGGGTCAAATACAAGTCTGTATGGGGAATATTCTTTAAAAATCTTCTTCAGAACCACCAGTCAGAATCTTTTAATGTTTGGTATTCATCATTGTTATGAGGGTCAGATTCAAGACTGTTCAAACGAAGTCCCTAGGTTACTTTTAACTTAGTGCAATATGGGGAATAATTTTCAAAAATCATCTTCCGATGCACCAGTCAAAATGCTTTCATATTTGGCGGGAGAGGGGGGTTCAGACTCAAATTTGTTCAAATCGGGTCCCAGGTACATATTTTGAGCTCGTTATAATAGCCCAAATTTTTAACTTAGTGCAATATGAGGAAAATTTCTTTAAAAATGTTCTTCAGATCGACCAGAGTGTGCGGTGGCATTGCAGTAACTGGTTCTCGTCAGATCACTGAAGTTAAGCAATGTTAGTCCTTGGATGGGTGACCGTCTGCGCGATTGATTCAGACTCCTGCATTGTTCCTTGGACAAGGCATTTAACCCTGATTGTCCACATAGGGGCACGATGATGCCGAGTACTGAGGCATACTGCACGTCGATTGTGTGCATGTCTTCAACCAATCTAACCCAGTGAGGAGTTACGATGTTGGGGAGCTGGCAGCTGCTCGGTGGTTCTCTCCTGGTACTCCGGCTTCCTCCACCTGTAAAACTGTCACCGACATGGTATGACCTTGGCTGTTAAAGTGTTGTTAAACCTCAATAAATAAATATCTTCAGATCCACCAGTTACAATGCTTTCGTATTTGGTATACAACATCTCCAGGGAGGTCAGATTCAACTTTGTTCAAATCGAGTGCCTGGATTAATATTTGTGCTCCCTATGGCCACGTAGCTGAAGAATTAGAAATTTTGTTTTCAGTTCCCTCTAGAGGTGTGTAACTAAGATTAATCCACATAGGTCGTATCAAAGGGCTTCATAGGGGAGCTCCTCATTTTACATTATGATCAACTGAAGAAAAGGCATGATGCTTGGACTAATTTTGTCACTCCTGAGGGGCTCAAGGATTGACCATGTATCCTATGGAGATGGATTGCTTAATGTAGATTCATTCTTGGACTCTGTTTATATTGTGTTCTGTTTAAGGTGAGCGCTTCAGGCCCCGTGAGGCCTCTTGTTTTTAAACCCTTTACCAATTGTTATTGCTGTAACATAACAGAACTATTCACAAAAATTGACAATCAAATTTATTTTAAAAAACTCTACCAATTGTTTGCTGAAGTTGATGAGCGGATGTGCGGGCATCATCTTACTTATCTCAATAACTTGAACAAAACCAATGAATTTGGTCAATATTTGTTATGCGACACTTTCTTGACAATGTCTTGAATGAGTTTGAAAACTGGTACAGTTCCGCAGGGTGGGGTGGGGGGGGGGGGGGGGGCTTTTCTGTCAGGCCATGTTTTTAGCTCACCTGACTGAAAGTCAGGGTGAGCTTTTCTTATCACTCGTCGTCCGCCGTCCGTCATCCTGCGTGAAGGTGGTGTTTGAGCCTCTTTCTCCTAAACCACTGGCCACATTTTAATTAAATTTCATGTAAGTAGTGGTTATATAGGGGCATTTTGATTTTTATCCAAATTAGGTTCCGGCTCATATTGAGCAGAGGTGTGGGGAAAAAATGGCCAAATTTTTTACAAATCTTCTTCTAATGAACCACCAGTAGCAGAGACTTGATATATGGTATACAGAGTCCTTTTGATGTTTAGAATCAAGTTTGTTCAAGAGAAGTTTGTCGGGCATTATTTGCCTTCGTTATGGGAGGGGCAAAAATTTTGGCCACGCCTAAAATTTCTATTTTCTGAACCGTGAGGTCGATTTGAACCAAATTTGATATGAGATGATAATGGGTCATAAGTAGTTGTTTGATGCAAAAAAAAATTTTCTCATTGCCCCGTGGGAACCTCGGGAGCTAAAAATAGGAAAAACCTTAAAACTGCCATATCTCCAAAACTACACGGCACAGAGAATTCTTATTTTGTATAAAGCTTACTTTTATCCAGTAGAATAGAATGGTTAAAAAAAATCTCTATCGGATTGATCACAAGGTACTTTTTTCAGCACTTTTTAACACTGTAGGCAATGGGAAAAACATTAAAAAATCTTCTTCTCCAGATCCAGCAGGCAGAATCTTTTGATATTTGGTATGCAACATTGTAGGGTGGATCTGATTCAAGTTTGTTCAAATCGGCCCCCTGGGTTTATATTTGGGCTCAGTATAGGAGCCCGATTTCGAACTTAGTGCATTTCAGGCAAATTTCTTAAAAAATCTTCTTCTCCAGATCCAGCAGGCAGAATCTTTTCATATTTGGTATGCAACATTGCGGGGTGGATCTGATTCAAGTTTGTTCAAATCGGCCCCCAGGATTCATATTTGGGCTTACTATAGAAGCCCGAAATTTGAACTTCGTGCATTTCAGGCAAATTTATTAAAAAATCTTCTTCTCCAGATCCAGCATGCAGAATCTTTTGATATTTGGTATGCAACATTGTGGGGTGGATCTGATTCAAGTTTGTTCAAATCGGCTTCCTAGATTCATATTTGGGCTCACTATAGAAGCTCGAATTCGAACTTAGTGCATTTCAGGCAAATTTCTTAAAAAATCTTCTCCAGATCCAGCAGGCAGAATCTTTTCATATTTGGTAAGCAACATTGTGGGGTGGATCTGATTCAAGTTTGTTCAAATCGGCCCCCTGGGTTTATATTTGGGCTTGGTATAGGAGCCCAAATTTGAACTTAGTTCATTTCAGGCAAATTTCTTTGAAAATCTTCTTCTCCAGATCCAGCAGGCAGAATCTTTTGATATTTGGTATGCAACATTGTGGGGTGGATCTGATTCAACTTTGTTCAAATCGGCTCCCTAGATTCATATTTGGACTCACTATAGAAGCTTGAATTCGAACTTAGTGCATTTCAGGCAAATTTCTTAAAAAATCTTCTTCTCCAGATCCAGCAGGTAGAATCTTTTGATATTTGGTATGCAACATTGTGGGGTGGATCTGATTCAACTTTGTTCAAATCGGCTCCCTAGATTCATATTTGGGTTCACTATAGAAGCTTGAATTCGAACTTGGTGCATTTCAGGCAAATTTCATAAAAAGTCTTCTTCTCCAGATCCAGCAGGCAGAATCTTTTCATATTTGGTATGCAACATTGTGGGGTGGATCTGATTCAAGTTTGTTCAAATTGGCTTCCTAGATTCATATTTGTGCTCACTATAGAAGCTCGAATTCGAACTTAGTGCATTTCAGGCAAATTTCTTAAAAACCCCCTGGGTTTATATTTGGGCTCAGTATACAGTGAGATTCAAGTTTGTTCAAGCCAAGTCCCTGGGTTCATATTTGGGCTCACTGTGGTAGCCCGAATTATAACTTAGTTCAAAATGAGGAATTTTCTTTAAAATCTTCTTCTCCACATCCAGCAGTCGGAATGTTTTGATAGTTGGTATGCAGCATCCTTATGGGGGTGAGATTTAAGTTTGTTCAAGCCATGTCCCTAGGTCCATATTTGGACTCACTGTGGGAGCCCAAATGATAACTTAGTTCAAAATGAGGAATTTTCTTTAAAAATCTTCTTCAGATCCATCAGTCGGAATGTTTTGATATTTGGTATGCAGCATCCTTAGGGGGTGAGATTCAAGTTTGTTCAAGCCATGTCCCTAGGTCCATATTTGGACTCACTGTGGGAGCTTGAATTGTAACTTAGTTCAAAATGAGGAATTTTCTTTAAAAATCTTTTTCTTCAGATCCAGCAGTCAGGATATTTTGATATTTGGTGTGCAGCATCCTTAGGGGGGTGAGATTCAAGTTTGTTAAAGCCAAGTCCCTGGGTTCATATATGGGCTCCCTGTGGGAGCCTGAATTATAACTTAGTTCAATATGAGGAATATTCTTTAAAAATCTTGTTTTTTTTAGATCCACTGGTCAGAATCTTTGGATATTTGGTATAAACTTTTCTTAGGAGGAGCAGATGCAACTTGTTGAAATCAATTCTCTGGGTTGATATTTAGGCTACCATGTCAGGTGAGCGCCCTCAGGCCCCTTGGGGCCTCTTGTTTTTGTATGCATATATTTTAACACAATCAATAACTGGTGAAACAAGGGGTGGATCCAGAGCCTCACCCATATTTTCGCCAGCTATGTTTCTCTCGTACTGGTTCAGTTTCGATGGATTTTGGATCATTTTTTGCAGTAAGTGGCAGCAAACGCTAAAATGTATAGCCTGTTAATAAATCAGTTAACTGAAGTAGATCGTAATCTTAGACATACAAGTACCAAACCCACCCCCAGACAAGATAATCCACAGACAGTATAATTGCTGTAAACGTCTGGTAAGGCATACAGGTGAGGTCTATTTATCAGCTTTGGTCGTTATGACCAAAGCTGATAAATAGACCTCACCTGTATGCTTTACCTCTGTTTTGTAACGGCTCTCAAAATGTGAAATCTTTCAAATACATCTGAAAAATCTCAAAATATCCACTCAGATGCATGGAAATGGGTGTTTTGGGACCCTGGAATTTAAATTTTTCATACCGACGACCATCCATCGCCCGATCCAGCTCCCCCACTTTGAAAATCGTTCTGCCACCCCTGAGTTCAGCCATAAAGAGTGGGGTTACGGCTCTTAACCCTTTACACAACGTAATGGCCAAAACCGGTCTGCGGTATTCTAAAAGATCGCCTATTAATTTTCATTATTGCCTCAAAATCAAAAGTTATGACCCTTCATTGGAACGAGCTCATCAAGCTCGTTCCAATGAGGGGTCACAACCTGTTTTTGAGACAAAAAATGAAAAAAATTAGTTATTCAAGATTTTTTTTACAAGTGTCATCTGCTTTTCATGTTAGGTAAAGGGTTAAATAGTTAATTTTTTACTGTTTTCAGTTTGTTAGTTTGATAACTTGAACAAATATATATGGATTTGAGCAACATTTGGTATGTGAGACTTCCTTAACAATGTCTTGAATGAGTTTGAAAACTGGTATAGTTTGACCATATTAAGCAGAGTTATGTCCCTTAATTAGATGATTTTTGCCTGCTTTCAGCTCATTAGTGGGATAACTTGAAGGATTACAATGGATTTGGTCAATATTTGTTATGTGAAAATTTCTTAATGGTTTGAATGAGTTAAAAAACTGGTTTGGTTCAGCCATGATGCGCTGAGTTAAGGCCCTTAATTACTAATTTTTTTCTGTTTTCAGCCCATTATCGCGGTAACTTGAACAAATATCAGTGGATTTGATTTGCTTATAATGACAAACCTTACAGGTGCGAAAATACTCTACCCTGCATCAGCAATGCATACTCTTTTTTTATCCAATGAGGGGTCAGATGCCATGCCCAAAGCTATTGGGAGTGTGAGATTTCCCCCATAACCCTCCATGTTGAAAATTTTTGTTCTGCATTAAAGAAGCTGTTGGCCTCTCGAACATCAACATTTCCACTAAAAGTCTCCAATTAAAAAAAAAAAATGTTGACCATATCATTCTTTGGGGACGAATTATGGCAAAGCTCTATTTTCATTTTGCAAAAACACCCTTATGTTTCAAATAATTAAGTTGTCATGTATATTCCCCGTGGTAACCCTGGAAAGTTGTACTTGTTTACTGTGGTAAAGAGGCTCTGTTTTACTGGTAAAATAGGACCCAGTCACCAATGCTTGGGGTGAACGTCTTTTAAAATGGGCAACATGGGTATAAACGACTAAACTTGACTTTGGTGACATGTTGTGGTCACGATTAGCCATCCTGTCAAAATATGTGACCTTAAACACCAATAATTATAGAGGATATCTAGTGTTTTTGAGTGGATACCAAATATAATCTCATGAGTGACTGAGACAAATGTTTATTTTTTGCGAGTGCTTTGGTATCCACTCAAAGACAATAGATTTTCTTTTTATTATTTGCTTTTTATAAGAATCTGATCATTCCTATCGATAATTCCACTTGTTTCAACCTTGAATTGATGAATGAAAGTAAACAGCTGATGCACATTGATATGTGGCAGTGATTTGATTGATACTTGGATCAATTAGCGTCTTGCGATCAGATTCAGCTGGCTACAACTCCAATTAACTGAATGAATTTCCCTACGGGAACCCTGGGAAGTAGAGCAGTGCTTTTTTCTATGATAAACAAATTCTTAGTTGCAGGTTAAAAACACCAAGAACTAATGCTTGGAGTTGAAGTCCTCTAAAGTGTACAGCACAGGTATAAACAATTGGCTAAACTTGACTTCATATTGAGCTCATTCCAATGATGGGTCATAAGCCATGTTTTTGAGACAAAAAAAAAAAGAAAAAAATAATGAAAATTGAATGGTGATTTTTGTGAATAGTGCTTGTCGGTTTGGCTGTAATAATAACAACAGTTTGGCCAGCTGCTGATTTGTCGCGGTTCTCAGATGAGAAGGCCTTGGTTACCCCTGTACTCCCAACTGCCTCCCTATTCCCACGCTTCTCTCCTCCCAACACTCGGACACGAACTGCTTGATGACATCCCTTGCCCCATTCTTCCCAATCTCTCCGATTAGCTTATTAACTTTCTCCTTTGAGATTCTCACTAACCACATGTCCTTCATTCTCCCATCCCACTTCCCCATTATACTCCCAGTGAATCTTATTCTTTTAGACTGGTATTTTGGGCATTCTAGAAGAAAGTGTTCCAGGGACTCCGCCACGCTTAAATTACACATCTGGCACTCCTTTTCACTTTTTTTCCCCTCAGCTCTAGGGACCGCGACCTCAGCTTGAACAACAGTGACCCCCCAAAGGTGCCATCAAGGTACTCTTATGTTGGGTAAAGGGTTAACTACGAATTTAACTAATTATATCTTACTTTTAACCCTTTACCCAACGTAACGGCCAAAACTGGCCAGCGCTATTCTCAAAAATCGACAATTAATTTTCATTATTTTTCTCATTTTTTGTCTCAAAAACATAGGTTATGACCCCTCATTGGAACGAGCTCGTCGAGCTCGTTCCAATGAGGGGTCAGAACCTATGTTTTTGAGACAAAAAATGAAAAAAATTGTTATTCAAGAATTTTGTTTGAAAGTGTCGTCTGCTTTTCATGTTAGGTAAAGGGTTAAATTCCCAGCTGGCCATAAATATCTAGACTTCAAGTACATGAAATGATTACAGTGATATAATTACTAAAGGCAAGCTGTTACTGGAAACGTTGCACTTTGTTCTTCTCTACTCAACCAAGAAGAGCTCAACATGCATAGAGTCATTTTTAATGTTAATTGGTTTCCATTTACCAGCTTTCATCTACTGTTCATATTAACCCCTTATCCAACAAATTAGCTGCATCCACTCATAATTTAGCAGTTGGGAAAAAAAAAAAAAAAAAAATGCTGAGTCGGCATTTTTGCAATAATTAAAATGATTTTTTCTCCAGAACCAACGGTTAGAATCTTGTGAAATTTGTTATGAGCATCCATAAGGGGGTCAGATACAAGTATGTTAAAATGAAGCCCATGGTTAGAAAAATCTTTAAAAATTTCATTCAGAAAAAACAGCCTTCAAGATTGTTCACCCCAAATCCGCAGGTTAATATTTGGGCTTCCTATGGAAGCCCAAATTTTAATTTGGTGCAATATGGGGATAATTTTTTAAAATCTTCTTCAGAGCCACCAGTCAGAATGCTTTCATATTTGGTATACAACATATCTAGGGGTCAGATTCAAGTTTGTTAAATTTGAGTGCCTGGGTTAATATTTGGGCTCCCTATGGGAACAAGAATTTTAACTTAGTGCAATATGAGGGAATTTCTTAAAAAAATCTTGAAGTCAGTCAGAATCCTTTCATTTTTGGTTTACAACATCTCTAGGGGAGTCAGATTCAAGTTTGTTCAAATTGGGTCCCTGGATTAATATTTGGGCTCCCTATACTAGCCCGAAATTTAACTTAGTGCAGTATGAGGAAATTTCTTTAAAAATCTTCTTCAGATCCACCAGTTGGAATGCTCTCATATTTGATACACAACATCTCTGAGGGGGTCAGATTCAACTATGTTCAAATCAAGTGTTTGGGTTAATATTTGTGCTCCCTATGGTAGCCCAAATTTTAACTTAAAAGTAAACTTTTTTTATTTTAAGTTTCCAAATGATAACTCCTTCAGGCAGACAGGAAGGTCATAACCAAGCCATATGTAGAATATGGCCTAATCCATAGAAGATGCAAATCAAGTTTGAATTAGATCTTTGTTTAAAATTATTTAGGGAGTTATTGGTCCTTTTTCAAAATGGGGAAGGAGGGGGGATACAGAAATCACTTTCTGTTCGTCCTTCTGATTGTTTATACATTCATATGTCCATCCATTCATCCATCAGTTTGTCTGTCCACCTATCCATTTTCCCACTCAACTCCATACACTACCTTTTGGACCCTTGATCATGTTATGTTCATACTTTATACATTAGTTGCTCACAATGGTGCAGTGATTGTGCTTGGGGTCAAGGTCACAGTTACTATAAACAGACTTTTGGTTTCCATGCAATAAATTTAGTTACTCTTTGCATACAAAACTATAACTTTATACACAGAGTGCATGTAAGGTATCAATGTTTTGGAGGGAGAAGGCAAAGGTCAAGGTCACTTACTATAAATAGGTTTTGGGTTTCCCTGCAGTAATTTTTGTTTCCCTTTGTATAGAAAACTAACTTCATAGAAAACTAACAGCCCTCCCAGTAAGCAAAATTCCGACTTCCACAACATAATTTCCAACCGGTGGGGAATTCCATTAGCTCACCCCCATATACTCCATATCAAATTTAGTTGTTGTTTTTTTTTAAACTTTCATGTTACATTGAAATGAGATCAGTAAGCTTGTTCCAATTTGGGGTTAGGGCTGTCATGATTTTTGAATTTAGGAATCTATTAATTGTCGCAAATAATCGATTATAATCGATTAATCGTACATAGATGACCCCGTCCCCCACATTTTCCTCTCTTTAAGTTGTTAAAAATGAAGTTCAAGTCAGTTGACCTTCCTCAAGTAAACAACGAAGACAGTTCGCAACTGCCGACCGGTCTTGATTATTACTCTGACAGTTCAAAAGTTCAAAACATCAAAGCTTTGAATGTTCCTAAAAGGCAAATGCTTCTAACGGCTTCTTGAGATTTAACATCGACGTTCTTGACCCTTTACCTTAAGAAACAATAGTTTTTTCATTTTTTTTTTAATTATTAAACGTCTAAAACGGGGTAAAATTTACTGATTCTTCGACAACGAAAAATACTAATCGATTTCTGCATGATCGATCAGCAATCGATTAATCGAATAATCGTGACAGCTCTATTTGGGGTCACATATGGTTTGGGTGAAATGTTTTTGAATTTGTAAATTCTGCAGATGGATGTGGCTGCTTCTTTAGGTAAAGGGATAAGATGCAGAATTCATTTGGTCACCCCTTGACTGTAATTGATCCAACTGAGGGTCTCGGTAGTCACAAATTCCACCTACAAATTAAATCCCCGGTATTTATTTATTTATTTATTATTTATTTATTTATTTATTTATTTATTTATTGGTGTTTAAGGCCACATACTTATGCACAATGGCTAATCATGACCATGAAAGTTTTATGGGTGGAGGAAGCAGGAGTACCCGGAAAGAACCACCGAGCAAAATCGTAACACTGCACTGCAGCACAGGCAGGGTTAGATTGGTTGAAGACATGCGCACCATTGATGTGAAGGTAAGCTTTAGTACATGTCATCATTGCGCCCCCATGTGGACAATCGGGGGTTGAGTGCCTTGCCCAAGGACACAACGTGGGACTCCGAATCGATAGCTAAGACGGTCACCCATCCAAGGACTAATCGGGCTTGACGTTGCTCAACTTCGGTGATCTGACGAGAACTGGTTACCGCAACGCCACCATGCTCCCAAATCCTCGGTAACATCCCTGGTTAACTCCTAACCCACTGAGTATTTTTTTTAAATATTTTCTATCAAATATCTAGTCTTGGCTGCTGTCAAGCAGCCATGACTAGATTTGATGAAAAATTCATAATTAAACTCAAGTCATTGGTTAAAACGTTGATTCAATTACCGGGGAAAATTGGGTTATAAGTGCACATATTATATTTATTTTTGTGGCAACAGGTGCCAAAGGATTTTTTATCCTGGGCAGGAATATCCACCAGCAGAAGCAAGGAGTAAATGCAAATTCAGTGAAAATGGTCACACGCATAGAGAATATTCAAGGATAACATTTTTACTGCCTGACAACAAAGGTAACAACAGAACTCACAAAACTGCTTTTACAATTTTATTTTGGTAAATTATCTTTTACAAAGGTAAACTTGAGGATTTATCATAAGCTGTTTTATTTAAGGTCTCCTGAGCCCTATAGGCTGTCATAAATACACCTTAACGGTTTGAATGTTAATGTCCACATATTTACATTGAACATGGAGGCTTAGCAGATCATTGCAGTGTTGCTGTTATGAACTGCTGAAAAGAGCCCTCTGAGATTTGGCAGAGTGCACCAATAGCAGCAAGATATCGCATTTCCAATTTTTTTTCTACAACAACACGTGATGGATTTCATTTTTTCATCTTCCAACCACTTGCTTATGATTTCTATTAGATTTTTTGAAAACTTCCATATTAGTGCATTCATTATTTTGGGAAACGAAAACAATGATTGTCAGGACCCACAATTAAGGAACTTACTCCTTGACAACTATTTTAAATTTATATATTTATTGATGTTTAACGCTTTATCTAATGAATCGCCTGAATCCGCCCGCGTAATTTGCAAGTGAGCAGTTGAAAAAAATAAATTTTAAAAATATTTCAACAAAACCATATCATGTGCCTCCTCATTGGAACGAGCTCATCGAGCTCGTTCCAATGAGGGGTCACATGATATGGTTTTGTTGAAATTTTTTTGAAAAAGTTTAAAAACAGAAATAAAATTATAAATTTTGATATTATCTGTGTTGGGTAAAGGGTTAAGGTCACATATTTCTGCACAGCGGCTAATCATGACCATGACAGTTTTATGGGTGGAGGAAGCCAGAGTACCCGGAGAGAACCACTGTACAATGTCATGCAGCTGCCAGCTCCTTAACATCGTAACTCCACACTGCAGCACATGCAGGGTTATTCGTGACCCCATGTGGACAATCAGGGTTAAGTGCCTTGCCCCAAGGACGCAACGTGGTTGTCTGAATCGATCACTCAGAATGTCACCCATCCAAGGACTGACTGGGCTCGATGTTGCTTAACTTCGGTGATCCGACGAGAACCGGTTACCGCCACTCCACTGCGCCCCCTGCTTCAGATATCAGAGAACGAGAAGGAAGCCATAACTGTAACAAAATACTGACATGGGTGTTTTGTCATGTGATACTGGCAACTTGACTGAAAAATTTCATCGAGCTCGTTCCAATGAGGGGACACATGATATGGTTTTCTTGAAATTTTTTTTAAAAAGTTTAAAAACAGAAATAAAAATAAGAAATTTTGATATTATCTGCATTGGGCAAAGGTCACATATTTTTGCACAAAGGCTAACCATGACTGCAAAATTGATTTAACGTCAAGTCCGGCCAATCGTTTATCCCCATTTTTCCCATTTTAGAGGACTTCCACCCAAGGCATTGACAACTATTTTAAACATTTTTCCAAGTTTAGTTGAGGTATACCATGTTGTAATACTTTCCCTGCTTTGTATCGGTACATTCTACTGGAAAATATTGGGGCGCGGTGGCTCTGTAGGTAGAGGTGCAGGCTGCAAGCCGAGAGGTCCTCAGTTCGAATCCTAACTGCGTTGTGTCCTTGGGCAAGACACTTCACCCCCATTGCCCATGTGGGGGCACGGTGGCGCTGTGTACTAAGGCGTACTGCATGTCGATGGTGCACTTGTCTTCAACCAATGCTAACCCTGCTTGGGTAGAGTTAGTATGTTGGGGAGCTGACAGTTGCTCGGTGGTTCTCTCCGGGTACTCCGGCTTTCTCCACCTGTAAAACTGTCATGGTCATGATTAGCCATTGTGCAGAAGTATGTGACCTTAACGACCAAAAAATAAATAAATAAATTGGAAAATATAAGGTCTTGTACTACCATGGGAAAAGCTCTCTATGGCAGGGATTTCAGACCTGAAAGATGCTTCCCATCACAATTCATGAAAAATTTATTATCCGCCCTCCCGCAGTGTAAAGATATAGTGAAGGGGTCCTTCCATCCATTTGTCTGTCTGTCTATCCATCTATCCAACCCAAAGTTTGTTAATGTGATGTCTTTGACAAGTTTGATTTATTTATTGGTGTTTAAGGTCACATACTTATGCACAAAGGCTAATCATGACCATAACAGTTTTACGGGTGGAGGAAGCTGGAGTATGCGGAGAGAACCACCAGGCAACGATGAGCAGCAGCCAGCTCCCCAACACCGTAACTCCGCTCTGCAGCACAGGCAGGGTTAGATTGGTTGAAGACATGCACGCCATCAATGTGCAGTACGCCTTAGTACATGGCGTCATCGTGCCCTCATGTGGACAATTGGGGTTAAGTGTTTTGCTCAAGGACACAATGCGGGAGTCTGAATTGATCACTTGGTGATCTGACGAAAACCGGTTACCAAAATGCCACTGCGTCCTGACAAGTTTGATAACCATCATCATTCAATGAATAATAAAAGAATTATTCTCCCTTTGTTTGTGGAATTTTGCCTAAAATTTTGTTGTTTATGTAATAACTTCAATAGTAAAAGTCTGATTTCAATAAATTTTGATTTTGTGCTTTGCATGAATAATATTTTAGATAAGTTAAAAACATTAAAATGACTTCTTGAAAATTTAGGGAGTTATGGCCCTTGTTCATTACACTTTTACTAATGTCATAGTTCATCAGTAGCAGGGATTTGCTTTGTGATGCGATGCTATTTTCTTGGTTTCTTTCCAGGTTTTTGTCTCAAAAAAGTAGCGTATGAGCTGTTAATGGAACAAGCTCAATGAGCTTGTCCCACTGGCAGGTCATAAACCTTATTTCGGAGATGCAATGTGAAAACTTTCATTTTTTTTAAAAAAACTTTGGTTAGAAGCGTCATCCTCTTGTCATGTTGTGTAAAGAATAAACTTGGCTTTGGTATTAATCCTTTACCCAATGCAGGCGATATCAAAATTTATTATTTTAAATATCATTTTTTCAAATTTTTAAAAAAATTTCAACAAAACCATATCATGTGACCCCTCGTTGGAACGAGCTCAACAAGCTCGTTCCAATGAGGGGTCACATGATATGGTTTTAAAGAAATTTTTTGAAAAATAATATTCTTTCAACTGCTGAATTTTTATATTACGCGGGTGGATGCGGTCGATTTGTTGAGTAAAGGGTTAACTCATGTAAGACTTCTAGGGTTCTAGATTTGCAATCCATGATTCCACAATTTCAACAGCTTGATATTTAATCCCGAAATATAAAAATAAATTTGAATACAATGGTTGGTAAATGACTGAACAAAAGTTGCTCAGGAAGTAAGATAATGTTCATATATACATTTTGATATCTCTCCTTGTCTGTCAGATATGAGTTTTTTCCCAGAATTTCCCATTATCAACCTCGGCAGTCGGCAGATATGACTTCAAACTCAGCTGATATGACGCTGATGTCGGCCAATACGAACCAGGCTAGAAATGCCTGCATGATGCATTACGAGGTGCAACCAGTTTGTTACATGGAAAGAAATCTTCCACCGTTTTTGCTGAATGCAATAAAAAAAATTGGTGTGATCAGGCATAATGGAGTGACTTGAAGCCGAGTTTTAGTATGATGAGGAATTAATGATGACAATATAGAGGATATCTGAGCTGTTTAGTGAATATTGGGAATTATTATCACTTTACAGGGCACTCCCTGGCGAATATTTTCATTTTCGGGGGCTGCACAAAACTCACATGTTTCCGTTCACATCCGGGTTCCCGGGCAATAATGAAAATTTGTTTCAATATGGCTTGGTGCCCCGCACATCCCCGGATGCAGGGGAGGTAACACTGCTTTGAGTTTGAATATTTGGAGAAGAGAGATGTGATGGCGGAATTTTGTGATCTTTGACGTGAAAGAATTAAGATATACATTCGCATTTAAGGCATGAGTTAGTTGCTGACAATGATTGTGGGGGAATTTCACACATCTACTACATTGAAAAATGATAATAATATATAAACGACTTCATCTCGGGCCACTAAGAGACCCTTGGGCTGTTAATCATTTTCGTAGGGCCGTTAATGAACCATAACGCCCTCAAAAATAATGTTATTGTATAATTATCTCATTCATGTGGATCTGAAAGTATTATTTTCACGTGCGCTTATGCGAGTGAAAAATAATACTTTCAGGTCCACAGAAATGAGATAAATAGAGAGTAATCGTTTCACTGGACTGGTTATGTGAAATAATTCATGAGAGGTGAGGGACGCTGTACAAACACGAGTGCACGAATGCGGTCGAGTGTTTAACAATATAGTCCCTCGCCTCGAATGAATTATTTCACGTAACGAGTCCAGTCAAGCGATTACTCTGTTTATTACTTATTAATGGTAATTATATTATTTAACCCTTTACCTAACGTAACGGCCAAAACCGGCCAGCTCTATTCTCAAAATATCGTCATTTTTTTTGACAAAAAGTGAGAAAATTAGTTATTCAAGAATTTTTTTTGCAAGTGTTGTTGGCTTTTCATGTTAGGTAAAGGGTTGAAAAAAAAACAATGAAGTCCCCATTACACCCACGTCAAAGTGTCTTCATTTTGACACAACATGACACAATTGTTCACTTGTGAAGTTATCATTTATAATCAAACCCGGAAATCCCAGTAAATCACACTTTGGAAAGTAATAATTCCCGATATTCAGTAAAACAGCGTAGATTTTCTTTTTATTATATGCTGCGGGACATTTTCACTGCACAATATTCAGCCCAATTCGGCTGCAAACAGTTTCAAAATAACAAAAAGCTACAGATCATTCCTTCAAGCCCACATCATTCGCCAAAGCGTAATGTCATTTAGGAAACTACTGAAAAAATTCATTGTGTGGACCTGGAAATATTATTTTTCATTCAAGCAAATGCTCAGGAAAAATAAAACTTTCAGGTCCACTCTCATGAGATAGTTTCAGATACTGGCTTAAATAGAGAAGACTTGATTTTCTTTTTTATTACTTTCCAAAGTGTGATTTACTGGGAATCCCAGGTTTGATTATAAACGATAATTTCACAAGCGAATTATGCAATCAAGAATTGTGTCATGTATCCGTGCATGCAAATGAAGACACTTTGCCGTGGATGTAATGGGGACTTCATTGTTTTTTGTTTTTTTTAACTCTTTACCTAACATGAAAAGCAGACGACACCTTCAAAATAAATTCTTGAATAGCTATTATTTTCATTTTTTTGTCTCAAAAACATTGGTTATGACCCCTCATTGGAACGAGCTCGACGAGCTCGTTCCAATGAGGGGCCATAACCTATGTTTTAGAGACAAAAAATGAAAAAATAATAAAAATTAATTGGCAATTTTTTAGAATGGCGCTGGCCGGTTTTGGTCATTACGTTAGGTAAAGGGTTAAATAATATGATTATCGTTAATAATGAAAAGTAATAAACAGAGTAATCACATGACTGGACTGGTTACGTGAAATAATTCATTTGAGTCGAGGGACTATATTGTAAAAGACTTGTGCGCATTTGCGCACTCGTGTTTGTACAACATCCCTCACCTCTCATGAATTATTTCACATAACCAGTCCAGTCAAGTGATTACTCTCTATATTATGTGCTACGAGACATTTTATTGCACAATATTAAGCCCAATTTGACCCCAAATGCATATGTTTCAAAACATTAACAAAGATCAGCTCATCGTTCGTTCAATGTGACGTGATGTGGCATAGCATGACATCATTTAGGAAGCTAGTGAGGGATATTCCAGTTCATGGATATCGAAAAATATCTTTCAGATAATTTGCGATAATTCACAGGCTAGCATATAATAATTTCTGATATTCACTTAAACAGCGTAGATATCCTCTATGTTCTGAAGATTCATCACAAACAAAGTTTCAAAGTCATAAGCCGAGAGTCACAAGAGGATCATATCTATCATTTTCTAACCCAGCCGATGAGAGTGGGATACCTCTCTCATGCATCAGATAATACCTTGCATCATAACCATGACTGAAACATGGCAACCATCCCTCCCTCCCAAACCCAGAATCCTGGATTCACAACTTTTACACACATCTATCCAAGTGTTAATTGTGAAGGCAGAAAAGAAAGTGAACAACCATAGTTCATATTTGATGGGAACAGTATGGGGAAGAGTAAGGGTGCTGGAAGTATTTCATTTTATTTATTTATTGGGGAATAACGACACTTTTGACAGCCAGGGTCACCTCGTGTCGGACAGTTTTACGGGTGGAGGAAGCCAGAGTACCTGGAGAGAATCACCGAGCAACTGTCAGGCTCCCCACCATAATAAATCCACAAGCAGATTTAACATCGAATGACAACAAGTGTACCACCGACGTGCAGTATGCCTTAGTGCACAGTGCCACCTTGCCCCCATTTCGGCAACTGGGGGCAGCTGCCTTGCCCTGGGGCAAGGGGGCCGCATGTGTCCTACTTTGCCAGATGTGACGAGTGGACAAGACTCTACTTTCCAAGAACTGTAACTGAGAAACTTCTGAGTATTCATTTCTAATGTATTTTGCATTTGCCAATGGAAATGGAGTGTATCAGGTATAATGACGGAGGCTGCTCGATAAAAAGTCTGTCTGCCTGCCTGCCTGCCTGTCCGCTATAGAATGAATATAGGGCCACCCCGAGTGTCCAAAATGGGTCTACTAGGAGTACTTTTTTATGGCGGAGGTCATTGTCAAGTTTAAAAAAGTGGGTGGGGTGGGGTGGGGTGGGGTGGGGGTGTAGAGGGGCACCAAAAGTTATGATCAAAATTTGTTACCCCAATATATCGTCCCCTGAGTTCCAATGTGTTCTATGTGCCTACTGGCACATAGAACACATTGGAACTCAGGGGACGATATGTCTTCAAATGGGTCTACTAGGGGTCTGTTTTTATCAGGAATCCAATGGTGAGGTTTAAAAAAGTATCGGATGGGGGTGGGGGTGTAGAGGGGCACCAAAAGTTATGACCAAATTTTTCTCACCGATATAGGTCTTCAAAGGGGTCTACTAGGGGTAATTTTAATACTCTTCTCAGCCCGAGCAACGCCGGGTAACCCTGGTAGTATATATATACTACTCACATTTTGCTAAGGATCTCTCCTACCCATCTACATATTTGATACATGAAGTATGAAATGTGTCTACTTTTAAGTTTGTTTATTCATTCATTAGTGTTTAACAGCACTTTCAACAGTTCAGCACAGAGTACAGCGGCCTTGTGGTTACGCCATTGAACTTCAAACCGAGAGGTCGGTGGTGCGATGCCTGCCAGTTGTAACTGTGTTATGTCCTTGGGCAAGGCAATCAATCTTGATTGCCCACATGGGGCATGGTTGCACTGTATACGAAGGCATAATGCACATCAGTGGTGCACCTGTCTTCAACCAATGCTAACCCTGCTTGTTGGGGAGTCTGACAGTTGCTCGGTGGCTCTCACCAGGTACTCTGGCTTCCTCCAGCCATAAAACTCTGACACGAGGTGACCCTGGCTGCTGAAAATGTCGTAAAACTCCAATAAATAAATAAATGCACCCTTGGGGAGGAGAGGAGTGAGAATGCATATTCTCTAACAATTCAGTCTAAATCTCATCCACACCTGTGTGGGTTAGTTTCTACATTTGTGCTGTTGGTTAGTAAATAGTAATCAGAGGGTATAGGTTTCATATTTAAAAGTTTGGTGGCAAAGGTGGTGCTGGAGGAATGTTACCAAAAATAAGTGGAGGTGGTGGTGGAGGTGGAGGTGATATTTCTATGGGAGATTCAACCTCAAATGAGTCACTTCTTATATCCGGAATTATTACTGGAGCAACAGTATTGAATTGAACAGATTTTGAATAATTGTTCTCTCCATTTTCATTGTCCCTTCCTCGGTTGTCATAATACTCATATGAAATTTGCCTATTCAGTGGTGGTGGTGTTGGAGGTCTATAGGAGAAGCGACTTGTTTCATTTGATATGAGAGGTGGTGAAGGTTGTCCATCCTGGATCACTTCTCGCCTTGACTCAACAGCTTGTTTAATAGAATCCATGTACACTAGAGAAAATGGGCTATCTACATGCTTGGTCCGAGTCGATGATATAAAATGCTGAACATCTTGTTTCTGGCTCTCAGCGGTGGCAAACAATGATGTGTCCGAATCACGCATCACTGCATCAAAAGGTGGAGTGGGTGGTCGTCTGGGTACTGTTTGTGACAAAGCTTCGTCAACAGCAATATTTACAATCTCTGCATCTCTGACAGGCACATCTTGCGTATAGCTTTCTCTATTTTTCCGACGTAAGAAAACCGTATATTCCACATCATCGTTGCTGTCATTTTGTGATGGATAAGTTTGGAAATTATCTCTTTCAATTTCTCTTGTAACCACAGTGCTGGACAAAGGGGGTGGATCATTGAAAACAGTTTCAGAGCGGACTTTGGTGGACTTTTTAAGCCCAGAGTCTATTATCGAGTAAAGACCGTGTGCATCCTCTGTCCGGGTGGTATGTGTTTCTTCTGTAGAATTCCCAAATATGACATCACCTGGTATGGAACTCACCACTGGGTTATCATTCTCAACTGTGGTAATGTTGGTCACATGTTGTTTATACTCATTTGTTGTATGGGTGACTTCAGGTTCTCTCTGTAAAATAAACAACTCCATTAGCAATCCATTTAATTTTTACATAAATTTCTGAAAACTTCCATTTTGTCTTTCAAACTGCAGCTTATTAGGAGGGGGGGGGGGGGGGGGGGGGGAGGTCACAAGTTATGGTCTGAAACAACAAGAGGCATGAGCGCACACCTGATGAAGACCCACTGATCCTTCATAAAGAGATTTAAGTATATTTAAAAAAAAAATAATTAGCCACTTTTTAGGCCTAAAGAATTTAAAAATCTGTTTCTCAGGCTCTCCTGCATGGTTCTTTTGGCTGCCGCATGATCTCTTTTTATAACCAATGCAAACTTAAAAAAAATAAAATTAAATGGTTTATGTCTGATATTTTACCCAAGTTACTAAAATTGATAGATTTTTCCCTTGGGTGCAACAAGGCTTTGCAATGCTTCAGCATACTACTCTGTAAATTATGAGGCCTAAAACATAAAACAAACCAAGAACATGAACTTTTGATAGCAAAGAAATAATTACCAAAATAAAATATAAAACCACCTGCCCACATGAATCTTTACAAAAAATGGCCTGAGAAACAGAAGATCTACTTTGTGGGACCTGACAGTTGAACAAAACCATATCAAGTGACCCATTCATTGGCTGAAGCTTGTACAAATGAGGGATCCATGATATGGTTTATGGTCAAACTGCAGCTTATGAGGGGGTCACAAATTATGGTCTGAAACAACAAGAGCCAGGAGTGCTCCTCTGATGAAGACCCATTGATCCTTCATAAAGAGATTTAACCTTTTGAACCGCAGAGGCCTTTTTCTGGCCCAGTAACATGATACTTCATAATTTCATTAATCCTTTACCCAATGAATCGGCCGCCTCCACCCGCGTAATATGCAAATTTAGCAGTTGAAAAAATATTATTTTTCAAAAAATTCAACAAAACCATATCATGTGATCCCTCGTTGGAACGAGCTCGTTCCAACAAGGGGTCACAGGATATGGTTTTGTTGAAAATTTTTGAAAAATTAAAAAAACTGATATTTAAAATAATAAATTTTGATATCATCTGCGTTGGGTAAAGGGTTAAAAAAAATGACCGTATTATGTAATTGGTCTGTCTATAAGTCTGCCTGTGACGTCGGCCCATAAACTTTTTTTGTCCGGATGTTTTCTCAGTCGTCTTTCAGGCGATCTTTTCAACACTTGGCATGAATAATAATAACCACAATAGGAACATGTGCACCTGCTATTAACACTTTCAACGTTATGGCCCTATGGAATTTTCACAGCTCTTTGAAGTCCGTTAACTTTTTTTGTCCGGTTGTTTTCTCAGTCGTGTTTTAACCAATCAATCACAACAGGAACATGTGCACCTGCGCTTTGGAGGCTCATTCCATTAACCCTTTCAAAGTTATGACGAGGTGGACTTTTTTGTCCGGACGTTTTCTCGGAAAAGGGGGAGTTTTAATTTCAAAACTAATGGCATTTCATTTGAAATTTAACCCTTTGAACCCCAGAGGCCGCTTTTCCGGCCCAGTAACATGACATTTCATAATTTCATTAAGTAGGTTGACTTTTGAGTGAAGGTGTGGTGTAGACCAATCAATATTTTCAACGTGCAGCCCCAAGGCTGCACGTTGAAAATATTGATTGGTCTACCCCAAATAAAGAATATGGACTCTTCCCGTTGCTGCCATTGAACTGATATGGAAGATACCACTAGGGTTAAGTATATTTTAAAAAATAATTTAATAATAACTTAATCCAAATTGCCAATGTAGAGGCACGGTGGCATTACTGAGGTGTACTGCACATTGATGGTGCACCTGTCTTCAATCAATGCTAACCCTGCTTGTGTGGAGTTGGTATGCTGGGGAGCTGACAGTTGCTCACCATTGCTTGGTGGTTCTCTCAGAGTACTCAGGCTTCCTCCACCCCAAAAACTGTCATGGTCATGATTAGCCATTATGCAGAAATATGTGACCTTAAAACACCAATAAATAAATATAAAAAAAGAAATAGGCCTAATAAACTTAAAAATGTGTTTCTCAGGCCCTCCTGCATGGTCCTTTCGGCGGCCACATGCTATCTTTTTATAACCATTGCAAATATAGAAATTAAATGGCTTATTTCTGATATTTTACCAAAGTTAATAAAATTGATAAAATTTATCCCTTGAGTGCAACAAGGCTTTGCAATGCTTCAGCACTATACAAGCAATTATATAGATTATGAGGCCTAAAACAAACTAAGAACGTGAACTTTTGATGGTAAAGGTTTATAATTACAAAAATAAAATATAAAACCGCCTGCCCACATGAAACTTTACAAAAAATGGCCTGAGAAACAGAAGATCTACTTTGTGAACAGTTGAACAAAACCATATCATGTGACCCATTCATTGGCTGAAGCTTGTACAAATGAGGGACCAATGATATGGTTTTGTTGCAATTTTTTTGAAAAATTATTTATTTTCACCTTTTTAATTTATAAATTTAACTGGATGGATGCATTAATAGTAGATAAAGCATTAACCCCCTAGGTTTTATAGTACTAAATATTTGTATTTGAGTTATCTGCCTTGAAAAGAGGAACTTTGAAATGATGCAATCTCTGAAACTGAGCAGCCTTGAAAAAAAAATATATTATTTTAAAAGTCTTTTGAAGCATTGTACAGTGGATTCCTGTTAATTAAATAGCCATTTTTTCAATAAAACTTATCCAATTAACAGGAGTATTCAATTAACAGGGATTTGTCACTTCCCTGTATTCTGGAGATAAACTTAGCATTTATTCTATTATACCTTGTTTGACAGAGCTCCACTGTCAAACAAGGTATAATAGATTAAATGCTTGTATTGGATGTACTGAGGCCAAAAAGGTCTATAAACAAAGGAAAACTGGGGAGCGTCAGGGTCATTTCTTGACAGGTTACAAGATTTTTTATTATTCTATTAACAGGAGTTTACTCTATAACCTGTATTCAATTAACAGGTCAAATTTGTACTGGAGGTATGGTAAATGGTTTTGTGTTGGGAAATTATATTCAATTAACAGGGATATACAATTAAGAGATATCCAATTAAGTGGGCTCCACTGTACTGAAATCTGACATCATTGTTGAATATTCCTGGGAGAAAAGAGGGTGATTTGATGAATTTGGGGGCCTAACAATACAGTTGACTATTGGTGTATTTTTGTTGAGAAAAAAGGAAGAAAAATGTGGCCATGGTAGGGTAGTTTCCTTCCTGTCAACTTTTCTCTCTTATTTTGTTATTTATTGGTGTTTAAGGTCTCACATATTTCTTCACAATAGCTAATCCAGATCACAACATTTATAGTCAAGTGCAGCCAATCGTTTGTATCCATGTCGACAATTTTAGAGGACTTCCACCCCGGGTATTGGTTATTGGGTCCTATTTTACCATTAGAACAGAGCTTGTTTACCATAGAAAATGAGTTCCCAGGGTTCCCCTGAAGATCTCTTATTTATTGCATGACCCCCAGCTTTGAGGACAGAAAAAGTTGTTTGAAGGGCTTCAGTTTATCAATTTTGAAAATAGGAGGTGCACTGTATCAGAGCTAACTTTTGAAGCGAAGCGTGCTATTGCTGAGCAAGCCTGAAAATAAGCAGACTGTCATCTGAAAAATGAGGTCCCCAGAAGGTGAAGTTGGTGATGCTACCCTGCACAGCAAGGTAACATCACAAAATTTACCCTCTGTGAACCTCTGTCTGAATCAAGGTCTCAAGCCAAAACAGAAAGAGTACCTACAGGATAAATTGGCCCACTGTATGGGATAGCATCAGCAAATTCACCCTCTGGGGACCCCCATTTAGCAAATGACAGGTTGCTTATATTCAGGCTTGTTGTTGAGTCCTGGCATAATTCATTGTGTGTTGTTCACAGTTTTCTGTATTGTTTGGCATATTTCCCACAATAGATTTTAACCCTTTACAGGAAACACAGAATATCAAACTTATTGTTACTTTTAATTTTTTTTTTTCACCCAATTCTTTAAAAAATTTCAACAAAACCATATCATGTGACCTATCACTGAAACGAGCTCATTCCAATAAGAGGTCACATGATATTGTTTTGTTGAATTTTTCTACTGCACAATATGGATGTTACAAGTCTGATTCAGCAGATGCCTTGAGCAAGAATTAATCGAATTAATCACAAACTTGGTGGAACTGAGGTGCGCTGTTGTCTTCTTGCAAAAAGAAAAAATTGCAGGTGCAGTTGTACATAAGAGCGATAGTTTGCCTCAAAATCAAAAGACTGAGCTACAGTGGACGTGTGATCATTTTTTTTTCACATGAACATTATAATGGTCACCTATGGAGGAAATATTTGGTACCTTTATATCACTAGCTCACAGAGGTGAATCATTATTGTTTAGCAAAACCGTCCAAATTTATGGAGACTCCAACTGAATGAAAACAAAAGCAAAGTTTTATCTGTGGTCTGTATAATGGGTCTACTCGAAGATGGCGAGTGCCTCAGATTAGGGCAGCTCTTTATTCCAGAAGGTAAGCAAACTTCTTAGTGTGAGAGAGACAAGAGACTACGAGTACTGGGAGTCAGTATAGACATCACAGGAAGAGGAATCTACCAAAACTACATGAATTAACAGACCTGCAGTCTAGAAAATTAAGGAGTGCAAATCGATTGCACTCCTCAGATTGCTTTGGCTTGCAATTGCACCTGGAATGTTCAATACATATTCTTGTATGCTATTTTGGTTATATTCACTTCAAGGTATTACTATTGTGACTGAAAAATTGTTCTACATTTAGCTACACAGTGGAAAAATTGGCATACACATCTCATTCAAAATGTTGCATTCAATTCTTATGTGACTGTCTTCTACAATCAAAATGTGTTGAAATGCGACACAGAATGGGTCATAAATTATTGCGAATCAATGCAACATTGACAAATCGTCCACTGAGTTCCAATGTGTTCTATGTGCCTACTGGCACATAGAACACATTGGAACTCAGGGGATGAAATGACAACAGATTTTAAAGGCAGTCCCAAACATGTCTGGCATTCCAGAAAATCAAGTGGTGCAAAAAATTGC